>WBMV01007804.1:973215-1373644 GCA_013396655.1 Campylorhamphus procurvoides
GGCCGTCCCGTGGGGCGGGATCGGGGATGCGGGGGATCCGGGGGATCGGGAATGGGGGAGCGGGGAGGGAGGGATTCCCGCCCGTCCCCGCCCGTCCCCGCTCCCAGCGCTCCGCTCCGGCCGGGCGGTCCCCGCTCCTCCGCACCCCAGCGCGGGGCTCCGCTGCCCGACCCTCGCCGCACAGGAAATTAAAAGTTTGGCCGAATTTCCTCCCTCTTCTCACGTCCTCAGCTTCAGGCTTTTTTTAAATTATTATTTTATTTTTTTTTCTTTTTTACATAAAGGCTCGGTCCTCGCAAGCGAGCGCAAAGAGATGCCATCTTTTATTTCCTTGCCCGTGCCCGCCGCGCTGCGTGCCTGCCCTCCAAAGGGATCCGGGATCCGGCGTGGATACTGTTTTTAGTGTTCTAGGGAGGTGTTAGTAATGCAGGTAGAACCCGTGTCTGCAAAAATGCATCTCTGTGCCTGCGTGGGTACTTTTATGCACGCGAATAATCCAATTGTATGTGCATTTATGCATTGCCATACACCCCTTCGGTTTAACTTATACATGACAAAATGCAAATTAGTAAAACTGCGTGGTGGCCGTGGTATTTCTAAGAGAATCTTGCTTTACAAAACCACTTTCTGAATAGGCAGTATAGCTGGGAAGTCTTCCGGCATTTCTGTGTCCACAGAACATCTGAAATGTGCAGCTGACAGTGTTCTGTGTAGCAGCTTTGTCCTCTCTCCCATTCTGAGCACCTTGGGAAAAATAAAATTTGACAGACAAGTTGCTGTGTGGTTTGGTCCTCACCATGCCATGTGGTCAAAGCCTTAAATCCCAGTTGGCCCGCACAAGATATCCAGACATGAAGAGCAGTGAACATGTGAGAAGATCTGGACTTATCTTTAAGTAACCGGATACAAGATAAGAATTCCTCCCTGTCCAACAATACCCTTCATTTCCACTCACCACTTGACAGCACCTGAGATTTATAGACTACCAGAGGAAAGATACGCTGGGGAAAACACAAGTTATTCTATAAACAGTTCCCTTCTCTCCTAAGAGCAAGAGCCCTTAGATGATGAGTAAAGTGAGTAATGACTCTTCCTGCGAAGGGCTGTGGAAAAGCTGCCTGGCAACAGCAAGGGGGAAATCACATGCATTATGTGCTCCTGGGGTGGTAATGCTCATGTCCTGATCCTTCCCCATGCAGCCTAAGTAAAGCACAGAGCAAAGTGCTTGGTTTCCAGGACAGTGGATAGTTTCCACCATGCAGAATCAATGCGGGTTGTTTTTTTTTTTTTCTCTAGCAGAAAAGTGCATGCAGCACAGCTAGACTTATATTGGCCTAGATCCATAAATTAGGTAGTTAGGTAGGATTTAGGTGCATAAATCCCGCCTAATCCCAGCACGTGCTTTGCCAAACGGCTTCCTTAGGCAACCAAGTTCTGCCAGTCCCTTACCTTGCAGCCTTCTTTCTGCTTTGCATGTGCTCAGAATTGCTGCCATCTTAGTAAAACCTGGAGTGTGGTATCTAAAATATGTCCAAGCCTGGCTGAATTCTCAGGGAAGGTGTTATTCCCCCAAGTGCTGCAGAGGCCGGATAAATTCTGGCCACATTCAGGCCACACCTAAGAAGGACTTAGAAGTTTCGTTTCTGTATAACTCACAGCAAACTCATAGTTTGGTGGCAGAGTCAGCACCACACAGACTACAGGAAACCTCTTCAGCCTCAAGGATGAAGGGCATTTAAAATCATGTCACTCTATTCCCAGGAAAATGCTTTTGCTCTAAGCTATAAGCCATTCCAAAGCTGAGACTATTCTAGAAGGTTATTGAGGCTGCTCCTTCTCCCCCTTTGAAGTCACATTATTTTGAAAATATAATTATGAGCCTATAGGGTGGTGGCATGACTAGCTCATCTCATGAATAGGAAGCTCATCCAGGGAGTGATGGAAGAGCTTGTTTCTCCTTCATTGTTCAGGGACTCTTAAGTATTTTATCTTAAATAGTCATCAAATAAAATATATTTGCAGATGTTAATCCCGCCGGGTGGCATGTGCCTTGAACTCACAGTGATTTCTGGGAGCCCAGAGTTTCACCATTTTGTGGAACAAAGCTCATGAACTCCAAAATGCTATGAGAGACACAACACCTGAATCATTTGTGCAGGCTGATGCCAGCAGTTTGTCTTTCTGAAGGCTGCTGTTGGTTCCATAGTTAAAACTTTTACTTCAAAGTTACTCTGAAAGTTTGATAAAAACAAATCACACATGGAGTTTTTTGCAAAGTTCAGCAATGGTACATATTTTCTACAGTCAGATAAGTGCTTGAATGCTCTTAAAAGACAGACTCAAGAACAGCATTTAATGAAAAAAAAGCCACATCACCAAGGGGAATAAAACTCTCCTTTGAAAGCAGTTTACATCACTGTAAAAGCTGCATGCATAATTTAAGATACTACACGTGTACCTTTCACTTCATTCTTTTTTACTATAAAAATGAGCCAGTGATTCCAAATGGGAAATTGGTCAACCTGATTTATAAGACTCAGAACAATCCATCAGGATGTTCCCATTGGCCAATGCTTTTTTTCACAGAAGAGTTGAAGACGAACTGTGGAAGTGGTGCCCACTGACACAGCTGTTCTCTGCTTTCTGCATGTATGGCCTGATCTATTTGCTGCTCCTGTCACCAGTGGGAAGTGGATAGAGGATGTGGAGCAAATTCTTAATCTGTGTATGAGGCAGAGGCCTCCCATCAGTGTATTGGCCACCCACCACTGGGAGCTTGGGATAAAGACCCAGCTCCACTGGGATTTTTCCCATGTTTATCCATTCTGACCCAACCTTCTTCCCTTCCTCTTTCACCTCCCCTTGACAGTAACTTTCCTAGCAACTCTCTCAGGGCCAGGAAGTACTAAGAGAACAGTAAGATTATTGATGTTTCAAGAAAATAATTTTGGCTCCATTATGTATTCATAATCAAGATATTTAAAATTCCTGGGGCAAAGGAACCCTGCCCACAAAACAATGAATCCCTTTAAATGGGATTAATTAAAAACAGCGTTGGGAGAACATTCATCCAATAAGACTCAGAGAATTCCATCCACACCTCTCCCAACAGGCATGAGGTGACAATAAACATGATGAGCCGAGTAGAAAGGACTAAACATAAGCATGGCATCTAACAAAACTTCTGAAGCAGGGAGTGGACTGCTGTTGTAGAATCATAGAATATCCTGAGTTGGAAGGGTCCACAAGGATCATCAAAGTCCAGCTCCTGGCCCTGAACAGGACAACCTCAAGAATCACACCATGTGGCCGAGAGCATTGTCCAAACCCTTCCGAACTCAGGCTTGATGCTGTGGCTACTTCCCTAGGGAGCCTGTTCCAGTGCCCAACCACCTCTAGGTGTAGAACCTTTTCCTAATATCCAGCCTAAACCTCCCCTGACACAACTTCAGGCCATTTCCTCTGGTTCTGTCATTGGTCACGAGAGAGGAGAGATCAGTGCCTGATGCTCCTCTTCCCCTCATGTGGAAGTAACTGCAATGAGGTCTCCTCTTCTCCAGGCTGAACAGACCAAGTGCCCTGAGCTGTTCCTCACGTGGCTTCCCCTCCAGGCCCTTCACCATCTTCATTGCCTTCCTTTGAATATTTTCTAATAACTGAGTATCTTTCTTATATTGCAGTGACCAAAACTGCCACAATATCCAAGGTGAGGCCATCCCAGTGCAGANGAGAGATCAGTGCCTGATGCTCCTCTTCCCCTCATGTGGAAGTAACTGCAATGAGGTCTCCTCTTCTCCAGGCTGAACAGACCAAGTGCCCTGAGCTGTTCCTCACGTGGCTTCCCCTCCAGGCCCTTCACCATCTTCATTGCCTTCCTTTGAATATTTTCTAATAACTGAGTATCTTTCTTATATTGCAGTGACCAAAACTGCCACAATATCCAAGGTGAGGCCATCCCAGTGCAGAGCAGAGCGGGACAATCCCCTCCCTCGACTGCCTGATGCCCCTACAGGACGTGGTTGGCCCTCCTGGCTGCCAGGGCACTGCTGACTCATGTTCAACTTGCCATCAACCAGGACCCCCTGGTCCCTNTTCCTCACGTGGCTTCCCCTCCAGGCCCTTCACCATCTTCATTGCCTTCCTTTGAATATTTTCTAATAACTGAGTATCTTCCTTATATTGCAGTGACCAAAACTGCCACAATATCCAAGGTGAGGCCATCCCAGTGCAGAGCAGAGCGGGACAATCCCCTCCCTCGACTGCCTGATGCCCCTACAGGACGTGGTTGGCCCTCCTGGCTGCCAGGGCACTGCTGACTCATGTTCAACTTGCCATCAACCAGGACCCCCTGGTCCCTTCCATGGAACTGCTTTCCAGCATCTCATTTCCCAGTCTGTATGAATAGCCAGGGTTGCCCCATCCCAGGTGCACACACTCCAACTAAAACCTCTTCACAGAATTGATTCTGTGTGTTCTGTCAATAGGGATCAAATTGGATGAGGTTATTTCATGGAGTCTGTGACTTTACATTTTTTATGTTGTTTAACTAGTGAGGGAATATAACATTTAATATTGCAAGAAAAGGACCATTGATGGAGGTGCAGTTTTATGTTACACGTTCTCGTGAGGGAGCCACTTTTGGAGGGTGGACTCCTTATTGCCCCATCAATAAACATTAGTTTTTCTTTGCCCCAGTGCTGCAGTCCATGGTGAATTACATCATTTTGCTGATCTGGTAGAAAAGAAATCACAAATCCTTTCAAATAATTAGTTTCCAATCAGATCAATACGCTGATCCAATGCATCTTGAGGTCACTTGGTAAGTAGATCCAACACATGGGGTGGGAAGAAAGGAACCATTCCTTTGGGCTACATTCCTCAGTGATGGGGAGCGGGAGAAAAATCAACAAATCCACTAATTGACGTTCTCTGGAGTCAGGATATCTTTGTGTAGATGAAAGAAGCAATTAGCCTAGGTCAGAGGAAATAAGAAAGAGGAAAAAAGCTGTTGAACACAGCCTCTGCAGACAGCTCTGTTGGTAGAATGGAGCCTCTCCTTTGCTCTAAATAAAGAGCCTGATAAGAGTTCAGAGCTTCTGTCTGGTAGCTCTGAAGGCTGGAAGTTTTTCTAGGGGTCATTGGTACAAGTGGCACAGGAGTCCTCTTCTGGGTGGGTGTAAAGCATCAATCTGACTGAACAAGCAGCGGGTCATCAGCCTCCCTGCCTTCAGCATGAGATACCCCCACAGACTGTGAGAATCGCGACCAAAGCCTGTGCACTCTCAGACAGCAGAAACAAAGCTGTATTTCACAGTTTACTAAGTTTTGCAATCTGCTTGACAGAAAAAGCAGTTGTTCTCATTTCAAAGCTATTTTTTTTTTTAGCTGTCATTAATGATTTCCAGGTAGAGCTGTAGAAATTTTGTTACCTTGAAGACAGTGAATCCTTATATGAGGCCAGTTTCTTTTAAAGATCCTGTCAGACTAACACAAAACAGACTCCCGAGTGTAAGATTTGCCATTCACTGCCAGGCAACACCAGAAAAGCAAAAGGGCGAATTGCTTCCTGAACCAGCATCATCTTGTCAGAATCATATTGACTATTCAGTGCAATTTTGAACAGAGAATACTCTTTTTGTTAAAAGTGTCTTTTCAGAGACTCATTTACTGTATGGTGTAAATCATGCATACCATGATGAGCTTCTTCCAGCCTGAAATGGTGGATGCCATTATGTTGGGATCTTCAGGTTTCTTTTTCAGACCTTATAATATTCAATATCTCAACAAAGATTGAGGCCTCAAGATCAAGAGCTACTTTGCTGGAACCTTCTTTCCTTCCTTTTCACACCATTTTCCAGCCTTCTTGTTTAGGAAGCCCTCAAGCCTACCACAAAAATGAGTGTCTGTGTCTTTCACACAACAGTAAAATGACATTTTCAAATCATGTTTATTACCAGGATTTATTTAAAATAATACTAATAAGGAAATAATTTGTGAGGGAAAGACAGTGATCTCAATATCCCACTTTTCCTCTCACTAGTGTTGTTAGCTACAACTGACTGAAGGCAGACAATTTAATCTTTCAAATAACCCTCTCATTTGAATCATCCAGAAGAAAAATCATATAGAGTAGTACTCAAATAAATTCTCTCTCTCAGCTGGCTTCTCTGTCTCATGGATCTCTTCAGTACTCGGTAGACTTCAGCATCTGCTTTTCTTCACACAATTCTCTTCATTGGTGCTGTACAATTTCTCAAAAACCTTCTCTGTTTCAAGTCACAGAGGCTTCCTCTGTTCTGAAAGAAGCAGAAGATGACCTGAGTTTCTCATAGGAATTGTCTTTGTTCAGTAATTGCTTGAACGAATAAGGAGGAACTTCATGTGGAGTATCTGGAAAAGCTTCACCTGTGACTTGCATTTTGTGAGATATCCAGGGACGGGCTTTCATTTAGGTGGTCTTTTTTCATACCTTTTCTCATGTGCACTTCCCCTTTCTTTTTCTCTTTTTTTTTTTTTTGTATTGGAACTTGTAAGAATTTGCAGTGTGTTTGTATTTAATACCAATTATATCATGACTTTTAAGATATTCCCATAACAATTTCAGCAACTGAGAGTCTCTTTTCAGAGTAAGGTGACATAATAGTGTGTTTTGTCCTGGTGATTTTTGTAGACACCCTTGTTGCAATCTTGATGACATATTCCATAAAACCATTGTGTTGTGGGTACCTTGGCTATGAAGTGCTTTAAGTGATCATATTTTTGCAAGACATTTAGCATCATAATCAAACCATGGTCCATTTTCTGTAATTACCACAGTTGGTGTAATGTGTGTGTCAGTCTCTCTGGACCAGACATGAGATTACCAGCGTTGCAATGATATTCTGTAATGGCGTTATAGCAGAATAGCAAGAAAAGTGATCTATTTTTAGCCTGCAATTTTCCCAGCATCATAGGCAAATCCAAGCCATATCTTAACTTGTTGATCTAAAATTTCCTCAAGTGTTTTTAGATATGAGCTAGTATCAGTTTCAACGCTTCTATTGTTGTTAACAGCACTCACCTCTTATTATGTTAAAATGTTCTTTCTGATCTGAACTGTTGACTAGAAAATCTATTCTTATTTTGCTGTATTTTTGTGTACTTTAGCTTTCCTCTTCCCTTGTCTTTCATGTTATCATCATGAACTCCTGTTTTCCCACAGTTTCAGCTCTCTCAATGGGAGGTAAGAATGATTTTTGTTCTTTCACATTTGTTTCCTTTACATCTGATTTACATTTTACTCACAGTAAAAATATTTTGTTCACTGCATGACATGAGTTTTACCTACTTATGCTGAATAGTTATATAACTGAAAAAAATGTTAATTGAAGTTGGCTTGCAAAATCATTTCCACACTCATTGTATTTCAGGTACTGGCATTGGATTTTTCTGATAAAATGAAGGTGTCTTCCAAGGCTTCTTTTTACAGCAGCAGTGGGCTTGTCAACGTAGTCAACACAGTCTGTGGTGCAGTTCTTAATCTGGTGTGGGGACCTTTCTCAGCTCAGTTGAATCACACCTTGAGCTGTTCTGACTACATTGACGAGCACTTTGTTAACTACGATGGGGTTCTTTCCCAGGCAGAAGGAGAGACCTTTACTGTAAACTGCTTCAGTCAGAGGAGACAAATCCCACCTGAAACGACTGCCATTTAAACACAAAGAACCTCCCATATAGAGTATTTCTTCTAAAGACAGCTGTAGTCAACGATGGGAAGCTTTTGCAAAATGTTTTTGCTTCTTATGAATTTAACTGTGCATTTTCTTCTAATCAGTCTCTTCCATTACTTCTTGCAAATTCACCCTGATTGATTGTGTTTTTTAGACTTCACCTCTGATTATTCAGACCTGTTCTGCTTCTTTATGTTGTGATGAGGCATCAGCTGGCTTCCCTTTCAAAACTTGTAATCAGCTCTAGCTCTGTTCTGCAGCCAAGTTAATTCTCACAGCCATTAGTAAGCTAAAACTTTGTACTTCTAGCAGCCTTTTTCTGAGGGTCTCTCCATCCCTGTAGTATTCTGATCTCAGATCTGATTTTGAAAATTACATGATCAACAGTACTTTCAAAGATTATAAGTATCTGGAAAGACTTCCTTTTTGGTTCAGTTCTACAATGGCCATGTCTCAAATGTTTCAGTCTTTCCACGAGCGGAATATCTTCTCAAATCTCTATAGCACAGGATTTCTCATTTGCAATCTGGTGCTTCTGGTCTTGCAATACTCAGTTACCTTAATTCATCTTCCTTTTCCTCAGTCCTGTCTCCTTTTTAAAGAAAAATTGTGTTATTTGATTGAATCTACTCCAATCATATCCTCCCTTTTTAGAGAATTTAATCTGCTTTGAACTTCTTTGGTTTCTATTCCATAGCATTCTCTGCTTACCACTTCTTCTGGTCTTTTTTTTCCTCTGTTGCATCTTTTGTTTTCACTCTGACACTGCTTATATGTAAGGCTTTTAAGTTGCATTGAAGAAAATGCTAGATTAGTGATAAAAAGGCATCTTTAATACAAAAGAAGGGTAACATGCATATGTGTCAAAGTAACAAAGATACAAGAGAGGAAGGAATTTGTGAAGCAGAAACTAAAAATGCTCCACTAATCGAGTTTCTGGCACCAAGTATCACTGAGAGCAGTTGCTGAACTGGGGAGCGTTCCAGCCTCTAAGGCAATGGGTCACTTACTTACAGCCAGAAACCCACTGTCTCAGTTGCTCATCTGTGCATTGTTTTATGCTTGTATAGTTCTGTCATACTCTGTGTGTTCTCATATACTCTTTTCATTCAAATGGATTCCAACCATGTTTTTAAATTATTTTCTTGTGGAGCTCTCTGTTCCAGAGGAGGCAGAAGCCCTGTATGGCAGGATTGCATTAGCTGAAAAAAGGTTATCTTTCATTAAACACTTAGTGATTCACAGGTCACACACAGTCTGTAGCTCCCTTGCTAAATATTGCTGTTAATACTTCTCTTTTTTTCCCCAGCTATTTTCATTTGTCCCAGCTTGTAGCAAAGGTTAACCCAGCTTGATTTGTAGCAGTTTCCTTTTATCCTTATACTTTCAGTTTTCTTAAATTATATTTTCTGTATTGAGGAATTTTCATCTCAAATTTTTATACAGATTTTTGCATATTTAAAATATCTTGTCTTCTCCAATCTAAACAATTTTATGATTTTCTGATTCTAATTGCTTTCTGCCTTGCTGCTCTGCTGCTCCCACTAGCTTTTACTTTCTCATTTTGCCTCCCTTTCTCCGCTGCCTTTTTCATCCTCTGGAATGGCTGGTCCCCATTCTGCCTTGAACCCTCATAATCTTTGCCTTTCCCAGCATTTCCCTTTAACTCAGCTGCTCCCTCACTCCATTTACACTTCTGCTCCTTCTCCAGAGGACAGGAACAGGTAAAAGCTGTGACAGGATGACCTGTCCTCGGCTCTTTGTTTTCCCCAAGGGCTGCATCTTCTCTCCAGCACTGGCTGTGCACCTGTCCTCTCTTGTGATAATTCCTGCAAAACTCTGCTCCTCCAGCTGGTCCCCAGAGGACCCAGATTCGTGCTGTGAATAACGAGGCTTCCCTCCCTCCTGTCTGTTCTGACTATCACTTCTTTTTATTTTTTTCTACCTGCCCACTCATTTTCTATGTTTAATGTCCATGTGACACCATTCTTCTTTCTCTTGTACTAAGCCTTCCATTACAACTGACTCCTGGCTTTCCATTTTGCTTTCTGTAGTTGATGATTTCATTTTCTACACTGAAATCTGTGCTCCTCTGTAAATCTAGATTAGCTGCTTTATTTTTCCAGATAAGCTCTGTTTGTTTTGCTTTCCTCATGACATTTCACTACACTCATGTTAGTTCCATCAACCAAGCTACTGAGAACATTAAACATGTACCTTTTTATACTTCAGGTTTTCGAGAGGACAGACTTGCAGGTTGAAGAGATTAACTTCCTGAAGCTTTGCCATTATGCATTATTATTCCTAAAACATCATGAGAAAGAAAAAAAATGGATACTATTCTCAAATTAGAAAGGACGTAAGTAAATCTTAGTGAGATCAGGCTGCTGGGAAAAGCTTGAAAGAAAAACAGGAGCCCTCTGAAACTGAAAGAAATTAAGTAATCCTGAATCTGTGGAAATGACAGTAAAAGAAAACCAGAATTCCTCAGTAAGAGTAGGGGGAAGGGCATTTAAATAGAGCCTATAATAAAGGCAACTGCAGAGGGGATTGCAAAAGCACTGAAAAATGAAGCAACCCTGCTCAATTGAAACCAGGAGTAAGCAGAGCCCGCCGGGGGCCTGAAGATTGCGGGTGTTTCACGGCAGGCTGCAGCAGCAGAGCTCCCTGCCACAGGGCCACCGTGCTAGGGGAGTTGTGTAAACCCTGTGGGTGTATTAAACTGCAGCCAAAGAAGCCACAAGGGTATCAGATAAATGTCTCTGTGGTAGGAGATGGGACAATGCAGTTGCTATCATCTGTGTGTCCCTTTACTCCTGTCAAAAGGAAAGGAGAAAGTTTGCAGAGAAAGGATATGCTTGATTCATGCTTGATGATAGATTTTGTTTCTAGCACCACTTGTAAAGATTGCCTGATGCAACAAAAAACAAGCAGAGGAAAGGATGGGTTTTTTTTGGATGAGAGTTGTTCAGTGCTGTTTATGTGATTGTGAAAGAAAATGTTTTACCAGTCCAGCTATCTCTGGGAACAATTTCTTCAATTTTGTTGACCACTAGTGAAAAGACCATGTAAATCAACAACACTGTTTATCCACCAGCAGAATATACAACATTTCCAGTAATGCTATGAAGTAAAAACAAAACAAAAAGTCAAATAAATGAGAAAGCCATATTTCCTGTATAATAACATCAGTGCAATAGAAATGCTCACACCAGAACACCTTTCTGAAAGAGAAGGTAACAACAAACTGTAGAAGAGGTTGGAGTTATAGGCTGCATCCAGCACAGGTGAGAAGAATAAAGAAAGGCAACAGTATGTAACCACATTGGAGTGACATGCAAATATTTGAAAATACTAGAAACAATCCAGAGGGGACTGCAATCAGAAGATGCTCCCATGTCCCCACAGGAGATAACAGAACAGGTTAGGCAGCACCATACTGCACAAAAGATCAATCTAAATGGTTGAAAATTCAAATTGATTCTGGAATGGTTGTGCAAGGGACAGTTGTGCCAAAGGAGTACAAATGTTTCTGTCATATGTCTGAAAAGACTATATTCACCCAGCAAATCTAAGGCTGTGTTCGCCCAGTAAAGCTATGTTAGATATTGATTGGCAGTTCCTAGGGAAGCACTAGAACCACAATACTGAATGTAAGTGGAAAAAGATAAAATTGGTTTTGAGGTAGTTGTCACTGGGGAAAAAAAAAATAGAACCAACCAAACAACAACAAAAAGGGCAAGAAAAACCCTCAAAGCAAAACAAACAAAACCCTCATACAAACAAACAAAAAAAATCCAACCCAAGCCTGTTCAGCTGCAGACCTGAAAGAGACCTGATGCTGTTCTGGACATGTGCTGTACTACTATACTGCATATATAAGTTGTTTATAGCCAGTTCCTAAGGAAACTAGAGAAAGAAAAGAAATTGTTCCAAGAAAAATATGAGAAATTATCATCCACTTTTACTGTGATTGCCAGAAATGAAAGACTTAGATGTAGAAAGAGAGCTTGGTTATGCTGGTGATAGAGAGGAATCTATAAATAAATGGATTTCACAGGTCTACACAGGATTAGAGAAAAAGGAACAAAATAAGATTGAGATAATTTGCCACTTCCTTTGGTGTCACAGTTTTTCATTGCTTTTCACTATCAAGGAGCTGTAGTTCTTTCCAAGAGAGGAAGTATTGGATAAGTACTTCTTAAGTAAAAACCTAGTTACTTCCATAGGCATCACAGAACTTAACACAAGTGTGTTTTTCGAATGATACTTGATTCATCCAGCATGTCAGATATTTGTTAGGTTATCCAAAGCCAAAATCCTCTCAGAAATAAGTGACACAAGAAACTTCTGGCAAATGCTTTCCTGCAAAAGCATCTGTGCTAACTACAGCCCCTGTGTTTACAGTTGCATCCCTTAAACATTTCTTCAGGGCTCTGTTAGTCTTCAGAAAGGATCAGCTTTATGGGGACCAGATTACTAGCATAATATCTGACTGGTAGAGTTGAAAGAGAACAAAAAGCTGAACAAAATATATACCACATGTAGGTCTAACAAGACAACCTTGCTTTACTTAGAAGGAAACATAGAACTAGAAAATCTGAAGCAGAAATGAGAAGTTTTTCAAGCCTTAAAATTTATAACTTATAAACAGAATAATAAGAATTACTTATTATTTATTTATTTTATTGATTTGTAACAGATTCTGTATGTACCAAAATGTGTGGGGAACCTCAAATGAAGGTAATGCATAATTTGTTCCCCAAAAAGGTCTATTCACTGTGTGCTTCAGCAACTGCAGAACACAGGGCGTCTTTGTAACATTTAACGACTGTGTTTAAGAAGAACAAATGAAGAGGAAAACCAGAAGCCTGTCACGTATTTCAAGCACTGCAAACACACAAACAAACCCAACCCAGCATTATGTCCCAGTGGAAATGAAAGTCTCAGTAATGACACAAACTTTTGAACAGCTTACTGAGTATTTGGTATGGTTTGTTCCTGCTGTAAAAAGGCCTCTTTAAGCTTTTCGTGGCACGGTGGAATCCAGAATCATTAAATGAATTTTTGCCCAGATGCTGTTACTGCAGTTTGGCAACTTCCTCCGCCAGCCGAGCCCTTCTCAGAGAGCACAGTCTTAGGGTCAGTGTTTTATCAAGAGCTCCAGTTACGCAATAACACAACAGGAAAGAGCTCAGAATCAAGTTAAAAAAACCAGCAAACAAAAGCAGAGCCCTTTGCTGACCTTCCAACAACAGCAATTGCAGCAGCATCCAGCAGACTGGAACCAGCCAGGGATGCAGGGTTAAACAGCTGGCTGGAAGCTTGCGCAAGGCTGGGTGGAGCTGGGGGAACAAAGCTCTGCCAGGTTTGCTCTCCTCTTGGCAATGACCTCCCTCTCACTGACAAAAGCGTTTCTGAAAGAACAGCATATTTTTACAATTTCAGTGCTTTCAAAGTGCTTTGTGATTTCCACAAGGGATGCAGATATAAACAAATTTAAGACAGAAATACTGCAGCCAGGTGGATGGCCTTGACCACACAGACAGACTCAGGCTCTATCACACAGACATAAAATACAATCTAAGGAGAAACAACAACCTCTTTTCCCATCCTGCAGAGTCACTTAATGCATTTCAGCAGCGAGTAGGCCACAAAGCTGTTTTTCTGAAATGGAAATGTTGTAGTTATTTCCTTCTCTAAATATACAAAGCAGGCAACATCGTCGAAAGAATCTCATCCATAGAGAATTCGAAATCGATATTGCAACACATGATACTTGTGAAGTCCTGATTTGGCGAAAAGTGCTTAATTTCCAGTATGGCATTTGTGCTGTTGGCAGGATGCTGCCCAACAGTGATTTATCAGCAAGGAAAATAAATATCTGAAGCTGGGTTCCTATGTCCATACCTAGTTACCAAAATAAATTACCTGATTTTCAAGCTTGTCAGGAACCAGAAAGTCCCAGGAGCACACATGTGATAGAGAATGAACAATTGCATCGCAGATCAAAGCTAAAGCAGACCAAACACAGTCCCCAAAATTACAAGGGAAACCAAGCCTTTAGTGCCAATTGGAACATATTTTATTTCTTTTTGCTTTTCAGTTCCAGGTGTCCAGTCTGTGATCCACTGAGAAAGCTACTAACTCCAGAATCGCCTGCTGCTGACCAAGTTCAACAAACTGGAGATCAAATCAGGGAGTTTTCACCTGACATTTTAGGACAGTTTTCTCGAGCTGTGCCAGGTCACTTACATATCCATATATCTTCTAATCCAGGAGAACGTCATGATTTTTAAATCACTCTCTCTGGATATCTAACACAGACCAGTTTAAGAGATCTTAAACTCAATTAGATCAGCTTTCTGTGGAAAAGTGCATAACATTTTGATATTCATGCATTATCTGCAATGTTTCGTGCTTGATGCGAACACAAAATTAAAGGTCTGTCTTTAGAAAGTGTCTGATGTTGTCAGAGATCCATGTTATGTTTTATAGTGCCAAGTGGCCAGAAGTGAAATCAAACTACCTTGGGCAGATCCTATTGACCCTAACTGGTGTCACTCAGGCAGAAACATATGACTCCAAAACACCACAATAAATCAGAATATTACAAATAATTTATTCACAAGTAAAGCCGCAGGCTTCTGTGGGCTACAAACATTCATTTTTCAAGACATAAATGAGAAAAAAAGAAGGGGTTAATAAATTCAGGCCTTTTTGTTGCAAATAAGTTTTTCACTTTGGTTCAAACAAATCAAGTAGGAAATGACTTAGTGAACATCCAGAAAGCAACTCCCAAATGTTTCATCTTTATCACACATCACCAGCTACAGAAATGGACTCAAATTCTAACCATATTTGGATCAGCAAGTGCCCAGTGTCATTAGAGACTATGCATGCCACTAGAATAAAAATGATCTTATATTTACCACAGTAGAACCAGAAGGCGATTTAACCTCAAAATAATAAATGCAGTGTTCTATGTCTATTATTCTGAAATACTAGAAAAAAACTTTTGCCAGTTTCAGCTACATGTGATTGAGCATGGCTTTAATATAGTGTTAGAAGCACATGGGTAGTTTTTGAGAGAAAACTATGCTAGTTAATTAGAGTCAGGAAAGGTTATTTATAAAAAAATTACATAGCAAATCTGTTTTAGTAGAAGAGCAAAAAAAATAAATCTCACTATGTCTCATTTTTATAATGTATTAAACTTAGCTCTCCTCTTCCACTGTAATTTTTCATCATGACACAAGTATGACTGATTTTAGGAAGACAAGAAGTTAAAATGCTTGGTGTCAAATGGACCTACACTAACTCACAGCATCCAGGGTAAGTGCAATTCCCCTCATACTATAGGAAAGTGGATTAGACCTGTAGATTTTGTAATACTGACTATATCTGGCATGACTCGACTATATTTTCAGTTTAATTCAGTTGTGAGGAGCATGCAATGTTCCTTCAGTGAGAGATTTGCTCCTGTAGAAGAATGCCCTAGAATTTTTACATGTAAATCCGTGTCCTTATTACCATAAGCTTATGACTTTTTTTGGGTGGTTCTCTTTAAATTTGCATATCTGCATGGAAGGCTCAGGCATAGTCTCATCCATCTGCTTTCCCATTCCTTGCACGCTGTTGACACTATGATGTTCCTTGCTCTTGCAAAAGCATGACTCATATGGAAAAAAGTTTCCTTTTGGGAAGCTCCACTTCGTTAGGTCTGGTATGAGCCAGCCTCTCCTGACCATTCCAGCCCAAACATTAGGTCACCTTTGCTGAAAGACTGGAGCTCTCTAATTCTCTGCCAACTCCTCCTCATGAAGGAAACTAGCCTCAGAGTTTCTCTAGGCAGCCTCAGCCTCAGCTAATTCCCTCTCTCATCTCTAGACTCACAGCTTTTGTTTTGTTTCAGGACTCTGCTGCCATCCCCTTTCACTGGCTTCTTCAGGACACGCTGTTCTTAAAGTTCATCAGTGCCCAAGTCCTTGTCCCTGTCCCCACAGACTGAGTGGATCCACCTGAGCCCCACCTGGAAACCCTTTTCCTTGCCCTGGGCCTATCCTGGACTAACAACACAACACCCATTCTCGTCTTGTGCAACCATTAAAAAAGTCTGTGGTGAAATCCTGCACCGAAGATCTGTGTCTCATTAATGCTCAGGTGCTTTTCGAATTACTCCAGAATGATAGCATTTGCACATCACAGATTTTGGTGTGAAATTTGCAGACTGCCAGTGAAAGTCCTCAAATCTATTCTGCACAATTTTTTTTTATTCTTACAACTCTGGGCTGACCATGCAAACCAAGTCTCCAAACATATTTGGACAAATACACAATGAAACAATCATTTGAGTCTAAAACCTGATCCTGGAATTACCACTTGTTTTAGATTAATCAACAACTGAGTTTTAAACATGCTGAAAAATAGGCATTCCTAGTTTATTTTGCTCTTCGTGCAGCCCCCGTATTTTTTGTCTAACTATCTGTGAGCTAAGGTTATTTTTTGTCTAACTATCTGTGAGCTAAGGTTGAATATTCCGGAAAATAATCACATATTTTAAGGTAAGGTTCTTTATTTTTTCTCCACAGTTCTTACTCATTAGCTGGCCTGCTGAAGTTCTGAGCAACATGGTCTAGTGGGAGGTGCCCCTGACCATGGCAGAGTGGAACTGGATGATCTCTAAGGTCCCTTCCAACCCAGGCCATTCTATGATTTTATGATTTCTTTGTTAGAAACAAAGCCTTTCTCTGCTCTTGTACCATCCAGTGTTTGTGTGAAAAGAAAAAAAAAGGTTGCCTTATACATAAACTTCTGCATTTCCAGAAAATCCAAATGCTTAAATTCTCACAAATGAGCTGAAAAACGTTTATATTGATTTTAATATTAACCTAGAGATGGCCAAATAAAAACTGCAGCGCTTACTGAGAAATAATTTAAGAGCTCACAACTGAAAAAAACCCACCAACAGAAACACAGAAAGATACAGACCAGAACCCCAGGAACCTTACTGTAAAATATTTTGATAAAATAAGATAACAGAGAGAGATGGGTCAGATTTCCCATTTCTTGTGCACATAATTCATAATGATATTTGCTCCTTGGCAATGTTGCTTTACAGATATACCCTGTAGCATATCAACAAGTGTACTTGAACAAATCAGGATGTTAAGAAATGATTCATGAGCATGGAGAAGGACTGCATTTGTAACAAAGATTCAGCCATCTCTTCACATTTGCTGTTCTCTCCTCCTGCTTACCAAGTAGCTTCTGTTTGGGAGTTTGCAGTACTCCCTGTGGAATTGGAAGCGCCAGTCCAGTCGCCAACCACACCTTTTTATTTTTAAATACATATATTTGCACCGAGTGACTAAGGCTTTTCTCTCATAGTTAAACAAAATATTTTCCTACCCTGTACTTTTGTTTCCCACTTTAAAGCATCATGGAGACAGCAAATTCTTATTTTACTCTGAAACATTGCAGGTGGAGTCACTTACAGGCATATGATGTAGCATTGACCTCACTTTGCTGCCTCTCAGAAGGAGTATAAGGGTTTCTCACCACTGGGATTTTAAAAGGAGATAACCAGTGTGACATACTTATCTCCCTGTAAAAGATGCAGTAGTGGAGAATAAGCTTGAAGTGTGAATTAATTTCTTGTTCATCAGCAGGTATGTGGAGCCTCTAAGCCCTGTCACACACAGTTGCTGAGCACGTTGCACAGCAGAGCCGCAGAAACTCGTACACCCACCGTGGGGGAGTCTCGGCTCCCCCAGCCTTTCCACAATGCCATCGGGGTCAGAGCTGAAGAGGAGGTGTTGGGAAAGGAGATTTGAATTTTTCTGTAACAAAACCAGTGAGGGGAGGCACATCATAGACCGGGGTGGGAAGTATGGCTGTGACTTGCTGGGAAGATCAGATCCTTGGAGCGCATTAAGCCTATGATACAGTAACACTTTATTTCAACAGCAGAAAGCACCCTCAAGTTATAATCTAATTAGAGACATTAAGATTCATTTGCATGTTATGGGGCATATTTTAGGGACAAGCTTCTTTGATCTTTAAAAAGCAGCCGATAAATGGCCGTCCTTTACCGTATCTAAATCAGGTAACTTGAAGTTAATATGAACTAAGGTTCAGTGTGCTGGAATTTACATAGAGATGATTAACATTTCAAACGGAACAGAGCAAACATTAAATGCAGGCATGTTATGTGTTTATGACTGGCAGGAGGGTTAGTTTAGTGCTGTCCTAGGAAATGAGTCCTAGGTGACTTCATCATCCTTCAGACAGAGTAGACAATATTCAATTGTATTCAAGTACCCCCAAAATGGGTTATAAAAAGCATTGCATGCTGCATATAAATACTTGAGATAGAGTGAGAGGGAGAGAGATTTTACTCTCTAATGGTGACTATTTTACTGAAATATGATCATGGTTTTTTATTCAACTCTTTCCCTAGGTTAATATAATCAGGTAATTCTTCTAATCTGTATTCAGGACATTCAAGTCAGTAATAACTTAGGAATGAGGAAAAATATTCAGGTCTCACTTCACCTTTGCAGAGTCTGGAAATTGACTGCAGACTGTGGGCCCAAAAGCTTCATGTTTTATCTGGGAACAAGTTACAATCAATCCTCTGGTTTAGTACACATGTTTATGTGAGTGAGATTATTAAAGTTTGCATATAACAGGGCAGCCTGTTTGTGACTCTCTGTGAATCCCCAGTAAAAAGAAGAGCGGTGTATGGCATACAGCTCTCTCTTCTACAGCTGCATTCAAGAGGGGGGAAATTCCCCTTCTATTTATCTTGCTGAGGAGTTTTCATAGTAAGCTCTGCCTCTGTCTGGGCCAGTATTTTTTCGTGATATTTCTTTCTTTCTGTTTCTATGCTTCTCTCTTTTCTGTACACCATCAGTGGTCTGGGGTTCTCACTCTCAACATCCAAAGTTATTTTCATATTAGTCATTTGTTTTAGAACTGTGCTGTCTGCCTGCTTCTGGGGCCATTAGCTGTCACTGCATCTATAGTATGCCTGAGAGGCTTTCCATATATGAGTCAGTTGCTGCACTTAACATAGAAACTGTGCTGTGCTGGAGATACAAGTGCTTTGGGGTAAATATGGGTTCTTATATGAAAAACCCATCCCTAGCTGTCATTCACTGCTGCTCACATTTTGTACTTGCATTCAGAGAGGTGGGTGAGATAGTGCAGAATAATGCCAGCATCTTTTCTTGTGCATGTTTACCTTCTCCAAAGAAGATTTAATAGGTTCTTTGTGTGTTGAGAAAGGCTCTGCATATCAGCATGCAAGGGAGTCAGGTAGACAAATGACAAAAATAGAGAAGGGAAAGATTATAGTAGAAAATATAAGTAAAGTAAATTTTTTTTAGTACTGTGTTATCTATTCAGCATCCAAATTCCAATGTCACTTACAATTGCTTTGTAAGATTATCATGGTTGTGAAAGTCTTTGACGTTCTGCTGCCCCAGTGGCCTTCTCTATTTTTATACACAGGCAACAAGCCCTTTGAGCCTCCCTACCTTTTTGTATTCCTACTGCTATTAATAATGATGGAAAAATTTTATGGGCCATAATAAATAAAAGGCCAACTGTCTAGGTCATGAAGAGGTGAAAAACAGGTCACTTGAGCTTCTACTTTTCTTGAGAATCCACAGATTTAGATTGTGTTGTATATCTTTGAAAAGATTTACTTGTATCTTATCTCAACTTGTATCTGTAAACAAAATAATTATTAATAAAATACCATAGGACTATTGCAAATCCTAAATACTTTGGGAGCCTCAAAGGAACAGTGTTAAGTAAGGACACAACATTACTATTAACTATGATAAATATTGCCTGTAGCACTCAATATGCATTCATTCACTCATTCCATTTGCATCTAGTAAATAGACTGGGCCAAAGCCTGAGCTCTCCATCCAGGTTTTAACTGAGGTTTTACTCAGATTAGCCCTAGGTAAAAACGAAGTGAGCAAAATTTTCTAATAATGCTAAATGAATGATTCAAGAGACGCTTCTTGGCTGTGCTAGCCTATATATTGCAGGTGGCCAGTAAAGGAAAAAAATAATACTCCTCTCACCTTGTTTTATATCTTGATGAAAAGCAAGGAAATTCTGAAACAATATTTGTTTGTTTCTTTCTTTCTTTTTCTGCTGTGCTTTTTACAACAGAAATTCACTGCCAGACCAATGGAAAACAATTACAATGTCTTAATAAAAAGTCTAGAGCTGAATGCAAATGGTTTCAGCTGATATTATATTGAAATCTTTTTGCCACAAGGTGATTAGATACCCCATTCCTGGAAACATTCAAGGTCAGGTGGGACAGAGCTCTGAGCAACCTGATCCAGCAGAAGATGGCCCTGCTCACTGCAGGGGAGTTGGACTAGGTGACCTTCTAAGGTCCCTTCCAACCCTAACTATTCTGTGATATCCTTCACTATTCCAGACTTTATACTGTGTAAGTTATCCAAAGGAGCTAGAAAAGTACCTGGCTCTGGTAAGGTGGCAATTTTCATTGTGTATAAGTGATTTTAGCAGTCACAGCATTCCTGTCTCCATGTCCTGCACCTTTTTCCTTCTTGGCTCCCCAGGGAGGAGGTCTGAGGCTGGCCCCTGGAGCACAGACGCCTCTCCCCAGCCGGGGTGCTTCCCTCTGGGAGCGCTGCCAGTCGGTGTAGGGGAGAACAGCCCTCGGGCTCCGTATCGCCCGCTTTCCCTTCTCTGAACCAACTGAAAAATCTGCCAGTGTGTGGTTCCATTTTGAGAATAGTGTGTGTGACAAGTGTGGGGGTGATCCTGGGTGATTTGTAATAGTTTGGAAAAGGCTGTCACTCGCATGGCGTGTTTGCATTATGAGCAGGATAAATATTTCACTCTGAGAGGTCTGTCTAGTTACCAGAATTACACATCTAGGCAGTAGCAAATTGTCCTTTTATCTGAATACAAGAAGGGTCTTTAAGATGCCAAGACAGAACAAATAGTGAAAGGAACATACAGAAGGGAGCAGGCAGGTACAATCAGGCTGGTTCATGGGGCACGTGTTTGGGTCCCTCCCTGTGCTTTGCTGGGTAAGACAGGTGGGAAGAGTTTGCAGGCAAGAAAAAGACCAAATGACCTTAAAGATGCTTGAAATGTGTATGCTAATTTTGAATCTTTCTTTCTCTAGAGCTTATATACAAAATAAAAAGTATTCATTATAATAATGTGTTGGTCAGAATGTGTGTGTTGGCATCACATTGTACATCCTTCAATGTCGACTGGAGTTTTGGCAGCCAAGCAGTGTGATCCAGTTGCACCTCTACAGACAGTGGGGTGTCCTTCCATGGCAGGACAACAAAAAATAACTCTCATCACTGTCCTGAGAACAAAGGAAGGTCCCTTTCCGGGGAAGGGGTGGATTATCAAGTGTGAAAGGTAAGGGCCAAGGCTAAACTTTCAGGATAAGACTGGAAGAATGGCAGGATTATACCTGGGGAGATGTGCATGGATTCCAATAGCTGAAGAAAAGGCAGAAGCAGAGCAGAGTGGAGCTGCCTGTTACCATGACAATAGGCAACAGAATATCTGTGTGCGGAACAAAAAGATTAGCAGTCATCCAGGAAAGATTCTCATCAAAACCCTACCTTTCCTACAGTTTAATGAATGGAAATTTAACCTTTTATTTGAAGGATTTTCAACTCATTGGAGTCTCGCCTTGCCATCTCACTGACAACTAGTACATCCTGCAGCAACTACAGATTTTGTGTGTTATCACATTTTTCACATCCATCTAAAGACAAACGAGACTTCAATGATAGCCATAAGACTGATGTGAATGCGAGGAAGAACTTTTCCAGGAAAAAGAGTGTCTCTGTAGCTTAAAATCGTGCTCTATAATGCCACTGAACCCTAAATAAATCTGTATTTTTACCCTTGATGCTACTATTTGGCTGGTCCATTAATTCATTACTGCCTGTCACATATAAAATCCTTTGCATAAGTATGGAATAGTTGTAAAATACTGTCACAGTGAAGAGGTGATATTTCACCTCCACTTTGCATTGTTATAGTAATGACTCCTGGTTCAGGGCCTTGGTTTATAAAATTTAACAGCTTTTTCCACTGGAGCTGTTTTTGTGATCTTTCAGCTATCTCTGCTCTCATGGGGTGAAGAGAATGAAATATCCAAGACTGCCACGTTCTAAGGCCTCAAACTATCTCTGCCATATGCTTAATGAGAAATGTGAGCTACAAGTCAAGCAAATGGTAGAGTAACCTGGGTGATGGGTTAAGCTTGATAAAGGGGCTAGCTAATTAAAAAGATCTGAAGGTGAACAAATTACTCTCAAAGTATAATGTTTTAGCAGATATTAAAACTCTAGACTGTAAATTAATTGCTTCTTCTCATGTAATAAGTAATTTTAATTTGTGTTTGTCGGGCACACAGGTCTATATGAACATTATGAAACAATTAAAAGGTATAAAAATGCACCGATCTAGATTTACAGACACACATAAATGTACAAGTTCATTTGAGTGGCTTTATACAAACACCTAGCACAGCTTGTTTGGAGTATTCATGCCAACCTATTAGTCATCTTCCCAAATATTCATTTAGATTTTATTAGGTTCTTGGAGGAGATAGAATCAAATATTTGTGAAGCCTGCATGCAGCACTGCTGGTGGTATTGTGTTTCAGATTCTCTAGCATGAAGGCAGAGCTATGTGGGCTGCTGCTGTGCACTCTCCAACAGGCTCTGTGAAGCCTTCTGGTTTGAAAGACAGCCATTATTTCCCCAAAGCCTGACACAGTGAGTGTTCACATCCTGATTTTCATTACTTTCATTTTTGGTGACTGAAAGCCTTGGTCTGTGTGCTGCAAAAGTTTTGTTCTAATCAGACTTTTTTTTTTTTTTTTTTTTAACCTTACTCAGCTACTGTTTGCATTAGAGGCAAAAGAAAGGCATAAGGATTGTACTTTCCAGTCAGGTTCCTTTTGCATCCATAGCATATCCAAGTCTCCTTACTTTCTCTTCATACATGACATTATTCATCAGACACATCTGTTGATGACTCTTAGGAAGTTCCCTGATAATTTTAGAAAGACACTGGCATCGCTCACATTTTGGTGTTTTAATCATAATAAGTATAGACAGCCTATTTCTTGAACTTTAGGCAAGCTTTTATTGCAATAAAGATTGTAAATAGACATTTTATTTCACAGTCCTCTGCTTGAACTGGATACAATGGAAGAATTACAACCATACACATTAGTATATATATTCTATATAAAAATCTATAAAACACAATGGATTATCATACGAAGGAAGTAATCATTCTGTTTCTCAAACATAATAATCTTCAGTATCAGCAGGAGGACTGTAAACTACATCTAAGGGGCAATTTCTGCAGTGTAAAAATTGACAGATGCAAAATTGGCCTAGAGATGCTAATAATTTATGAGTTATGATCCATGTAGTGTTTTGCAGATGATTCTTTGTACTCCAAAGTAAAGAGAGGTCTTTGTGCAATAATGGTAGTTATTGTACAAGGCTCAACTTGGCACATAAGGATTTTGAAACACTTTTTTATGTCTTGGAAGTTCAAAACGTGTCAGCATGGAAATCAATATTGTAGCAAATTCAGAATCCTGACATAGGGAAACAAAAAATGGACCAATTAATTTGTGGTTTAAGAGCTGAATGTGCTTTTATATATTGGAGGTGAATAGATGAAAATTATAAAAAAAATGGCATCAATATTTTAGAAACTCTTATTCTGACTAAGCCATACGAAAATATGGAAGGAGAATTCAAAAATCACTAAAAATCCAAGTTTTTAAGGCCCTAGGTGGAGTGCTGTGTCCAGTTCTGGTCTCCTCAGCACAAGAGAGACATGGAGCTCCTGGAGCAGGTCCAGCAGAGAGTGGCAAGGAGGTTTGAGGGACTGGAGCATCCCTCTTATGAAGAAAGGCTGAGGGAGCTGGGTCTGTTGTGCCTCGAGAACAGATGACTGAGAGGGGACCTCATCAATATCCAGCACTATCTCAGGAAGGGGCCAGAGGATGGACCAGGCTCTGTTTGGGGGTGCCCAGCAGTGGGATAGAGTCAATGGGCAGAAACTGATGCACAGGGAGTTTCACCATAATATAAGGAAGAAACTTCTTTGCTGTGCAGTGACTNTGGCAAGGAGGTTTGAGGGACTGGAGCATCCCTCTTATGAAGAAAGGCTGAGGGAGCTGGGTCTGTTGTGCCTCGAGAACAGATGACTGAGAGGGGACCTCATCAATATCCAGCACTATCTCAGGAAGGGGCCAGAGGATGGACCAGGCTCTGTTTGGGGGTGCCCAGCAGTGGGATAGAGTCAATGGGCAGAAACTGATGCACAGGGAGTTTCACCATAATATAAGGAAGAAACTTCTTTGCTGTGCAGTGACTGAGCACTGGAACAGACTGACCAGAGAGAGTGTGGAGTCTCCCTCACTGGAGATATTCCAGAACCATCTGAGATGTGCTCTAGGATGACCCTGCTTGAGTAGGAAGGTTGTACCAGATGACTCCCATCACTTGGTCCCTTTCAACCTAACCCACTCTGTGATTCTGTGTTAACTCCCATTTAAACAGGCTATGTCAGTTCTGTGGCTCTATGAACATCCTCCACATCTCAAATCCAAGTCATGTCCAAATTCCTCCTTGAGATGAGACCTGGGTGTGCACCTGTAAGACCTGGATGGAGGGGTAGGAGACAGCTGCAGTGCCCTGGGAAAGTTCAAGGTAACTGGCAGACCACGAGTGTAAAAAATGCCACAAAGCATAACTACCCCACAGTCTAAACCATGTCATTAAGACTTAGGTACTTAACTTCTTGAATTCCCCTTGAAATTCCTTTGCTGGTGTCTAGAAGAAGGAAACCACAGATCTCAGGGGGGATTTTATTTCTACTTCTAGTGACATTCTGCAATGTCACCTTTGCTAGGGATCTTTAAAGCTCAGTTTCTCTTATTGCAAAAGAGCAATAGTGAAACCCACTTGCAAAATGAATATTTAAATTTAAGGTAGCTAAATCACTTTTATCCAAAGCATTCAAATATGTAAACCACTTTTGCTTTGTGAGCTGCACAAATGTGCCCCATTGCTTGGGGAATGGCTGGTGCCTGTTGTGCTGCAGCCGTGATTCAGTGAGCTGTCCTCATAGTTCAACATAGAAAATGTAAAACATAATCAGCTGGGATCCTGATTACCTTTGCCCATGTTATAATAAGACCTTTGTGACAAAACAAAAAGTTCTGAACAATATTGTCTGCATCATCATCACAAGCCAAGACTAAAATAGATGTTCTGTTATGTTTGGGAAAGTCTGGTGGCCTGATTTTCCAAAACACCGTGTGCCTGGAAGCAACCTTTGCATTCAAGGTGCAAATGACAGAGAAAGAAAAAAACTATTTACTTGTAAAGAGTAGTCAAATTGGAAAAAGTTAGAAATTGACTTTTACAAAATGAGTCCTTCAATAAGCCACGGTCAATAACAACTTTAGCAGAAGGGAGACTAAACTTACTAGCATATATGGAATGAGTGATTTAATCTATCACTGAACAACTGCCAGTGCTGGGGTGGAATGCAGCAGATGTTTTTCATGGAAACTTTAAACATAATTTTCCAATAGAAAATGAAGCATAATATTGTCTCTAATAGAAATAGTAGGAAAAAGTTCAGTGGGTCCAGTAGCTATTGTCTTCCTCCTAATAATATGATTTACACCCTTCTTTCTCCTTTCAATTTTAATCCTTTTTCTTCTAAAGACTCAGGATATTTATGAATGAAGTAAAATTATCATAGTAAGCTACAAGATTTAATTCTGCACAGTAGGAACAGAATTAGCTCGTCTGAGGTGAGTAAGCCTGTGTACTATGCAAAACCTACATATTTAGACCTTGTTATTCAACTCCTACATAGATTGGAGGACAACCACTTTGAAAAGCTACTCCACAACTGCAGCACTAGGTATTAGAGGCAACTTGGGTAATTATGAAGTGAAATGGTGACCTCTGATGCAGCTGTTTCTCATCACTTCTGCAGAGGATCCCTTTGGGGTGTATGCAAGATGGGCTGTGTCCCTGGGGTTGTGCAATGCCAACTCAAATACTCTGAAATACTTCATTTTTAACATAGAAATGTCTATGGTAAGATGCACAATAAGAGAGGGCAAAGGAACTTGACCCATAAAGGTCTTGTTTTACCTAAGGTTTGCTAGGATTAAACAAGAGAAGAAATATTTAGTACTATGAAAAGTTATGGGGAAAGCTTTCTACAGATATGTGTGCACATGGGGAATCCACATCACAAAATACTTTCAGCACTGAGCCAAAAGTTTTAAATTAATGTTTATATTGTATGAATGCAGGAAACAGAAGAATGACAAACAATAGTACATTAATCCTGTTGATAATCATATTAATTTGTTTGGATAAGTATCTATACAGGTTTTAAAAGTCAAATGCATTTTGGAATTGATCTGGATTATTCCACAGTTCATGCCATGGTGATATAAGGAGAGTGTGCTTGCTTAGTTATAAATAGGGGAACCATAAGCCAGTCCACAGCCCCCACAGTGTTGCTCAGTGTAGAGCTATTCCAACTCATTTAAAATGGCTCAGTGATGAGGTTTTCATTACTTCCTATGGGAGATTACTCTACAGAATTGCAAATCTCAGAAACGGGAAGTGTAAATATTCCCTCAGTTAATTTAATTAAGCTACTCTCCATTCTTGCCCTCTCACCACCTTGTAATTTCTCCCTTTCCTCACTTAGCACATTCCTCTAGAATATGCTTGAACAGCCACTAATCTGACTGGGAGTAATCCTTCTTTTTTTCAGTTCCACCATGTTCAAACTGGTTAACTTGTGTGTGGAAGGGAGGAAGAGTATGGGGAGGCAGGAGGGACATACATGGAAGAGCGAGCTCAGCCTGCACCACACACAGAGGGACGTGGAGGAGTTTTGTGTGGCTTCTCTCCCATGCTGAGTACTCCAGTAGTGTGTGTGACTTTATCCCTACAACACTCCTGTAATGAAGCAAAATAACCCAATTTTGGGACAATTGAAGTAGCATAGGCTGTTAAGCAGGCAATAGTTTGTCTCCACCACAGCGTGCAGTGCCAAGCTGAGATGCTCCAGATACTTCTCACGGATCAGGTGGGGGGCTGGAAGCAGCATCTGCTGGTGTGCTCTGCACAGAATAATTTGCAGTGTAAAGAAGCTGACTTGGGTGTGTAAGCATGGTGTCTGTGACAGATGTTAAATGAGCTCAGGTCTTGTTAGGCAGCTAAGAAAGGAAAGACTAAGGGGGTCTGGTGGAGTCCTGGTGAGAAAGCTGCTGACTGGCATGAAAATCACAAAAGATGATAGTGATGCAGGACCTTTCGTGTCAAAAGCCTGGGGATAATGTCACCTTACCTCTGTAAACTTAGAGTAGAAACCAGTGAATAGTAAAGCTAAAGTTTTCGTAGCAATAATATCTTGCCTCTGTTGCTTGGTTACTTATTAGGCTGGTAATTTTCCACTTTTTTATATTCAGTAGGCTACAGTCTTTCGCCTTTGTAATAATTGGAGTCAGATTATCTCCTTGATCCAGTAGAACTATTGAAGTTTTACTCCAGTTTCACTGAAAGTCAGTCATTATATGTAAGAGAGAATGAGTGTTTACATGCTCTGTCCACACGTGAATAAGAATGGATATGCTCAGCTCTCCCTGTCTCACTAGTGTTGAGAAAACTGTATGAAACGAATAGGATAGAAATATGTGGAGGGATTCAACCCTCCCTCTCTTTCTGTCTTTAACCAGAGCAATCTAGATTAACAGATGTCAAATATCTTTTGCACTTCCCCTGACTTCCAGCTTATGGCTAAAATCCAATTCAGAGTATCAGTAGATCTGATAGTTTGAAATAGGAACAATTTGCTTTATTTAAAAAAAAACACCAATCAAAGTCAAATGATGAAGGTTGCTATAGTTAAGTCAGTAGAGTTACATCAATGTTAAGCAATTATAAATGAAAGAACCAAACTCTAACTACACTCTGTAGGATTTGACCTTTAATGTACAGCTATTAATACTTCAGCTGCACTCTGTACTTCTCCTCAGATCTCCACTCATGCCTGTTGTCTCCAGTTCCTTTTCCTACTTGGCCCTAACATGTTCAAAACTTAATGTCTACCCAGTGACCTTCTCTACTCACAAGTGCTTTTTTCCTTGTTTCTCTCTATTTATTAACTTTCTTTCAGATTTACTAGATGTCAAAGCTTGTCAAATATTCTCCTTTCAGTCCTTTACTACTTTCAGACCTCCTTCCCCCTTCTTTAAAATCCTACTGTTCTCCTCTGCCTGTCTCCTGCTGGTACTGGTACATGTACTCGATAACTTAGAGGAGGCAGTTCTGCTTCTTCAAGTTCAGTTAATGGATCAGCTCAGCATGGAAGATCGGGAGAATAGCATGGACATGACAGAGAGATGCTTTTAAAATTGCCTACTAAGAAATGGAAGAATGAGCATCTAATGGTGAAGTAAGAGAGGGTAAAATCAGGTGGCAAATCCCTCCTGGATTTGCTTTATTATGTTAAGGATACATTTCTCTGTCAAGTAATGTGCAATATTTTCTAATAAACTACATCTCATGTTCAGCATTTTATCCTCCGTGCCTGCAAGGCATGTTTTTCTTAGATTGGGCTTGTGACCTTTCTGATTCACGAAACATAAAAATAGAAAGTTCTTATAGAATTTTATATTTATCTGGTAGTGTTGAATTTTTTTGGAAAGCGTATTAGTGTCTAAAGATTTTTCTTTGAGGGTTACAAGCAGTGTTTGCTCTGACATTTATGGGAGAGGTCTTCTATTCTCATGACAGCCTTTGCTCTAAACTGCTAAGGAACCACAGAAATTAAAAAAAAAAATTAAAACTGCCAACACTGTGTTTAAGTATATGTTCATATTTTGGTTTTGCTGTGATGCTCACCATTTCATTAATTGTTTTGGGGTGGGTTTTTTTTCATGTATAGGTCATCTTTGAAAAGAATGCAGTTTTGCAAAGAATGACCTTTACGAGCACCGTTTTCAAGTTTGTAGCAAATGCCATTTTGGTCTCAAGTGAGGTGAGATTCCTGTGGGAAAGGCTGCTGCTCTTAGATCCTGAAAGCAGTCACACACTTCTTTCTTTCCAGGCTGGAGAAGCAGGTGCTTTCTGCAGGCCTAGGAGGGAGTGTGGCAGCCCCCTCCTAGCTAAGACTGCTGTTGGAGCCCCAGTCAGGCCCTTCCACAGACATACTGCACTCTAGAGTAGCCCTATCAAATAAAATGCTCTCATGTGCTTTCTTATTTTGCCATATTGACCTTATCAATTTATGCTTCACCTCCTGAAGGGACTTCAATCCATTTACCTGCACAATGCTTCGAAGCTATAAATCCAGAAGTAAAAATTGCAGAAGTTCCCCAGAGGGCACAGATTCATTCTAACATGCTCAAAAATATCCTGTAAAAAATAATAAAAAGAAAAGAGGTACAGTGTCATCAAGCCATTGTCTTCCACATATTCTAAACATTTTGTGGAAGATCTCTACCCAAAATGCTGATAAGATTGAACAGAAATTTCAAAGAAGAAATTGCCATAAGCCTTCTAAAATATTTGGCACTAAGTTCTCTTTAATGAAAAAAAGATTAAATCTTAAAGCTGTTCTTAATTCGAACATCCTGTGTCAGTGCCATGAGAAAAAACTCAAGAATTGTTACTGTGGGGATAGAAAACCATGTAGCCAGATACACATCTTTTATCACCATGGGTGTGAAGAGGTCATTTATTTGTCAACAACATATTTCACTCGTTTATATTCATGTATAGATGGATCAGCCATTTACAAGAGGTTACAGCAGTACAAAAATATAGTCTGACTTTTGTTGCAAAGTTATTTTTATATTTCCAGATTACTTCTAACACTTACATTTTTCCTGTGTTTAGTCAGCAGTAACCAGTGCTGATGTAGTCTCTGATCTGCTGCATGTTTAACAAAGGCTTAAGTTTTTACAATATGAGCATTCCTCTTAGCTTTGATAGGACTAGTCATTGGGCATAAGCCTGTAAAAGTCTTAGTGAAAGCTGATGCCAAGTCCTCTGCTGTCTAACTCTTGGCAGGAGAATGACCTTAGGCTGGATGGGAATACTAGGAAAAAAAAAAAAGAAGTACATAGACACTCTTACTATTTTCTGAGTCATACAGACTAAAAATATTTTAAAAGCTGTGCATGTCAAAATTAGAGCGCATTAAAACCTTCAAATTATTTGTTTTAATAGAGTATGTGTGAATACACACCTATAACTTTGTTTTGCTATCTTTATTGAAAAGAATTGTTCCTTAAGTGAAACACATTTTTGTGGTTAAGCTTGGAGGAGAATATCTGTTTATTAACTAATAGGAAAACTGTGGTGCTTGATGGCAGCAGGAACAGCGTCCTGTTTCAGCTTGAACAGCTGCTCCCGCCGTGACCAGCGCTGGCAATCCTGTCTGAGTGCACACACAGAATAGGCCCAGACAAGAAGCTGTGATTCAGCAGCGTCCCTAGAAAGACTTCTGTGACCTGCACTGCAGCCACACCCATGACTCAGCAGAGCAGAAATGAAATTTTCAACGAGTCTAGTGAACTCAGCAAGCAAATAGAAGTCGTTGTTTGCTGGTAATTCAACTCCTCGTTGTGTCACTGACCTTGGGCAAGTTATTCAGCTTTCCAATATTTCATCTTCTATGTTAAATGAATTTAACAAGACCTAATCATCACACTGTATTCTGTAGACCTCCGTGGAACTGCAGCCATATAAATGAAAGCAGAATTTAGCACGTAGCCCTGCCACAGTATTCCAGGGTTCTTAGATGACTTTTGACCAAAATGAAATTTAAATTATGCAAGGACCTGCTAACATTTAATTAAGTTAAGCCTCTTGCTATTTTAAGAATTTCTTAACAAGTAGAATTAGCAGAAATACTCTGCTGGTAGAAGCCAATAGCTTCTCCAAACAGAGCTGGTTTTCTTCCCCTCCTGATAAGGCTGCAAACTCTGTGTTTTATGACTCATTTATCTTCTGATTTCTCATATTTTGGGTGCAATTTTCCCTTTGCTTCACACTGAAGAACCACGCAGCTAAGAGGGTAAGGTGATGGCTGTTATTTTTTGTACACCCATGAGCTGAATTTCTTAGTAGTTTAAGCCACTTTGCAACTGTACAAACACACCGGGAGCAGTAGGAATGCACTTATGTCCCCAAGGACCTAATCTGGCTTGCAAAACTTCCGCTGGTGGCACAGATGTGCAGAAAACAAAAATTCATCTTTGCTCTCTGGTTGCATGTGCAGAATGTGGATGTGGCTAGAAAACGATACATTAGCATTTGTATACTGATTTGTGTTTGTGTTCTCAAAGCATTTTATTTACACTGAGTGGTAAGAATCATATCAGTTTATATTTCATAGTTGGACACTGAGCCAAAAAGTGACAGAGTGTTTCCTTCAAAATCATCCAGCTAGTCAGTCTTGGAGAGAAATGTGCCTGTTTCACTAGACCATATTTGTATATATCTCCTTATTTATGAACAGCTGTGACTATTAGAATCTATTATTTATATTTCCACTAAGCTTACTTTTTCCTCCTACAGTAGATATTCTGCAAAGGGGAATTGTTGTTGTTTTTTCTGCAGGTACTGTGATTCACTGGGGTATTAGGGACAGTAACAAAGCAGCACTGCAGCTACTGTTAAGCAAGGATCTTTGTAAAGCCATTTAAAATTTGTTACCTAATGCCAATGTAGTACTTTCAACCAAAAACGAGTGGGTTGTGGATTTTCAGTGATAAAGTAAATCAGAAAAAGTTTGCTCTGTCTGCATCGCTGACCCCACACCATCAAGCATTGTCAAGCAGTGTCAGTGTTTATCCTCACTGCTTGCAGTTTGATTTACATGCACACACTGTACTAACAACACGTACACTGAGAGCTGGTTACAACCTTAAACAGGGAGAATTTGTCACCTGTCCACAGCAGTGGCCTGAGGTTTACACTGGTGACAAGCGCATTTCAAAAAGCCCAGAGGACTGGCGTCAGGCCCAGAATTTCAAATCGTCAGAGGTTGGCACCTCACTAAAGAAAACAATAACAAAACGACAGAAACAATCACTGCCAAGCTACAGAGCTGCCTAGCACAGAGGAGGGGGGGTGTGTAAGGCACTAGTGCTGCCTGCCCTGTGATCAGCGGTGGAGCTGTGTTTTAGGAGGTTGTGGCTCTGGGGGGATGGTAAAACAGGTTGTGTGAAGAGTAAGTGCATAAACTAACTAGCAGTGAGTGAAGACACAGACATCTGTTTTGTAATTTGCATGAAGCTGCTAATTTTTAAAGGACGAATTAGCATATCTCTAATTTTAACTAGGGAGTTGTAACTGGTATGTTCAGAATTTGTGGTAGTTGCTGCAGGCTTTGGAGAGCAATAACCAGGTTCCAGTTCTGCACTGGTCACCTGGAGAAACAAGTCCCTTTGGCCAGTAGGAGTAGGTGAGACACAGGAACCACTGAACATTTTGTTCAGTAGTAAAAAACTGAAATTCAGCTCCGCTTTCTCCTCTCTCAGGAAACAACTTGATTTTCTCTTGGAGAATGCAGCATTCTGATTTCCCCCCCAAGCAGCAACAGATGGATTTCAAAGCAGTGTCCACTATTACAACAGTATTTCGGTCCTTCAGGTATTCCCTCCTCTTCAGAAAACTAGTAGCTGATTTCATCCAAGGCACTTGCTCCTTCTTAGTCTCTTACAGCTCTAGAATGGATGTCCTGTTTGCTGGACTCCTTGGGTTTGCCTCCCAGTTTTCTCAGCCTCAGGGATCCTGTATGTCACCACAGAGTCACCTCACAGTCACAATGTCCAGCCTGGTTGACACCAAGAGCTGGGGAACTGTTTCTCTGGTCTCCAGTGGCTGTAGGAGTGAATTTGGAAGTGTGCTTCCTTGTGATGTTGGAACATGTAAACCCAGCAGTGCAGTGCGTTATCCACCCCTGACAAACACTTGGAATACCTTCCTTGGGCTCTGGCACTATGCCTTTAGCTTATCATGCCAGTAGGACATTTTCAAAGTGAATTGGAATTGAAACATTAACTCATTCCCAGAGGGCATAGTTTAGGCTTTTAAGTATTATGTTTAAAATACTCAAATGCTTTCAGTCTTATGAGATTCGCCAAGCCTTTCACTATTCTGGGATATAGATAGTGAATCTCATACAATTTACTTCTCATGGGCTTTCTTTTCATGTGAGATCTTGAAAACCAAGGAATGCACCTTGTGGTAACTTTTGGTTAAAGATGTATCCTTTTTAGCTAGATACAGAAGGAACTTTAAAAATTACAATCATCGTTTTCTCTGGTCACCTCTACATTCTTTACTGCATCACACCATGCAGTGATAGTCACTTTTTAGGTGGCAACTTGTTAGAGTTACATAGGTTATTTAACTGAATCTTGGTCACTCCAAGCACAGCTTCACAAGCAACATTTCTACAAGCTGCATTTCCCCTGCCAGCACTTTACGTTGGTTGATCTTGTCCCTATCAGCAATTGCTTTAAAGTGGTTAGGCAGGCTGTGTATATAATTTGTAAAGTAATTTGCAATTCTTTGGAATGAAAAATGTAATATAATTTAGTATCATGAGCCAGACACTCAGCATATTTCTATTAACTAAAGACCTGCTCCAGGTGAGGATGTGGTGGGTTAAATATATTCCTGTGACATCCTATGACATGCTTTTCAAAATGGACTTTCATCATAATTGAATTTGTCCTGGTTTGTAGGATTTTTTTTTATCGGTGAAGTTTTGCATTCCAAAGCCTCAGTCAACGAAGCGGGGCAGCCCCTTCCCCCCACAGATGACTCTGCTAATCCTGTGGGATAAACAAGGGTGGTACTTCCAAAAGAACATTAGATTGCCCTATCTGCCTAACATCAGACGGATACCAGGCTCTATTCCCAGGCCACAATATCTCCATTCATCACACTGTTGTTTGGTTATAAAGGAATAAAGACGGCTTAGAAGTCCTGATGGGAGGAAATGAGTGATGTAAATTTTGATTTAATGTCCATATTTGACTTTTTTTGATAAGAAACATGGGAGCGAAGATTCTTAGAGATTCCCTTGAGTCTTTGCAGAGAGAGGCCAAGACCAGAGCTGGGTCCTCAGAGCCCGGGCCTCTTTCTCTGCCTGCAGGATATCCTGGTGACCTGCTGGAAGGCAGAACACCTACAGTATTTTCCCACCTTCTGGCAGCACACTTTCTTTAGAGCTGTGTGAGTTAGCTAAGGGTGTTTTTTCTGGATATATTGCTGACATTGCATCTCGTTTCTGATGTAGTCCATACTAGTTACCAAGCCTTGCTCTACCCTTTCCACTTTTTCTCCCTGGAGGATGAATCATAGATCACAGGGGCTGATGGAGAGGAGGAAGAAGAGCTACAAGAAGTATCTGATATGCTGGCAGAAAAGCAACAGCAGTTCTCGTGGGGATCTCTGTGTACTGAACTTGGGCAAAATGTTTTTATTCTATTTTTAAACAAAAAAACCTCCAAAGCAAATTAAAAAAAAACAAACCCTAGCAATAAAAAAATGCAGTTTTGCAGTTTGATTTTGCTTTCACCCACTACCTTTTCTTATGCTTTCCTCCTCCTCTTCATAATCCCAAATATCATGACCTCCTTTGTTAGATTTTCTTTTTATAACATATTATCTGCATTCTATAGATAGAAATTAATAATGTCAAAATCTAGCCAGACTGGTAATGGGAATTGTAATCCACTACATAACACTGCTATAAGAATCTTGGCTGTATTTTTTAGGAGCAGCCTGGAATTTTCTGTAATTGTTTATTCTCAAAAGAGGAAAATTCATCTTCTGTTATTTTTGCTACGTTTTCTTTTCCTCCAACTTTTTATATTATGCCTGTGTGTGTAGAAAGCATGAATTTTTTTTCTCTAAATATCTGGTAGTACATCAGTTAGGTGAACAACAGAGTAATACTTTTCAGTATCTTGATTTTAATGTATGTCTATATGTCACGAAGCAACTAGTATGGCTGCTTAAGCTTCCATGACATCTGACAGTGCAATTGGCAATCCTTGACTGCCTGGCTTCACAGCAAAGTGGCAATGAAAATACATTGAAACAAAACAAATCAAGAAAAAAGTCTGGTTTAAACATTTCTCTCTTTTTTTTTCTTCTTGTTTTTGTCAGACAACACAAGCACGATAGTTACACACCCCGCCCAGTATATAATGAACTAATCCTCTGAAAGCAAAGCTCCAAAGGCTACGTGATTATTTTTAAACTGCCTGCCAAGATCCTGGAGTATGATAATTAATGAACTTTAACATATGTGACAAAAATCCTAATTGAAGTAGAAGGGGTGCAGGGAGCATTAATGAGATGAAACTGATTTTTTGAAGTATCGGTTTTGAACCCTTCAGTTTTATCTTTAGTTACTAGTTTTAGGGGATAGCCTTGAGAGGTTCAGTGACATTCACGGTAGAGTTGGAGGCGTGGAGAACTGCAGGGAGAGACAATATTCCCTTAAGAGAGTTTTCAATGAAGTTGCCAATCTTGCACATCTTCCTATGTTTTTCGCAAACTCAGGCCCTAAATAAAAAGAAATTATGAAAAGTATGAGGAGATGAAACAGCTTGGGTGTACTTCACAAACGAGTAGGCAGGAGAAGCAGGAACAGGATACAGCTGTTCTGATGCCTGAGCCCAAGGCACAACCCTTCAGGCCTTACTGACTCTTACCCTTCAGCTTTCCCATTCATACTTACAATGGAAATATGATTGCAACAGTGATTAAACCCAAGTTATTTTGGGAGAGTTAGAAAAAGACTAATCCCAGAAATAAATGACAAAGAGTAGTTCTTGCATGAATGTGGCTGCAATTTTTTTCCTTCCCTTCCCTTCCCCGCCCTGCCCTCGCCTTTGCCGCCTAGCCTTGCCTTTCTTTTTCCCTTTTTGTTTTCTTTATGCTTTTTAAAAAAAAAAAATATAGTCCTAATGTAGAAGAGAATTTTACAGAAGAAAAAATCTACTGCCGATAAGAAAAAAAGAGACTAGTTACCTTCTGTAAACTTTTTTTTATCTGCTTAAATTTTTGGTTATATTGATTTTGTACACATATGTACTAGCTTGCTGATAAAAAATATGCCACCCAACCAAATAATCAGTATTTTAGATTGTCTTATCTACAGAGAGGGCTCCAGGAGGATGATGAAACAGTGAAGTCGGGGTCCAGTGAAGCTGTGGAGTCTCCATCCTTTGAAGCTTTCACAGTTTGCCTGCTGCCTGACTTAGGTGGATGGCTCTGCACTGAGTGGGAGGTGGGCACAGAGGACATCCAGAGATCCCCTCCAATGTGTGCTCTTCAGTGGTCTTGGTTTGTGGAACTGGTGCTGCTGTGTCCACCCTGGGTCTGGATCCAGTTCCTCCTCAGGGAAGTGGAATCGCTTACACAGTATTTTGTAACGATGGGAGCAGAACTGTCTGTGTGTTTATGCTCAAGTTAGGAAGCTGAAAAGTAAGTTTGAACAAAACTTCACAGTTTCAGAATCACCTTTCTCTTTTATCTGTTTGCTTAAATAAAACCTGAAGAAAAAAAATGACCTTTACTGCTGTTTTTCATTTGCTTTCAATTAGAAAATGCAATCCTTCTGGCTTGTAGAATTTGCTAATATTTAAAAGGATTCTAGACATAGTCCCTTAACTGAAGAAAAAATATTGCAGTTTTTAAAGGAGCCTGGAGAAGAAAATCCTTTTCTAGTACCCCATAGTGTTTTAGAAATTGTTAAGACCAGAAGAATGATTTATCTCAGAATCATTGTATATATTAAAGATGAGAACAATGCAAATATTTTGTTGAATGTCCTACCAACTGATTCAGGCTGAAAGTTAAGAATGCTATTTTCCTCTGAAAATATGTAGTTTAAATTATACTGGAAATCATAACATTTTTGTGTCAAAATTAAAGATTTACACGTTCCTTCAGATTATTTTAGAGAATCACAAAACATGAGAGTGAAAAGAAAAACAGAAACGCAGCACATTAATAGCCATATTCCTTGAAAAAGAAGCAAGTGCTGCTGTTAAAGAAAAGTTGAAAAGAAAGGCAGAAAACAAGACCAATTCTTTGTCATTCTCTGCCTGCCATCACATTTTCTCCAGCGAGAGACTTGAGTCCTCAACAAGTGTGCAATTACTACTGGCATTTGTACTCTTCTGGTGCCTGGAGGTCTCAGCCAGGGACGGGGCCCTATTGTGTATGCGCTATACAAACACATTGAAGAACTCATTGTAAAACTCTTCCAAAGCAATAGGTAAGCAGAATATGAGAAACAACTGAAGAGCAGATGAGGGGTGGTACGCGGTCGGAGGGAGGTGATTATGATCACAGCTGAAGCAGCAGTCGGTGCAGCCACAGACTAATCATTGCTGAAGGGCTTTTTGGCATTTAATCTATGCAGCCAGCGTTGGCTTATGTAGCCGCCAGCGCTGCAGTAAGTGAACATCTTTAATATGTTTATCTTCACTCTCCCTCCCTGTGACAGGAAAGCATTAGCCTCATTTAAGGCAGAGTTCACATACTTAGCTCAGTGGGGACACTCTGTCCTTGCAGAAGCACCCCAGGCACATTCCCTTCCCCTTCCCTCTGTCCCAGCCACACTGGCTGTCTAGGTGCCCAACCCACCTGCCAGTGAGGAAGACTCTTCATGACCCCACATCCTGAAGTGTTTCAACCCCTGATCTCCCAGCCGCACCAGGACCTTCCCCCTGGGGTCGAGGAGGAGAGACCTGACTGGGGTCTTGGTTGTGGTGCTCGGGCTCTGCCCATGGGCACCGTGCACTGACTGAGGCAGCCCCAACACCAGCCACGCTGATGGCTCAGCTGGACTAACCCCCTCTCTTTGCACACTTTCACAACCATATGGTATTTAGAGAGCAAAGGCACTGGTAAACCATTATGGGTTCCTATATTTTCCCCTTCCCTTTTTCTATCTTGGATGGCATTTGAGAAAATTAAGTATATATACATTCATATCAACAGCTCCAAGTGTTGTGCTTTTTCTTTGGTTTTGGGTTTGGCATTTTTTTCTGTGTGTTTTTTTTTATCTTTTAATTTTTTTTTAAAACCCCCCACAAAGCTTGATAAACCAAGCTGTGTTTGCAAGAGTGAGTAAAACATGAACCCACCATCTCCTCAAGATCTCCAATAATTTCCAGTGTTTGCTATTTGGAAACACAACTGTTTGAAAGTGTTGGGAACATATACTAGATAGGGACTTGTCTACCGAAATACTCTTGTTTAATTTTGCCTGCCTCCTTTCAATTTTAATAACTGATTATCTTCCCAAATATACAATGCAGATTAATTGACTCTATGGTTTAACTACAAGAACCAGAGCGTAATCAATATCCTTTATCCAATTTATTAGGCATGCATGACATTTAGGTAATTAGAAAGCAAAACATAAGAATCAAAAGAGCAGAATAGTATATTATTAGCAGTAAAAGGGGCTCTCTTTTCTTTCCCAAGTGAAGTGGTATTAAAATAGCTTAAAGGAGGTAAAAATAGAAAGTTTGGCAGATGCATTTTGCCCTTTGTGGGCTGTTGAATCCTTGTGCTTTCAAGGACATTTAAAAGGTTTGCTATCATAATTTAAAAGTCTTATTCCACACTGAATAGGAAAACAAACACCAAAACATTTGGAAAACTTTATGCTAATAAATAAGACAAAGGAATTCTTGCTCCTGCAGTTTGTAGCCATATAATATTCCCATTGAAACTGAAAGACCAGATGTACTCATTTGGAGTTTTTTGCCTTCCCCTTCAACTCCTAACTGTCCACTTAAAACTATTTTAACACCCATTTTACAGATTAGTATATTGAATACATTCATTGGTGTCTGATGGGTAATGTTTTTCCTTTATCCGTTGCTAGCATTTGCCACAAGTGCAAAATCCCCAGCTATGGAGGCTGCAGGTGAGCTGATGGTTTGTTGTATAGCCCTGACAGCTCTTTATGTGACTCAACCACCCCTGCCTAATGCTGGAAAGTAAAATACCACTGAGTAACAACATGAAGAAAACTGTGTCCCTTGATAGGGCCTCCTTGTCTTGCATCTCGTCTTCCCCTGCCCCTGTCCCTCATAGCCCACTGTACAGAGAGTTATTGTGTACAAAATAGAGCACATCAGTCTGATTACTGCCTGTCACCAGCCTTGTCACTGGCATGTGACACCTCCAAGTCTTTTAATTAGGGTTAGTGCACATGCAGAGTGTTCCTGGTCTCCAGCAAGACCAGAGGTTTCACCCAGTTGCTCATGTTCAGTTCTGAGCCTGGTCACGCCAGCCCTCAGCAAACAGCTCTGGAAAGCTGGTGCTGCTCCACATAGTTATGCAGGAGGAGTTTCTACTAGGTTTTTTTGCCTATCAGCACACACAATGCCAAGCACTGCATTGAATTTCATATTCTGGAAGGCTACCAAAACTTTCTGCTTTATGTTGGCCAGAGAACTGGAGGCCAAGACACAAATGTTGGGTTTTACACTGGCTAGATTTCTAGGAGTGATGTTTGTATAAGGAAATACAGCGAAAAATAATAAGCATTTCATTGGATAAGCATCAAATTGCATTTGGGTTTCACTTTCTGCACTTCATTCAACAAATTGGGCGTTTTGTTTGGACTTGCTCAAAGCAAGAAATTAAATAACTCCTCGCTTGTTGCTCCAGCTTATGTTTGCCAGAGAGGACATATCCCTAGCACCCAACATTTGTGTGTGCCAGCCCTCACATTGGCCCTGAGTGTCTTGGCAGAGATACCACCAGCTTATGTCTGTGGTATTTCTACAAACACAGAGCCTTCAAAAGTCTCTGCACAGTTGGCTTTATTTGGATTTGCTTCTTTCATGGAGGTGGAGTAACCTGGGTTTTCCTATTTCACCTCACTGCACTTTGCACTCAAAATCCCAGGCAAAGGCAGTAGGTTACAGTAACTCCTCCCTCACAACCATGCAAACACACACATTTGCATGTATTGAGCAAGATTTGATGCCAGGTTATCAAGCAGACTACTAAAAGCAGGTAAACAAGCAGAGCAAACATAGGTGCAGTCCTAGGTTCGCTTGATAATGGGGTATCTTTCCAACTGCCCTCTGTCTGCTGGCTGGAACACCTAAGGGGCTCTACAGACTTTAAAAATAGGAGGTTTAGGATCTCTGTTAGTCCAGAGGCTGTGCAATCTCAATGCTGTACTGGACTATCTTTGGAGTTTGAATTTCAGGTGTAAATGTGGCTGTTCCTGACAGCTCCCTGGAGAAGGCTTGCCAGCCCTCTGGGTACTGAACGGTGGTTTCCCCTCTCACCTCATCATTTGGGCAGGTGCCAGTTATGGCTAATGAGTCTGAGAGAGTGAAAGTTGAAAAGCTTCAGTTCCTTTCTTTTGAGCTGGCTGAACCCATGGCTGCCTCCTGTCTGCACCTGGGTAGGGCCTTTTATCTGGATTGTTGGTGTGTTGAGGGTAAGAAGCCCAGGCACTGCTGACCCAGGATCACTGCAAAGGCTGAGGCTGTGGCTGTGCTGAAAATTGTTTTACAAAGAAAACATGTGACATGAAGAATCCTTGTGACAGACAGAAGCCTGCTATGAGCTTTAGGAGTGCAAAGCCCTGTATAATTTAGAGCCTTTAACATTTTCAGACGTTTTGAAAGACTCTGCTCTGCTTCTCCAAGTCTTTTATTCACTTCTGTCACATTGCCACTGGTGGCCAAATGTAATTGTGTAACTACGGACTCGTTTCTGTCAGGTTAGGCCTTAATATCTCTATTTTTCAGCCTGTACTATTCTGAAAGTAAAATGCTATCTACTGGTTCAGAAGAAAAAAAATCCCCAAGATTTGCAGGTGAATGACAGATGAATTGACCGTCAAATTCTTGACTTAGAAGTGTAAATGACTTTTAATTAAGTTTAAATACATTTTTTCTCTTCTGCTTCCCATTTGCTCTTTCTAGAATCCAGCAGTTGGCCACCTCATGTGCCTTGTCATTTTTGTGTCTGCTGTTCGCGAAGCTAAAAACTTGAGGCCTGGCTGTATGACAAATACCTTAGGATTACAGAGAGCAAATCAAGAGTGACTTGGTGAGCATGTTTAATAGAGTTTAGAGGAAGTTTTGGAACCACCTGCTGTAGTTAGAGTCCAGAAGCAAAAAGTCTGGTTCACTAATCGTACTGAAATCTCTCTGTACTGTAGCTTTGCAGATGCAAGTCATTTGATGTAACACAAGATTATAGATCTTTCAATACAGGGCCTTGTCTAATCAAGTCATACACAGTGGTCGAATTATGGGAGTACCATGGCACTTCATCTAATGTAACATTAATATCAGGGGTAGGCAGAATTCTGGTGATTCATTTTTAAAAACATATTTCATCACAGTAAATATTCCAGCTTGTGAATCACAACCAAGTCTTTCTTTTCCCTTCAGAGCCTCAAATGCAAGATGGAGGTAATAACATTGAATGATGTACTGACATGAGGTACTGGGGGATTCTTACGTCTTTTTAAACACCTATCCAGATGAGGGGAAAGCTCCCTACACTACAAAGCAGTCCAAAACTCTTTTTCCTTTCAAGTTAAAGATACTGTCAGATTTTCTGACCAGAAGACAAGTGCCACTTCAGGCTGATGGCACTGGAAGCTAACTCATAGGTTCGGCTGCCTGAACCAGTGAGTTTCCCGTAGCAGAAAGCAATAGGCTGTGTCAACATAACGAGCCTAACCAGTCTCGGCAACCTTGGCTGCTTATTGGTGTAACCCTACTGCTAGTCAATGAAGGCTGAACTTGTTTGTGAACACTGCAGTGTTATAGTCCTAGAGCACCACTGGACTGTCGTTCAGGTACTTATCTTCTGAGAAATACTGAACTTTAAAATAATCAAATCTTCTCTTGTGTGAAAGAAAAACACATTTTGCTGCTTAGCCACTGGAACCATGTACTCTCCTGCCCAGCTTGCCAGCAACAATAAGTGGTTTTCTAAGACACGTAGAAAATTCAGTTAATATTGTTTTAAGTATTCTTACTATTTGCTCCTGTTCTTTCTGGATTTTGCAATAGATTTTTTAAATTCTCAGTGAAAGAAAATGTTCAGGCGTGTCATAATGAGACTTTTTCATTGTCTAAGAGGTAACATGCTCTTAGTGATGCTTTCATTGAGGTATTTTATCAAGACTGAATATTTATAAGCTCTTGTATAGCTCAGCAAAAAGAAAAAGTAAAAAGATACCAGTCATTTGATCTCAATTTAGCCTTAATTACATAGTGATCCTTTATAATGGTTATTCCCTAAGACAAGTTGCTGCCTAATGTGCCAGACTCAGAATGAAACATCACTATTATCCATAAAAATGTTTACTCTCATTTCACAGCCACAATGTTCTTTCCACATAGCAGTCATACAGGAATTTTCACTAGGTGTAGACATTTTGGAGGCTCATGTTGATAATGAGACTGAGAGAGGAAATGCATTAGATTAGGCTGTGGTCTGCTAATGATCTGTCTCCCCATTTTCAAACATTGTTTGCAGTGTCTCTTTGTTTGTGGGTCAAACATTCTGATACAAGTGGGTGTTAAAATTCTAGATCTCAATTTCAAAATTAGAAATGCTGAACTAGATAAGCCTACTGTACAATCTAGATGCTGCCAGTGGCACATTGAGGTTTAAATTTGAGGTGCTTGTAGCTGTCATGATTTTTTTCCCATTTATATAGTATTTTCTTTGGTTGTAAGAGTGTGTGGGAATGCAGAAAACAACGATTTTAAATTCAGATTTTCTATTGTTTCTTAACAGATTGGGAAATACTTTAGGTAGAAATCTTGTTCTTTATTTTTTGTTTTGATTAAACTAAAAAGCAATTAACATTTTCAGCTACTTCAAAACATCCCTTCGTTTGAAGATATGTTACACAGCAGGTCTAACAGTTCCATCTATTAGTTTTATAGACTGGATGGCACTAAATTACTGAAACCAGAGAGTAGCTCTGGATGTTTTTCACAGCCTCTCCTGGTTTGCTGTTGATTTCACAGAAAAAAATAAAAAAGAAAAAAGAAGTGTTCTTTTCCTTCTTGGAAATGAGAACTTGGTCAGTTCTCTCTTTTGGTCTTTCACAGAAAAAAGGCATTGTTCAAGCTTTGTGGTAGCTTCTTTGCTTTTGCTTATGCTTGTAGCTTGTTTTTCTAGGAAGTAAACGTTGTTCTTCTGGTTTTGCTTAAAGAAGCAGAGTTGGAAAATCCCCCAATTTTATAGAGCAGGTTCTCAGCTTTATGGGACTTCCATGTAAACTCTGTGGGAGTATGACAGAGAAAGGGAGAGAATAGTCCTTGTCTTTCTGAATTAGATGTGTTACAGAAGGTCCAAAAGAATTGGTTACGCACCAACCAACAACTCCCACACAGCTCTCCACCCCAGTCTTGTGTTCTCCCCTCTTTGGGCAGAATTATCTCCTTTCATTTACAAATGATCATCAAGTCAGTGCCCACAGATGGTGCCCAACAATTTACTTTGCTTATGTGATTCTTAAATCTTCTTTTTGTTATATATATTTTTAGAGTTTCTGCCTGATTTTCTTTCCTTGCTATCATTTCATTTCCCTCTAATTATGAAACTACATTTTCTTCTAGATGAGAGAGCTACTTGTCAGATCAGGTCTTTAAGGCAAGTGTGTTGAGCAGGGAAATTGCAGCGTAAGGGTCGTGTAGAACACAGCAAAGTCTTGCCTTTTAAAGGAAAGGTGTTAGGTCAGCCCTTGTGCTCCTTTGAAAGTCACTGAAGGCTCCTGAGCAGGGAAATGTGGCTGTGAAGTGGCTGGGTGGCCAGGGTACAGTCAGTGCTCCTTTCAGGGCTTACTGAGTACTGCGGAGCAATAAGCACATCAAAGCCACAGCACTGGTGTGAGCCCACTTTGCCCATTTAGCATGCCAGTCCTGTGTGATCACAGTGCATTAGGAACAGGCCCTACCTCTAATTCTGGTTTTCTAGACATTATCAGATGATCTCCCAATTTGCAGAGAAACTAAACAGTTTATTTTTTTTCACGTGAGCTTGTGCAGGATGAAGAATTTCTCCATAACATGAAGTGATTAAAATTAATTTAGTAATCTTTGCCTTCACTTAAAATAACAATCTCTGTAACTTACTCATTGGGGAAAAAAAAAAAAGGCAGCTCTTAGTGACTAATGTTGATCGTACTGTGAGGGTTTCAGGAGATAATTACATTTAAATACGTGGGTTTAAGACTAAATAACTGAAGCAAATTAATGCAAACTAATAAAGTTATTTCTAGACGGAAGTAATTTCTGGAGGGAAGTACAGTGGCAGTTGTTTCTTTGATTGTTTTACTGTTTGCTTGAGAACATATTTTAAACTGAGACAATAAGTAAAGCCAAAAATGCTAAGAAGTTAAGACTGAGCTAATTTTTTGGAATTCCAACGTGGTCTTCAACAGACTCACTTTAAACTAGTCCAAAAGAAGAATCAGGCCTTTTGTCTTCACATCAAAGCAACTTTTGAACCTGACTTTTCACTTTGCAAAGGAGGTTTCGATATGCCATGTAGGATTAGAAATAGCAAAGATGAAAAGGTGTGCACCTAAGCCACTGTAATTGCTACCTATGAATGGATGTGTGTTCTGGAGCTGAAGCATTTTGCACAGTGACGATATTAAACTTCTCCCCTCAGCTGAGTTCATAGAAGAATATGAAACACAAGGCAGTTACTGTGGAGTGATTAGGGCCATTCAGGGCAGGCTTTGTGTACAACTCAAGACTACAATTCTGCTGTTTGCATTAGAGTTTTATGACAGTTCAACTGCATCTGAAAATGATGCAGAATGAATGTAATGAAGAACAAAACAATAGGCTCTCCTTCTCGTACTAAAAGCAGCAAGTGATAGAAATCACTCTGCCTTGCTTTAGCTGTGAACAATAATAGGCTTTGAAAAAGAGTTGTTCAAGAAATTGAAAAAAAACAACTTTCCATGTACAGTTAATAGTTTTATTTATTTTTGTATACCTAAAGATACTTTCACCAAAACCTAAGAAACTAACAAAGTGCTTATGCTCTTTGGATTTGAAAGATGAGTACAATATGTGTAAGATATCCATTTAACCCATAGAAGCTCACACATTTTAAGTTGTTCAGACTAAAGATCTTTTCATCATGTCTCTTCTTCAGTTTAGGCTTGAGTTGCAAAGAGATTGGTGAATCAAATAAAAATATCTATGTTTCTAATAAAACACTGAAGCTGAAAAGAAAAAAGTATGCAGAAGCCAAAGGAAGTAAGTGCAAGGTGATGTCGACTTTTTGTCATACAATGAACTTGCAAATATAACATTCTGTGGCCACATTGGAAGAACAAATAAACAAATCACTGAAAATTGTTAAAAGCAAAACAAAAGTTTACAGTATTAATGGAGTTATGCCCAGAGCTAGGTGAAAGCAAGGGTTTAGGCAATCTAGGCTAACTAACACTGAAGAGTCATGAGTTGAATGTCAGCCAGTCATTCCGTATTAGTTCCAGTACATCTGCTTCAAGAGATGCATCCATCCAGACACCCTTCAAAAAGTGAGTGAAGATTTGAAGTTTTCCCTTCTGCAAAGAGAAAAGAAAGTTCACTCTTTTTTTTTTCTTCCCCCCTAAAAGCCTTTTAATTTTTGTAAAGCTCCAAAGACTGTTGCAATCATTAACTCTCACAAGACTCAATGGAGGCTGGCAGTATTATACAAAGTGTATAGAAAAAGTGTGGCGTGCACTTACAGGCTAAATTGTGGAATGGTTTGAACTTGTGACACTGTTCAATCAAAGTGTTTGTGGGAGGCTTTTCTTGAAATTTGCCTTCCCAGGACTCAGGAATCTTAACTGTCTTTGTGGCAGGTGCCATTAGGGCTCCTTTACAAAGAAAACCAGAGTTCAGAGGGTGGATGGGACAGCTCGAGGTCCCAAACCCTTTCACACTGCATGCCACTGCTTTATGTTTTGGATATTCCTGAGGAGTCCTCTGCATGTCAAGGTTTTCCCTAATAATTGTAGGAAATCCTCTCCAGAGCTGGCCCTGGGAGCGCTTAAGATCTCATCTCCTGTGGCCAGGTACCAATTTTGGCTTTGACAGCATTTCTGGTACATTAAACTCAGCAAAGCTGATGTATCCATAAGGTTGTATTTTCAGAGGGAGTGAGCATGAAATGTGCCAGAAACACCCAAAAAATTGAAGTGAAAATATATGCTCCTGCTTGAACTGCTAAAAGACAGCAAAGATAGAAAACAGAAAGGCCTGGTTTGGCATAGTTCTTAGAAAATGTGTTAATAAGAAATGCACCTAATAATTGGGCATTAATTGAAGGCCCATTGCTCTTTTTTCTTTGGGAGGTTACACTAAAGGGGTTTTCTGTCTTGATGCCTTTAGCAAACTTGAAGCAGTGACAAGTATGTAAATGAAGAAGTGAAAAGTTTAATAAAAAGAAAAGAAAGCATAATGTTCTACTTGTAATAAAGGCTCATATTATTTTGTATTCCTCACAGTTTTTGCTTATGTTCCTTATGGACATCTAGTTAATGTTACAGGGATTTTTTTTATATACCTCTTTGAATAATAACTCTTCTCAGATGTGAGCTATGAGATTGATATCCCCTGCAGAAAAGCACAAACCTGATAGTTTTATTGTATTGTAAAATATTGCAGGGCTAACCAGGTTTATTATTCACTTTGAAAGGTAAATACCCAGGTGTATCCAGGTTTTTTTTGTTTTGCCAGTCTTGGGGTTTTTTACAAAAGTCAAAAATTTGATTTTTAAATAGTTGCCCTCATGGAGCAGGTTCCAGGTTGGTGATTAAATTCAGACAGCAGAAAATTTGTTTAACACCCAGTAAACAGGCACTAGTTGAACTTGGAGGGTAAGGGGGTATGGCAATTCCTGGAAAATCTTCAAGCAGGAAATCTTGACCCTGAGCAGTGTGAACGGTCAAAAGGAGAAGAGACTTTTACTGTGTATAAAATTGAATATTTAAAGACTAAAGAAGTTTTTAAATTGCACTTGGTTGAGTTGAGCATAGGAAATAGCTGTTTTTTTCAAATGTCTGATAGAGCCAGTGCCTGAGAATGTAACTGAGCAATGAAGTCATTGTCTATAAGCTTTATTTTGGGTGATGCTCAGACTATTCTGAGCTGACAAGAAAATGGTGTTTTAAGATGAAAAGCTGAAACGCCCACATGTACAGATAGTCTTTGAAAGAGGATTCCTCAAGATTTTGAACACCCTAAAAGTTTACCAGTCTATCCCCAAACCAAAGCTGTCTATAACCACTGGTGAAAGGGTCTGAAAGCTGTTCCTGTCTGATCAACAGGCCATGAAATTTCCTCCACTTATTCTAACCTACATCCAGTTAAGTAATTTATTTTCCTTTGGACCTTTCTTACTTTTGCTTCGGTTTCCAAATTATTCTCAAAACAACGGAAGATACTGGGACAATTGTAAATGGCTGAACAGTTCTCACAACGTATTTGAGTTTAGAGGCAAGTCATGTTGCCAGTGTGACTTGCTGGCTTACAATTTTTGGCAGCAGAGCAGCATTTTTGGCAGTGCAGAAGGACTGTGTTGTGACAAGAGAAGTCTGGAGCTGCCTTCCCATATAGTTGTTTCCAAATCAGACCTCTGCAAACCTCCGAGTACCTGCATTAGTGGTGGATAAATCCCAGTGCTGCTCCCTCATGAGTAAAGAGATGGAGGAGTGAGTGCTGAGGCAAGGCAAGGTGTGGGAGAGTACAGCTTGTCCACTTCTGACTGGTCAACAGCTGCGTATGGCCTTTTCTCAGGTGCAGCAAACACCCTGCTGCAGCTTTGGTTCATGTTCTGTGCTGCAGCAGCTGTAGCAGACACCTCTGACGGCCGTGCTTTCTGTCTGCCTTGGTCTCCTGTCGTACCATTGGGGATGCTGCTGGCAGAGGTACCTGCCTCCCTCTCCTCTCTCTTGCTTCATGAACTACAGGAAGACTGCAGATTAGCAGCTGTGAGGATCACAAAAGTGGACCAAAACTGCTGTATTCTCTACAGTCAATGCTTCAGAAAGAATAAATAAAAAAGAAAAAAAGGTAGTTCTTAAAAGGAAAGCAAATCTACTTCCCAGCACCTCCAAGGGGCAAGACTGATGTATTGTTTTCCTGCTGCTTGGGACTAGCTTGTGGCTTGTTAAATGTGTTGGTTTTCAACATGCTGCTGATTTTTTGCATAGTAGGAGCTCTAAATGTTATTACAATATCCCTCATATTCTCTATGCAGCATACTGGCAACTAGTATGCCTAACACCGTTTAGAGAGGGGCGGGTGCTTGGTAGTTATAGATCTTCACTTCTGGATAACCAAGTCCTTTATTTGTTGGAGGTTCTTAATCTTACTGGACCTCAGTTCCCAACTCTGTAAAGAAAGGATAAAACCAGCATGTTAATACATGCTCACTAACACATGCAAAGAATACCTTTTGCATCCTACACAAGGCAAAGCTCCCCAGAAAAATCACCAGTGGTTTTGGAAAGTTAAATTACAGCCCTCACCATAAGCATTTATTACTGAACCAATGATTATGCTCATAGAAGTCATAACCATTTAGGTATGAAGGCCAGTTGCCAAAATGTTGATGCTACTCTTATTGTTGTATGACCTTTCTTATGTTTCCAAGAAAGCTTTGCTGCACTGAGAGGAATCTCCTGACCTAAGCTTTTAAAAAGATTGGCAGACTGTTCTGAGTAGGAGGCTGCATGAGAGCAAAGGATAAATATTTGCAATACAATGGAGATAAAGAGGAGGCTGGAAATGTTACTGAAGCATCAAGGCTTTATTTTACGTTTGAATTTGGGTAAGTGCCAGGAGGACTAAATCAGCACACTGGAAAATGCAAGAATGAACTCTTGAAAGAAAAAGATAAGCTACTAGCATCAAGAGTACAAATTTTATCCTGAATATGACTCTTGGAATATTTTTGCATCTGAACCTGAAGTAATACTAATGGAAAAAAAATATTGTATTTTTATTTCCAACCCGTATATATCAGTCTTTATAATTTACATAAGTATAGTAGTGGAATATTAACTTCCATTATTTATGAATCTATTGAACTTTGCAAGGATATGCTGACAGTTGAAGGATTATAATTTTAAAGGCAGTTCTGTTCACATCATAAATATCCTAAAAGGTCACATAGTACCTTACAGTATCATCTGAAGGAGAAGGAGCTTAAAGTCAGAGTGGTTTCTGTCAATTCAAGAAAATTTTCATCAACATTATCATTCTGGAAGTCAACATGCACCAATTTATCATCCTGTGGGAATATTTTTGCACACATTTTTATGAAATGCTGTGCTCCCATGGGTATTGTCTTACTGTGTGGAGTCCTTTGTCTTGATTCTTACAGGACCTCTTCCCTCTGGGGTTAAAGAGAAGAACTGTGATCACCCTTAATACAGTATGGACATTGCAATATCAAAATCTACTAGATTCTTAACATCTTTATTTCACATGTCCACCCATGCTTCAAGGACCATAAATAAAAAAAGGCAATTAGGCCAGCTTTTTTGCAAAGTTAGGAATCCAAAATATGGAAGCAATGAAACTTACTGTTTGCTGTGTGAATAAGGATAAGCCTGTATAGCAGTCTGAAATAACTAGTTTAGATGTGAGTTGTTTCCCCTGAATAGAGATCACCCCACTAGGGACCATCACACCATTGTATCACTGAAAAAAACTTTTCCTAGGCCATGGATAAAGTATCCACAGGTAAAATTGTAAATAATCCCTACACGTCCACTGGCTAGAGGAAGTAATATGATATCATATTATATCATAGAAACATTGAAACATAGAATGTTCTGAGTTGGAATGGCCAAAGTCCAACTCCTGGCCTTGCAACTCCTGAACCAACCCCAAAATCACACTATGTGCCTGAGACCATGGTCCAGACTCTTATTGAACTCTGTCAGGCTTGATGCTGTGATCATTACCTAGGGAGCCTGTTCCAGTGCCCAGTCACCTTCTGGGTGAAGAATCTTTTCCTAATATCCAACCTAAACCTTCCCTGACACTTCCCTAATAGCTTCATGCTATTAGCAATTGTTAATTTCTTGTTTCTTGATAACCCAAATGGCAAAGAGTGACATCATTTCCATTTACCTGTTTGCAACAGAGAACCTGCTGTATTGAAATGAATAGATAGTTCATACTGAAAAAAAAATGGAATATTTCATTGCATTAAAAAGGGTGCCTGTAAAATTTCTTGCTAACTGAGTTTTATACTATTGTGTTATCTGCCACATTAAAAAGGACTCGGACAGATTTATAAGAACATTTCATTATAAAAATGCAAAGGAGACTGACAAATCTAAAGTGAAGCACTTTGGCTGCATTATTAAGTTTTCCTAGGAGAGTTTTAAGCAGTGTGCTACATTCACATTCATTGTCAGCAATGAAGAATAAAGCCCAATGTCTATATGAGTCATATGTAGACATATTTTTGTTCATCACTGTTTGAGTGAAAGCCAGAAAAGACCCTATTTTTTATTGAAGCAGTTCCTAAATGTGAGTCTCTCACACTGTATCACTATTTCATGTGGCTTACAGGACTGGTCTGCTGGTGCAGAACAAAGCAGGAGGTTGGCCTTTAGTGGCTGCTGGCAGTCTGTATGCTGCTGGGTAGTGTGTGCTAACAGAGCAGGCATCAAGTTGAGAGCCTGTTTTATACTGGCTTAAAACAATTCACTTATTCAAATATGGGGAGCTGAAGTATCCCTATACATGAAAAAAGTCGGTAAAATTATTTTTGAGGAGATACGGTCTATGATTATTTTAGTGTTTTCATTATCATGCTAAAGACAAATTATTTTTGTTTTTTAGCAGCAGAACACATGCACATCACTTGCAGATTGCAAGGTTTCTGGTTTGGTGGTTCATTAAAATGGTATAAATTTTCCAAGAAAGAAAAAAAAATAAAAAAGGAAGCCTGTGGCTCTCATTTTTTCACTCTCATAATTGGAAATAAGCCCAAGCTTATTTGAGAACCACTGAGTTCTCAGAGGTAATGGCATAAACTATTAGGGTTAAGGGAACAGCAAAGAGAAATATAGGACTGTCCAAGTGAAGCTCCCAAAGAATTTAGCTAAATAAGCTCAAGAAATCAAGATGGAGCTGTAATACCAGATTACTACCCTTCAACCCTTTCTTTCCTCGGGAAACAGTGTGATCCAAGGCCACAGTTCTCATTGAAAATGTGTGCTTACTGACTTCTCTGAACTATTTTGGAATCAGGATTACACTCCCTAACTTCAATGAGACCACTTGTTAGATAAAGGATGACAAATCTGGTCCTAAAGTGGTAGACTCCCTTGATGAATGTGCATCCTAATTCTCAATGACATTTAAGTGAGTGAAACATATGTACAGGGAGAGTAAAATGCCAAAATGTGTTGCTTTGCCAAGTAGCCACAGTTGGAAGCTTTCAGCAAATTTCCATGTGTTTGTTGATAAATCCTCCATTTTGAATAAAACATTATTTCATTTTTAGAGTAGAATTAGAGTGACAAGTCCTCCAGACTAAGCAATACCCTGGTTTTTCTTTTATTTTTTAACCTGTGAAATAAAGTGATTTCTTTACTTTTTTTCTAGATATCTGCAAGAAATATGAATTTTCTGGTAGCTAACTTTTTTGTTATACAGATGTACATTTTTAAAAGCTCAGAGGCAAATATCAGTTCAAAGGTCTTAAATGTTTATTGCTAGAAGTAGAAATGAGCTTGGTTAATTGTTAAACAGTGGACAATTTCCTGGGTGATTCAATCCATCACAGGAATTAGGTAGCCCTTAATGAGAACTCAGAAATAATTGAACAGGGTGGATTACAAAAGTAAGCTTAAAATGCAAAGAACACAAGAAAGGAATTCACTTAGCATAAAGATTATTGTCTTTAAATTTCATTATTGAGGGTTTTTTTTTGTTTTATTCTATAGCATGTTTCAAAGCTTGCTGAAGATATTGAAAATGCAGTGAGATGGGAGCTGCTATCCGGAATTAAAAATATGATTCTATAATTATTTAATTTCTCAGTAGTCAAGAGAGATCTCTATGCACTCTAATTAAAATTCAATGCTATAAAACAACAACAAACACTTTTAATTAGTATTAGATTGCTCCATAATACTAGTTAACATAACACCAGCTCCTTCACATCTGTAACAAGTGATTCTGTGATGCAGTTCACATAGCACAGCAAGCCCTGAACTAACAATGCTGTTGCTGTTTCATCTGTCAGAAACCTTGTATAAATCAGGGGGTCTGTAATGACTGTACAAGAAAGTCACAATATTTGGAAACCACCACTATATTTTTCTCAGTTAAAAACCCGTTCTCATGTTCATCTATTAACCTCTCACCCTCTAAATCCGAGTCCTGTGTGAACTCAACCTGCAAAATCCATCTGACAGGTAGCTGGGATGGCAAGGAGAGCCATAGCAGCTCTCAGCAGGGCTGCTGCTCCCTGACCAGCTGCCAGCAGATGTTCAGAGAAGATGTCAATATACAGTTTAGAGCACCAGAATATTCTCAGTCTCCACCACTGTGACTCTTATTTATTAAAGTAAGCAGTATCCAGATTCATGCTTGGATGTTGGCCTAATCATTTAACAATTTTTGGAAACATTCTTTATGTCTTGCCCCTTTCAAATGGGGAGCACTGGACCTCTCTGAGGCAAATCCCACTGTCCCATGAGCCTTTCTTTTTGTCACTACTTTCTTAAGGTCACTGCCTGCTTTGCATTTATGGGCCAGTATGAATTGTTTGCAACTATTGGCTTCTAAAAACAGGTTCCCTCTCCTTTTCAGTAGCAATATTTCTAACAATAAGCAGTTGTTGCATTTTCTGTCCAGGGGATATCTCTGTAGTAGCCCAGTTTAGAAATTGCCTCTGCTACTTGATGAAAAACCTTGAAGTTGCAATGAAAATTACTGTAAAGCATTGGAAGGTAATTTGCCTTCCAGTTGTTTTTGTAAGCCTTGAAAATCTGCACTATCTCAGACCAGGTGAAGGCTCGTTCTTGTAGAAATCAGAGTCTTTTTCTGCAGAAGCTTATGGAAATTAATTGTAGGCAATTTAGGTACAGAAAGAAAATCAAAGTCTTTGAAATATCACACTGACTTTTCTTTGTGTGTGTGTTTTGTTTGATATAGCATGGCCACTAAAGGGTATTTCAAAATTTCTTGTAAACTGGAAAACTTCTTAAATGTAAATAGATTAATCACAGTTTCCAACTTGTCCAAATATCCCATTAAAAATGTGTTATTCTAAACAGATGTGATCCCTTCTGAGCTCCACATACATTTTCTTTTTTTGATATCTTTGCCAATATCAATCTTATTAGCATTTAATTCACCAATATGACTGCAAAAATATGGATGTTTGCATTAATGTAGGAGATGTTAGTAAATGTAGTAGGTCCAGAAGCTCCTTGTAAAATCGAGGTAGTCAGTGAGAAGATGAAAGACAGTTTTACCAATTTCACATGAAGTCATTAATCAAAATAAAATTAAAACACATGCCAACTTCTAATGTACATTATGAGTGAAGAGTGATGGTGTCCTAGAAACTTATTCTTAAATATATTAGCTTCAATATACTGATCATATGGCTAAAAGTATTGCTTCTTGCTTGCATCTTGGTTTGGCTGGTTGAGTTGTCACCTAGTTTTGAGCACATACAGCGATAACCATGACACCTCACTGTTTGTGTTCACACAGCTTCTCTGCCCTGGGGAAGGATGGCCTGTTCTCTTGGCTGATGGGCTCATATGGCAGCTTGAGCCAAGGCCACAGCAGCAGTAGTGATGTCTGCAGAGGGACCAGCCCACATCCCAGAGAGAGGACACTGCCCTGTCTCTGGACACACAGATCAGAGCAAACACCCCAGTGGATACACCTCCTTCAAGAAGCCTGTCCCTGGCAAATGACACAAGACTAAGCCTGGGATTTACCTGGATTGACTGATTATGGATTAAATATTTAAGAATTTTTTTCCTGGTTTGTTCTTAACCTGAGATGACACTACTCCAGAGCTGTGAAAGAAAACACGTAATACTGACTATTCTGGTTTACCCCACAAGCTCATGTAAGTTCATGCTTGCTTTGAATTAATTTAAGGCTCAATTTGTAAAACATCAACACACAAAAATACCTTTATATATTTATTTTTAAATGATCCCAAGTGGCAAAGAAGTTTTGATTTCAAACACAGACTTCCACAAAGTTCAAGGTTGTCAAGATCAACAGTTTTGGATCAAGCCATTCTAATAATGGCTATTTATGGAAGAGATGGAGTGACTCATAAAAAGAGCTTTCAAGCCAAACTGTATCAATACATTTCTAGAAAGTGGGTAGTTTCTCTTCAATTGTTAGCTTCTCACTCTGATCTGAAAGGGTTCAACAGCAGTGATTTGTAGCACTCTTCATTTTCATCGAGGTTTCAGAATTCATCAGTTTCAAAACTAAATAATACTGTACCCCACTGCAAAAGTTCATATAATCTTTTCCTTCTCCGGTGACCTGATCTGCAGAACTACAGGGGAAAAAATCCCTACTGTTCAGCACTAAATATAAATCCTGCTTGAAACAGATGTCTTCCCTTTATCTTTTCCATTGCTTTGTTATTGCATTTAATGATCTGCCTATGAGTTCCCTTATTTTCTTTCTTTTAATAACTAAGGAAGAGCAGAAAAATCCACTGTAATACACTCATTTCCTTGAAGTTTCCCACTTGATAATTATAGATAAAATGATGTTAAAGAATATAAAAACCCCATAAGTTTAAGGGAGCAAATGTGCAATGTATCTGTAATATTATACTCCATTGTATGTAGCTGTTTATTATAACCCTTCTCTGGATGTCATACAAGAACCCTGAGACACCAATTGATGTCAAATTTTATAATTGTAATTTTGTGGTGTAATTCCTGCATATTGCTGGAGATATTTTCAACACTGAATATTTTTGGATTTGAAAGAGATATTTTCAACATTGAATATTTCGGGATTTGAAATATTATTTAAAGAAAAAAGAGATCCATCCAGGATGTATATCTCCTTTCCCACTCTTCATCTCTTTAATAACTGGGTTCCTATACTCTCAAGGTCTGATTTTCAAAAGAATTGAAAAAGCAAGGCTGGAAACTGAATGTCCTACTTTTCCTTGAAATTCCTGTAATTTCCTTAGTTTTGTTGAAATTGTCAGTATATCCTACAGAGACTTTCAAGGTGTTGGCTTCCTTATCTGTGTCAGAATTCATCATGTATCAGACAATTATCTCCTGCCTCTCCTTGTTCTGTGTGACTGTGGGTTCCACAACAGCAAGTCTGACTTCATCCTCCAGAAAGGTCCCCTGCATGTATTAGTGCTGGACTTGGAAAGTTTTTGTTTCCTGGACAGAATTATGGCAGGGTAGTGAGCTAAATTCCCATGTTCTATAAGCAGGGGGCAAGCTGCAAGGGGACCGAATTCAGAGGGGATACACAATGTTGGTATGGAATGGAAATCAGTTCCTACAGAAACCCCATTGGTTTCAGAGGACGCCTCACATCCCCCCTGATATCTCCTCTTGTTTAGAGATCATGGCTACTGCAGCAAGGCATTTGTAGGTCCCTGAACTTTTGTAGTTGAGAATACTTTAGATAGAATTCTGTATCTATATAAGTTAGAAAAGCGAATTTTCCTATAGAAGACCCTTTAGGAATCCCATTGTGAGGTTTTAGCAGGCTAAGATTGCTCCAGGTCATAACAGGCCAGAATTCACTGCCACATCAGGGAATGTGGTCAATTTGCATTGACATGCCCAAGCTTTCCTTCGTCCAAAACAGGATGGTCACCTCCAAAATCCTGTTCTGAACAATCTGTGGTGTATGATGTCCCCTGAAATGTGCCCAGCATAAGGAGACAGTGTTGGCAATTAGCATACTCCACCCAAAAGTTAAGTAGGCAGCGTAAGTTCAGTCAGAAGCATTGCATTGTCTCTGTCTTTTTTTTTTCCCCCCAGATTCAGGGCAAATTATGTTTACAAAATCTTAAAAATAAGGATTTCTCAAATATTATTCAAGTGGGAGATACATAAGTCAAAGGATCCAGGCATAATTCATAGAATCGGTTTGGATTGGAAGGGACCTTAAAGATCATCTAGTTCCTGCCATGAGCAGGGACACCTTTCACTGCACTGGGTTGCTCAAAGCCCTGTCCGACTGGGGCTTGAACAATTCCAGGGATGGGACAGCCACAACTTCTCTGAAAACCTGTTCCAGTGTCTCACCACTCCCACAGTAAAGAATTTCTTCCTAAAATCCAATCTAAACCTACTCTCTTTCAGTTTAAACGCATTCCTCCTTGCCCCTCCTTTAGGTACTGGAAGGCTGAAATAAGGTCAGTGCTGGAAGGGACCACAGAAGCTCAAATTTCCAACATCTTGCTGAAAGCAGGGTCAGACCAGGTTGCTTAGAGTTGGGTTTTGAGTCCAGTTGCATTTTGACCACCCCTAAGGGTAGAGAGTGCACAGCGTCCCTGGACAGGCTACTCTGCCACCTGCCTCGTCATGGAGTAAAAGATTTTCCTCATGGCTACTCTGATCCTTTCATGTTTTGGTTTGAGCCTGTTGTTTCTCTTACTCACACCACTGCAAATCACTTGGCTTAATTTCCTTGATACCTTTCATCCTGCAGAGCTGAGCAGGTGCTGCTGAGACCCCTAAATCCATCTTTTCTCCAAGCTCTCGGCCGCTCCCACAGGGCAGGTGTTCCAGCCCTGACCCATTGTGGTGGCACCTCCACTGAACCTGTGCCACTTTATCCATGGCTTTCTTGTACTGGGCATCAGACACTGGACACATGGACAGCATTCCAGGTGTGCTCCAACAAGTGCTGGACAGGGGGATGGTCTCTCTCTCCCCTTGAACTGTCCATGTTCCTGTTGGCACATCCCAGGAGGATGCTGCCTCCAGCCCTGCTGGATGACACTGGGCTACAGTGGCCCCTTCCCTCAGCTTGTCTGGGTCTCTAACCTGAGAACACATTGTATGCCCTTTGCCCAATGTTTTGGTTAACTCTTTTGAAAGAATTTCCTCTCTCTCCTTACCAATCCTTCTTCCTGCATCCTCTCTTGTAGACCTCTGTCATTAATGATGTCAATCCATCTGCTGACAACTGTGCTCCTCTGGATACTTCCCAGCTTTCACAAGCCTGTTAGACTGTGTCTCCTGATGTCTCTGAGGGTATAAATTATTTTCTGCTGTTTCAAATGGTTGTGTGAGCTATCTGTTATGATACAAAGGGGAATTTTTTGGCATGATTTAATAGTTATTTACATAAGAGTTAAAAAAAAAAAAGCTTTAAAATCTATTGAAAACAGCCATCCAACTTTCAAAGGAAATTTTGGAATGAACAAATCTGGTCCTTCTGTCTAACCTGAGCATGCTTTAGCCATAATACAAGCCCTTCCCTACTATTGGCAATATCTGCTCCTCCAAGATCTGAAAGAAGCTATGTCTCTCAAACTGGAAAGCTGGTAGATGGGATTGGCAGGCTTGGGAAAGCTCAACATACAGAAGAAAGCAAGAGCTTGATATATCTGCTGACATTTCATCTTTGTTCATGTATTTGTTGGACTGAGAAACAACTGTGGAATGCAGATGTATAAGAAACCTTTTTAAAGAGAGCAGTGAATCAGTGTTTGAGCCTGATGTTGCATATGATGACAATTTCCTGGCTCTTTACAGTATTTCTCCTGTCTGAAACACTGTTCTGGATGTCATGTTCCATAACATGTTTTCCTTTACCTCAAGTCCCCTCTTCCCTAGTTATCCTTCACTCTAAAATGCACTACCTATACTGTTCTGTTTCATTTTTCTACACTGTCATTAGTGTCCTCCCTCTCCTACAGATGCATCTGTAACACAAAACTTTAAAAGTGGGAGCAATAGCCTTGAGGTCAACATCAAACCACTCAATGTGCTTCCCCAAGGAGAGTCATTGTTAGCTCCACAAGTACAAATGCATGTGAATAAAGACGCTAATGCTTCATTACCACTGCATCAGAATAATTGGTACTCTAATTTACATCCTCCCAACAATATCTATCTATCAAGATGTAATGAGATATTTAACATGTTGTTACTCTATGTATGCACATGTTTTATACATAACAACCTGTTATCTGTCTACAGTGCTTAAACCAGCACTGTACAATACAATTAGGTTCTTCCCCCTGTAATTATACTAACATATGTCTGGGCAACCCCAGTAAAGACAAATAATATGCACAGGATATAAATCATGCCAGAATAAAGCCATGAACTTGTTCAGTTTGGTATTTTATATTATTTTGCTTTCCTGAAACTTCAGATACTTAAGACAAATGGATTTTTAAAATGAAAAATCTATTCATTTTCCTAAGCAGATGGCATAATACTTATAAATGCCTTCTTTACATTCTTATTCGAGAGGAATAAAATGAGCCACCCAGCAGAGTAGAATATGGATCAATATGTGTTTTCAACAGCTCCTGGTTTTATTTCCACTGAAGTCAGTAGGTGTTTTGCCACTCATTTCCAACAGTGCAAGATCAAGTCCAAGCTAGAATTTGTATCAACATGTCTATCTTCTTTATAGTTGCACAAATACTACAGAAATCTTAAAATTCTGTCGCCTCTGAGCAAATTGCACCCAGAAATGTGGAGGTCCTCCATAGTCTGAAAGTTCTGCCATCACACAAAGTCCTTCCAGTTCTTCCATTCAAATGGCTGCTCTTGAAAATAATCTTTCTTAGCAAAATTAAAGCACTAACATTTTCCCTCTTCCCAGTGATATTAGTGTCTGGATTTGTTTGGTTTAAGTTTTTTTGTTTGTTTGTTTGGGGTTTTTTTCACGGTCCTACACAGTACAGGATTTCTGCCTTCTGTGTGTCTCTTTTGTACAAAGAACTGCAGTGAAAGGGTACTTTTATACTTAGTAGAGAGGATGCCTAATGATTTCAGGGATGATTTAAACCAGGATATTCTCTGTGCCTTCCCTGGAACCTTCTGCATGAGCAGAAGGTTTTCTTGTGCAATATCAGGTAAGCACACCGATATTTCAAAATGCCATTTTACTTCAAATTCAAGGAACAGAAAAATGAAATTATTCAAATTAAAAAAGAGTGATTCATTAAAAAATAATGAAGAATATGCACTATTTTGAAAAACATTAGGTGGAAACAGCCCAAACTACACTGAGACTCATGGAATTGTTCTGTTCCATAAACATGCTGTAATATATTGACAAAGTGATTTTAACCCTCACTTCATTTCTTTTCCTTGAAAAAGAATCCCTCATCCACAGAGAATTTATATTTTTTTTTAACTACACCAACTTAGCTTAACTGGAGTGAAGGGAATCTAGTGCATCCATTTCTTTTGGATTTCTCATAATACCCTTGTCTGTTAGCTGTTTAGACAGCAGCAAGTAGCAAACTCTTATACTATTTTGTTTTCTTAAAAGAACCCCCATTCTTTAATAATAAATATGATCTTTACAGAGGCATTCCATTTGACTTTTTAGGGACTTCAGAAATGAAACCATTTTAAAAATTAGACTGTTCACAGTTTTCAGCTACTTTTGATTTGCAGACAGAAGCAGTTGATACAACACTGGGTGTGCTCTCAGTATGGAGCAGCATTGAGATAGGATTAGGCAAATGCTCTAGAAATGAGTGCCCATCCCCTTGGTATTCCAGATTTACATCTTAATTTTCCCTTTGTTCAGAAAACATTCAATGTATTTCCAAATGCGTTCATCCAGTTAGCATAAAGTGCTAGGGTATATTTCACATGCACAGACATTTTTCTGAAATACAACCATCTGTAGCTGTTTGATGAGTAGGTCTGGAGGCTTTCTTGTAAAAACATTTCATTTCCATTTCCAATTTCAGATCACCTTACTGGGATCCTAATTATTCTTCTACAGTCAAGAATGTTAGAGAGATCAGTCCTTTTGTCTACACAGCAAATAATTTGGAAGAGGGGCTATAATTTACTCAATATTTTTATCATTCTCAAAATAATGTATTTTCAAACTGATTGCGTTGTAGTCACTGCCACAATATGAATGTTGAAACAGGCCTGCATTTCATATTAAGGCAGATATTAGCCAGTATTCATGGAAAGCAAATTTAATACTGGCTTGGATGAGTATCTACACTACATAGTTCAAAGTTACAGTAATCAAATATCTGAAAGGAAGCATATCCAACACCTAACCGGGCAGTCAAAACAGCTCAGATTGCAACTACCAGACACTTACGATGAATTGCTCATGAATAAGCAGCAGGCTAAGAATTACTGACAGAAGCTATTCTGAGAGGCGTTTTGAACAAATCCAGGGGAAAAAAAATCACGCTCTTTCAATGACAGTTCACAAACAGAGAGTTGACATCTGGCAAACAGATAATTCAACATGAATTACTCAGTCAAGACTAGTAATAACACCTAACAATTATATAGTGCTTTACGCATTCAGCGGATTATACAAACTCTGACATTAATTAAGTTGAACTGCATCTTCTCCTCTGCTCTTTGCCTTAAAATTCTCCTTAGTAAAGAACTTGCTTTGGCACATACAGGTTTTCACACAGACCTGCTGTGTGACTAGCAAAATCTCCTTCTTTACAGATAAAAAAAATACATAAAAAGAAACAAGGTTAAAGTCTGAGGTAAAATCACAAGGCTGGCTTGTCAGTTTACTGTACAGCATAAATTAGGAATGATGCACAGTTGTTGTGACAAGCTGAAGATGGACTTGCTATTTCGCAATTGCTGTCCTTGTTACTGGGAGGAGGAGGAGGAGGAGAAGGAAGGATTTGTCTGCTGAGTTGGTACCAGCTGAAACCCTGACAGCCGACTCAGCGGAGCTGGGTGGTGCAGAGCCCACATGCTCTGCGGTGCTCATCTCCATCCTTGCCCGGGGAGAACCATCACCATTGTTGCTGAGAATGCTTACAGACTATTTAGGACATGAGGTGTGTGTCAGAACACTTCAGAGGGGCAGGAGACACAAGGCCTTCACATGGACTTTTTTTCTCCTTTGCTTCTCCCTGCCTCCTTTCCCGCTGTACATATAAGTGTTATTCAGGAAAGTATTTCAAAAAGGAAAAGCAGAATTGTACAACTAACACCTCAGTAAATGCTATTGGAAAACAGAAAGGATCCAAATAGGTTTGGATCAGCCTCATAACTAAAGATAGCATTTTCTATCATTTCTCAGAAGACTTCTACAAAATTAGTTTTGTAAATTTTGTCAAATCATCTACCCTTTCTGTTCAGATAGATGATGAATGCATGAAGTTGATTAGTCTGTAACAAATACATACTGAAAGAACATAGAGCTGCTGATACTGGTATAATCCACATTTTGGAGGATGCTTTGAAGAGATCAGAAATTAGAAGTTGTTCTTAATACACTCGAGAGACTGCATAACAATTTATAGGGATGATACATACTCTAAAGACACAAAGAAAAATATCCCCAGCATTTTCAGCTGATGGGGTTAGAAGGCAAACTCATTAGCACATTCATAAGACATTTGCTTATCTATACCCCAGCCTTCTGTTGCTGAACAAACCTCCAGAGTATCCCCCAGTTCATTTCTCTGCCATTGTCAGTGGTGCCACATGTACAGAGTTCAATATTGCCCCAGTTATTCAGCACTGGTGAGTAATCAATGTGCCCAGTAGCCACTCACTCATGTGTAAGAAAATCAAATCATTCAGAGTCTTTGATCTCATTGCATTTCACTTCTTGTGTAATTTATAGGGCTGGTAATTGAAACTGGTACAGGTTCCCTGAGTTAAATTCTCTGCTCATTTTCTAATGTGCTTTGATAAATGAAGTAGGTTGGTAAGCATAATTACAGTCTTGGATTTTGATATTTTTTCTCTCTCTCTTTAAGATTATATTTAGATATAGTGGCAGTACAATTTTAAAAACAGCTTTTCTCTAACTACCATATGCTGAGTCTCTCCCAAAGCTCAAGTCCTTTAGGTACAAACTCTTAGAGTACATATAAGTTTCTGACAGATAACCACCTGTCATGTATTTGAACGTATGCATTATAAATTACATGTCCCTTTTATGATTATAGAAAGTGAACACTAGAACTAAACTTTCAAGGTTCACTAATAATCAATAGCTCCATCTTTTCTTGAAATTTTGATATTCAGATAGAAGGAAATACATTCAGCATGGTGTTCAAGACAAATGCAAAGTGTGTCTGGCTGCATCTACGTTACCTAATTCATCTGCCTCAGGAAGCAGTTCCTTGCTCTCTGGCCCTAAGACACAGCTAGAATATTTTGTGTTTTCAAAGTGATAGTAAAGTGAGATAATCTGGGAAAAAGAAAAGAAAAAAGTGAGATTTGCACTGCAGCCTCCTGGAGCGGTGTCTCCAGAGCATGATGCCAAAAGCATGCACTACTTGCCCTGCAGCCTGTCCTCGGGGTATGTGCTTGTCTTCGTGGGCACAGGGCCTGCTGGCATCATGTCACTGTCTGTCCGAGGTTAAAGGAGCCTGTTTTGGCACCATCTATTTCATGTTTTCTGCCTGGAGCAAATTGCTGTGCCAAGTGTCCCTTGGCTTCCTCCTGGAGGAAACAAGTTTACTCAATCAGAAAGGAGCCTGAAAATGCCCTGGAATTCCTGCACTGGGAATAGCCAGAACCAAGGATGGGAGCTCACTTACTCAGAAGCACAGGAGCCCCTCAGGATGCCATGTGGTCTTGCTCTACTGACTAAGGGCTATAATGGTCAAATAGATAGTAGTTAGTTTCCATGACTCTCTGGGCTTGGGGAACTTCTGATCCTCACCTGTAAGTTGTAAAGAGCAAGCTTTTTGTCACCTTCTATGTATGATCCTGGGTTTAATACAACAACTCTTACTGAAGGACACTGTATTCTCTTTTCTCCCTATAGCATGATTTTCCATTGCATATTAAATAAGTTCAGGAGAAAAGGGAGAGAAGTGGGGAAGAGTAGTGGATCTCTATAAAGAGATCTGCCTTCCAAGCACTAACCAGGCATCACACCCTTTTTTGGACAACTCTTTCAGCTTGCCACTTTCACAAATATTAAGAGTAATTAAAATGACAAAAAATAAAAACATTGACTCCTACACACCTGTTTTTTTAAACTGCTGTTTAATATTTACTTATTTTTCGTGATAGTAGTTAAGGGATTCACTTCTTTAGATGGATCTGTAACCATAGCAACAGCATCATCATCTCATAACACATTCTTTAAAATCGCACTCTGGAAACAGTGTATTGTCCCAGCTTGTATTGTTTACTGTGATGTTTTGGATAAAAAATGACTGAACCTATTCAGCTGTTGCTGCAGTTCAGTAGCCCCTTGCAACCAAAGCACTTTGCATGTATCACTAAGTGTCCCTCAAAACTTTTGTTAAGGCCAGTCTGCATTGATCCCCAGGGCAGGAAACCAAGGCACAAGTACATTATCTGACTTGTCCACTGTCAGACAGAGTATGTTGTCTACACTTCCAGGCACAACACTCACTGCTCATAAATTAATCAAGGAGACATTCTCTAGATGTTAATTTAAAAAAAAGGGAAAAGGAAAAGATGAAAATAAGACTTTTCCCCTTAAAAGTCAGGTTGAAGCAGAATAATTGCAGAGGTCTGAGTGCACTGCAGTTTGGGTAAAAATTTGTTCCAACATCTAGGTCACTGGCCATAAAACACACTCAGAAAGCCAGTGTGGGATTTCTCTTGCTTACTCTGCTATTTGTTTACTGTAACTGTTGAATTTCAAATTTATGCTGATTTGAGAACAGAACTTGACCTCTTGTTTTCATGCAGACATCCACCACAAGATAAAAAGAAAGAAGTGGTAAAAATAGCTGAAGGAAGCCAAATAGTTTCTCAACAGCATGAATTTCATAGTTCCTTGTGAGGCCTCTCTGAAGGGTTCAGTTGTGCTTCTTTTTGTGCAATATGACATATTTTCGCCCTCATCCTTTTATTGCTATTCCCATTAGAATAGAGCAGCAAACATTTTTAACGATGATATGTTTTCACCAATTATTCAACAAATGTAGGCAATGTCAGGTTAGAGGAAATCAGGCATGAAGTACTTCAGGCAGAGTTCATACAAAGCACCACGGAGGCTTGAGAGCAGCTGCTGAAAGCCATTGCGCTAAAATTTCACTTTCAGAATGGTACACTTTGTACAATAGGCTAAAATGTCTCTAAAGGAACCACTCAAAGCATTTAGTATAAATAATTTACATTCTCATTGTGAAAATAATTTAATTCAAAAATATCTAGGCAGTTGAAACACCACAAATATTTTTCTTATTGGCATTTGTGCCTGAAAATGTGAAAATACAATTCAAATACCCATTACAAAGGCTGCAGAGTGTCCTTGATTCCCTCTGCTTTGGAAACAGAGCATGTAGGATAAGATACTCAAAGTTGTCTAGCACAATAAAACACCTGTTTAATTCAACCTATGCAATGACACAGTTGTGTTGGGTTTGCATGGCAGGGTTTTGGAGGTGGGGGGCAGGTGCAAGAGTGGCTTCTGTGAGGAGCTGCCAGAAGCTTCCCCCATGTCCAGCAGAGCCAGTGCTGGATCATCTGCTGCTGGCCAAGGCTGAGCCCATCAGCAATGGTGGTAGAGCTGCTGGGATAGCAGATTAAAGAAGGGAGGAAAGACCTGCAGAACAGCAATTCTGTCTGAGAGAGGAGTGAGAATGTTTGCAAGAACCAACTCTGCAGACACCCAGGTCAGAGAGGAAGGAGGGGCAGGAGGTGCTGCAGGTGCTGGAACAGAGATTTTCCTGCAGTCCTTGGTGAGACAGCTGTGCCCCTGCAGCCCACGGAGGTCCACAGCGGAGCAGAGATCCACCTGCAGCCCCTGGAGGACCCCACAGTGGAGCAGGTGGATGCATGAAGGAGGCTGTGACCCCAAGAGAATCCTGTGCTGGAGCAGGTTTGCCAGTAGGACTTGTGACCCCACAAGGGACCCATGCCGGAGCAGCTCCTGAAGAACTGCAGCCTCTGGGAAGCACCAACACTGGAGAAGTTTGTGCAGGGCTGTCTCCTGTGGGAGGGACCCCATGCTGGAACAGGAGAAGAGCGTGAGTTCTCCCCCCGAGGAGGATGGAGCAGCAGAGAGAATGTATGATGAACTGAGCACAGCCCCCATTCCCTGTTCCCCTGCAGCCCTGGGGGACAGAGGGCAGAGAAATCATGCATGAAGTTAAGAAGAAGGGATGGGTGGGAGAAGGGTATTTTGAGATTAATTTTTTGTTTCTTATTCCCCTACTCTGATTTGACTGGTAATAAATTAAGCTGATTTCCCCAAGTCCAGTCTGTTTTGCCCGTGACATTAATATGGTGAGCGATCTCTTCCTGCCCTTATCTTGACCCACAGACCTTTCATTCTATTTTCTCTCCCCCACCCCACTGAGGAGCGCAGGCACCTGGCACCCAGCCAGGGTCAGACCACCACACCACCTTAGTAAGTCTCTTCCTTTCCTATAACTCATCATTCTTTAATGCCATTGATTTTAATGAGACATGAGGAGTTGTTTGTGTTTTCTTGTTACCAGATTTAGAAAGTAGCACAATGATGTCATTTTTACACTAATATACCTTCTGGCCATGTTGACCATGGACTGTCAAATGCCATTTCTGATGACTCATACACATAATTGTGGTCATTCTTTTGCCTGCCTTTTCCTTTGATGCTCTGGCCTTTCAACTTTGTGATTTCTCTGCTCTTCTGAGCCACTCTGTGTCCCCATCTGACCCTCACTGTCTCCAACCTCTCTGCCTCTCACATTACGCAACCTGCTTCTTATCATCTTAATTTTTAAATTTCTTTATTTCTGCTTCTATTCCTGTATGGAGTTTGTCAGACTCCTTTGGAGCAAGGAGGGAAATTAGTTTTCTTTACTTACAAGAAGCACAGCTTTAGAGCTGTTGTATTAGAGCATGGTATTCATGAGTGATAAAAAAAAATTAAGAAAACAACCACAATATGTAAATGCGATGTACTATCTAAGTGAGTGTCAAGGAAGGGAAAAAAATTCTGAAATTTGCTCTCTCCCACTTTTTTTTTAAAAAAAAATTTAAATAAACTGTAAAAAGTGAATTCCATTTAATTGAAGACTGATATCGCAGTCAACAAGTAGTAATGTACTCCAACACTTTCCACAGAAAGGAAGAAGAATGAGTAACTTTGTCTTTGGTTTTTATCTGCTGATAGCAGAAAAATGGGAGTACTGTGAAACAACCCAAAGTGGGCCCAGCTCTTTCCCAGCTAAGTTTTAGACCATTGCCCCCAGATTCCTGTCCAGCTTGTTTCTCCATTGCTCCCATGCCCTCCACACTACACTGTTCCCAGCCACAGATTCTCTCCTAGGGCTGTCCAAGGAGTCTCCTCCTTTGCACTCTGCCCTGTCTTTCCCCCTGTCCCTGTTAAATGTTCTCTGGAATGCAGTGCTACATCCAGTCAAGGGAACTTACTGCAGCTCCCTTCCCTTGCATCACTTTCCAGTCTCCTCATCCGGTGAATTTTCCCTCATGGTAGAACTACCCTTCACCAGCATTTCCACTGTGCATTTCACTTTCCCAAAGAGACTAACTGGAAAAAAACCATGTTTCATTATCCTTATTCAATGACATAGTCGGATTATGTAGCTCAGGCTCTACTTAACATTTAGACTGAGGCAGATATCTAGTATGGCAAATTTTAGCCCTTTCAGCAGAAGGCTGTTACATTGAAAAACCCCAGCATCATAACAAATACTGTCTGGCAATCTTAATAATAAGCATAATGGCTTTAATAATAACAATGGCACCAACAGCCACTCATAATATATGTGTTTTCTTTGATTGTTATGGAAGATTTCCCTGTAATATTCTTTTGAAATTATATTATCTTTTCTCTCTGTGAGTAAATTATAATTGACATTATAATGCATCATTTGAGAATAGCACTATGACATAACATTTTTTAAAGGCTGCTCTTATTCAGATCACACAATGGGACAGACTCCACACAACAAAAAAGATCATGTAGTCTGTCTTTCAAGGTCAGCAAGACTACAGTGACACAACCAGGTTTGGTCTATCACTGCGAGACTTACGCCAGACCTCTGTTCAAAGATGTTTGTTGCATTCTTAAATCTTCCGCTTCAACCAGTATCTCCTCTCTCTGTTCCTCCCTTTCCAAGTCCTTTCCAAACTTTATCTGTAGAGATAAACAATTTCCAACTGTTATTTACCAAGTGAGAGGAAAAAAAAGGAAAGACAGAATGTAAAATTTAAACTAAAGTACACGGCATTTACTGACACCAAATACAAATGGAGTTTGGGTTTATGTTTTCGGGGAACTGACCAGAAAAATGTGAGTGTGCAACCCAGGGTGTTAATGGAGGTAATTAATTTGCAATACGTCTTGCAACTTAGGAGACGGTTTCCCCAAAGTGTGCAGGAATTCAGAAGGTGTGTTTACACTATGATTGCCCATTGCTTAGATTACTGGGAGGGAAATAAAGACAGCTTCGATACCAGTAGTATAATGGGGGTATTTTTTTTTTATCTTCAATGTATCCACAAGGTATATAGATATTGGCAAAAATGCCTGTGCAATAGAGGTATTATACAGATTTACTAATGTGTAATCAAAGCCTTAGAGAATATATACCAAATACTATAATGACTTTCCTTTCTTTTCTTTAGACATTTTTAGTCATAAAATCTCTTATACAGTTTCCCAAATGAAATTAATACCTCATAGTAATATTGAGCATCACATAGATGTTTTCCCTAAGTAAGTCTAATTTAGTATGTAATGTGCAGAAAAGTTTTGCACTCTTCCTATAGAATGTTTTGCTGAAATTACTCGATATAAATCAAAGACAAGATACTAAAATAACTTCAATGAGTCTCCTGTTTTCTTAATGTTTGCATGTTGGGCATAACTGATTTGCTGTCTAGTGTGCCCTGGAGAGTTATGAAATCCAAAAAAGGAAGCATTCTCTGTTGAAACAGCATAGTATTATTCATGAAAATAAAACTGCACTGGGGGAAAAAAAAGCTACTAATTAACATGGGGCTACTGCAAGCAGATCTATTATTTTTCAATATTGAATAATTAGCATTTTTATTGCTCTACCATTATATACACACCCTCTGCTTATTTATTAAAGAGATGTAAGGGTTTTTAAATTTTCATTAACGTGGTTTGATGCAGCAGAGAATTGCTTTACTGGAACAAATTATTCTAAACCTTTTTTTTTTTCTCATTTTCTTCACCCACTCCTAAAGGAATGAGAGGTGATGAGCCCAGTAAAACTGAATTTACTGTATCTTTCCACATGCACATATATCATCACTGTGACATTGCAGTGTGTTGCTCCTGTTTCACAATTATAGTTAACACAATGCAAAACTAAATTAATGATCTCTGTTTCCATACAAGAGTGTCTGGTGTTCTTGGAGGTTTCATTTGGAAACTCGTCTTCCAAAGATGCTCAGTAGGAATCACAAGTTCTGTAGTACCCACATCCATTGAAAAAGTCCATGGCCTGTAAAGATGTTCTAAAAAAGGGTGCATGACAAAGTGTAAAATATTTCAGCACAGTCTGAGAGAGACAAAATTCTTTAGGACTGTGTTTGACTATCCTCTGGTGCCAAGGAGGAATGCTGCCCCTGTGTATTCTGTTGGCTGCTTGGAAAATGTTTGACTGTTTTTAATAATTGTGTGTCAGTTCTGATTGAAGAAAAAGTGTCAGAACAATTGCATGAACTATGGTCAGTGTCCAAATAGCATTTGGCAGATTTCTCTGGGTTATGGTATTTTGCCCACAATTGAGTTTTCTCGTCAACCTAACAGCTATTTATTTATTAGTTGTGGAAGAAGGATGAAATTCTATTTATAAGCTATGGAATGTTCTGACTTCTTGAACTGCACTGTCACAACAGCAGCATCAACTAACATCTACATTTCATTTTTACTTTTCTTGACTTATCTTTGCAAGCCTAAGACAGCAACAGAGTTGAACTATTCACTGTCTGTATAGTTATGTCCAAGCATGCTACAGAACTCCAATGACTGCCTTCCAGAAGTGGATTTCTTACCCCTTTGAAAGGGGAGTGAGTTGGCAAAGATTGTTACAGCTTTAGCATAGTTTATTTAGACATAAATATTCCCAAGAAAGAACATGGGCTTGCAAAACGGACGTGTAGCATACATCTCACAAACAGAGCATATAATTGTAGAGTCCACCCATATGGGACAAGCTCCTCTCCAATATTTAAATATTGTTCTGATTTCCAAGCCTTTATAAAGCTAAAAATCATTGTTATTTATGATCCCAAATAAAATTCACTCTTAACTGTCTGTAGATACATATTCAGGTATTTATATGAAGATCCCTGTCTAGAATAAAAGTGGTTGAGTAGTTTGCAAAAACAGAATTACAATCAAGCTCAGAAATGCAGAGCTATTCATGGCTTTCATATGTACTTAAAACTCATTATGAAAGACATATGGTATAGGGCAGAATGCAACTTCATGGAATAGAATATATGTGTGATTTTTTATGAAGGTATTTAAATTTTCTTTTTTTTTTCTCATGATGTTTTTAAAAGTCTCATCTGAAGTTAATGAATAACCGTATAAAAATAACAAAGCCAACTAACCTAATACAGCTCTTAGGTTCTTTTGAGTAGAGTGCCATGAGCTGGGAAAGATTTTAAAGAGATTATAAACTGAAGATAAGAATTCCTGCCTGACAGATCCCTCTGGAGGTCACAGAAGGAAAACAAACACAAAGCCATGTGGCCAAAAGATGATCCCCTAATAAACAATTAGAGGATATATGGGTCAGAAAAGGGGGAGGGAAGGGAGGCAAAATGGAAGACACTCAGTTCTACAGTATGATTGAGATTCTGGTGTGAACAAGTATCACACCCTTTCAAACTGAAAGAGAGTAGGTTTAGATGAGATATTAGGAAAAAAAGCTCTTTACTGTGAGGGTGGTGAGGCCCTGGGCTTGCCCAGAGAAGTGGATGCCCCATCCATGGAAGTGTTCAAGGCCAGGTTGGATGGAGCCCTGAGCAACATGATCTAGTGGAAGATGTCCCTGCCCATGGCAGGGGATTGGAATGAGATGATTTTTAAGGGCCTTTCCAACCCAAACCATTCTGCGATTCTCTGACAATCGCTGATGTCCCAGCTTTCCAGCTGTTGAAGTGCCATGTATTTCTTTGAAAGGCAATAGTATCTGGCCTGGCTGAACTTTTGTCAGTGATTCCTTCTGTGCAGCACATGAACAGCTGATGTGCAGTAACTGTTCATGTGTTGCATCAGCGGTGTCCAGCCCTCCAAGGCAGGCTGCTCAAGCTACTGCAGAGATGGCAGAAACACCACATGTGCTAGCCCTCCTCCCACCTCCCTGTGGGATCTGCCTGGCCACAGGACAGTCCAGCTGTATGGGAGCAGCAGCCTGGTGCTTCCCCAAAGAGTGGTCAGGGGATGTGTGTCATATGGTCAGGCTTTATGTGCATTCCAGGTCTCCATAGATGCACAAGCAGGTCCCAGAAAGGTGGTACCTGTCAGGGGCCAGGTACGGACAGGAACCAAATTAGCCTGGTGAAAGCAACATCCACTTCTGTCTGATTTCTATTTCCAAAAGGTGCACTTGTAGGGCCAGCAAATGCTCTGAATCAGACATGAAAATGATCCCTCTGGTATCCATGATGTATCACACGTGACTCAGCTGAGAGTGCAGGGGCTGAGTGGTTTCACTCCTTACCACATTCCAGGTCACATATGAAGTATGGAACCTTCTGGGGTACTTATCCCAGAAACCATGACATCTCTCTTTCAAAAAGTTCCAAGCTAATGTTAGTGCCCTGACCACTCTCACGAGGAAGGAAATGCCTCAGGAGGAAAATGTCATTGGAAGGAGAAGGGTCAGCATTGCAGCTTTGGGGAGAGGCTGTAGGTATAGGACAGGGTGACCGAGGATTGTTCAAATAGGGCAGATTTGTACAGAACAGGAAGAAACAGCATTTACCAATGTGGTGTTGATCTTCTAGGAAAAGAAAAAAGTGTTAAAATCTCCAGCTCTTGAGGAGGTCACAAATGTCAATTCTGTCTGAAGACCTCAAATGCACTTAAGTCATTGCTAAATTAATTCTGTGAACAATGCCAGCTGAAATTAGGAGGCTGGAGAAAAGGAAAATGTTCATGTTTTTAGTTTGTTGGTGTTTTTTTGTGTGTTCATTTTCCCCCCACTTGCTGTGAATGCATATTGGCTGAAGTAGAACACTTGAAGTAAGATAGATTCCACAGAATAAATTAGCATGTGCTGGACTGAAGGCTGAAATGTGTTTTCTGGCTGAGAGGACTCAGAAAATAGCAATGTCTATTTACGGAAGAGTTTTCAAACACAAAAAGAAAACAGTGAAGAAAAGGAAAAAATAAAACTGGTTTGAAGCGAAGTGATATATCGAAGATGAATTTACTATTTAGGTAACCTATACGCTTTCATAATATTTTCTGTTTCTCTTATTTTTTCTTAGTCACAATCTTGTTTATTTGAATGTAGTTCTTTTTCCACCAACACTTTAGTCAGCTGTCCTATATGTAAATGATGCCTTGGCCACTCCTAGCACTGCATTACTCAGAAGTAAAGATAATTGCAGAAGTATTTTCTTTCTCCACTCTCCAAGTAATCCTACACTAGTCTGTAAGAAAAAAGATACACTGAAAAGTGAGTCAGGAGTGAAGGAAGGAAAGGAAAAGGAGAAAGAAAGACCTGAAATGCTGAGACCATCTTAACTTTCCTGGTAATTGCACAGGAACTTTATCCAAACTAAAAGGATCACTGGCTATTCAAGATATAATAACTCATGAACTTCATGGGATATTGATGAATATGATCAGAAACAGAGAATATCAGTCGTTTAATGCTTTTTTCTTTTCACTCAGAATGTTGTTCAAAACCACTGGGCTACTTACTAATTTGCCCTTTTCCCCCACACTTCATTTCATTTTCATTTGTTGTCATGCTGAGATCTATTTAGGGTATTTAATATAAAGTTGAAACTGGACCCTATCAAATGAACCTTTTTCATGCAAATAAATCATACAAAAAACTAAAATCTTATTATTGTTGCCATTATAAAAGGAAGAAAGGTTGCTTTTAAAAAAATTATTTTTCTCTTATACAGAAACTGTTATGCATATTGGGAAAGCAGACTTTTGTAACCATAATCCCCAAATCTAACTGTGCAAGTACTAGTAAACCAATTACACTAAATTTAGATTATTTCATAAGCTACTGCAGGTTTTCAGAACTGTTATCATCATTGCCAGCTAATTATATGTAATATATCACCAGTTTTGCAAAACTGAGTTTGTCTCTGAGTTGTTTCCGTGTTTATTCACATTTTCTAACTCATCCAGTAAGACTGGCTACAGCATTTCAGTGGAATTTGATGGAGTAATGGATCTATGTAAAAGAGAGGTGGGTGTATAACCTGAGTGGTTGTACCTGCTCAGGATTTAGGTCTCTTTTTGCCTGACTGCCTTGCTAATCAGTCCTCAGAAGGAAAATGGTGTGTTTACACTCTTGGCTGCAAGTGAAGAGCAAGTGGGGAAATCAGTCCAAATGTAACTCCAACCTGTCACAGCTGGCCTGTTTCAATTCTGGAGCTAACTTCTTTACAGCTGGCCTGGGCAAAATCTCCAAGGTAGACATAATTAAAGGAAAACCAGGAATATCTGAATGCATCCCCGTGTGGCTGATGAAGGATCTCCCTGACCTGAGAGTTACAGGGCTCCTCACGCAGCTTTGTGCCTGAGTTCTGTGCGGAGGAGGTGAGGGTGACTCCACCCTGGGAAGTTTCACTGCTGCAATTCACTGGAGCAGCTCCACTTAGCCTACATAGACACATCTTGCAAAACTTTGTTAATTAGTCTAGGCTTCATAGCACACTTTCTAGCATGCCATAATTAGAAGGACTGCTGGACAACAGGTATGGGATGTGAATCACTGAGTCAGGTCCCCAAGCATAGAAAACTATGAACAACATGGAAATATAACATGGAAAGAAAGAGTACTACAAGGAAAATGCATTTGTATTCAGACAGGATGCAGGATGGCAGACTAGATGATCATGCAATAGAAAAGCATCACTCAAGGAAACAGGAAGAGAGCAGATTGTCATGATGGAACTTGAAAAGACAGCTCTCTCAAAGACTGTATGGAATGTGTTTGTGAACGAGCAGGAAGCATAAAAATGCAATGCTGTGGAAAAGAACTTATATGACAAGTGAAGAGAGAGTGACAGGACTGAAAGTAGCTGTAGACTGAAAAAGAAGGAATCATAAATGAAAAAAAAAAGCTATTAAAAGAAAGAGTAGAACTTGTGATCAACTGTTCCACAAAGTCTGCCTAAAATCACAGGTGATGGACATATGATGAAACCATTTTATGGCAGGCCTTTTTCTGGCGTCTGAAAAAGAGTATTTGTCTTCTGGAAAGGGCAGCAGGGGAAGTACTCCACTGCTGACCCCTGGTTGCTGAATTGTCTCATTCAAGCCATGGGCAGCTACATATAATTAGGGGTACCTGAGGCTGCTCTAATCTGTGACTAAGGAGCATTCAGACAGTCTATTGCTACCTCTCCATTTTTGTCCTCAGCTGCTCTACATACAACTCTTTTTTTGGCATAGTTATGTTCCTCAGTGAGTATAAGATGCTGCCTAAAAGAGAAAAGAAGTGGAACTGCTGTTTGAGGAAATTAGGTTAAGGCAGAAAACACAGAAATGCCTTTTCTTCTGATCATTCAGACTTCAGCAAGGTCTTCACGGTAGAACAGGTGGAACCAATTTGCAAAATGCTTTTGCAATTACTTCCTGTATGGTAAAGTGTTTCTGGTGCCAAAAAATTGAGTAGAAATTGTGAAGAGCAGAACTGTTAAAATAATTTCACTCATATGTTATACATATACATGTATATATATGAGAATGACAAACAGTATTTTATGTGGAACAGTAAAAAGAGGGAAAAAATAAATCCAGAAAGATCAGGACTCTCTGTAAGACCCAAAACCCCCAGAGTTTTGTGCTTACTGACTGCAAGGCACTAAGAGGAGGATGTAATGCACAGCACTGTTAAACCTCCTCACAATCTAGAAGTTTCAGTAGCTAGAGCATGGAAAAGATTGGTTGGACCATGCTGCTATTAAAGCAGCACTGATGATACATCTTTGCCTGTATCAAGATTCATTCTCTGAAGACTCAGGTAGTGTGTCCCTGTAAATCGTGCCATGGGTGTCATCAAACAGGACGGGAACTGTGCTCTAAGACATGTTGCAGCTGGAGACAACAAACACATACATTACATAGAGAAGGTTCATTCCTGCCTGTCTGGCAGTCATTCATCCAGCAAGAAAATGGGGGATAGTGTGGGAGGTCTGGAAAGGATGCGATTTCTCAATTTCTCTGTAATAAGAAATTGTTCTCATCAGTTTCTGAAATACATTACAGGCATTCTCAAAGTTAAAGATTGTGAAGAAGACAGTAAACTGGACTTCTCAGTGAAAGGAGAAAGAGCCTTCCACTGCCATTTTTAGGGTATTTGCGCAACAGAGATGTCCTTTGCCCTAACATCAGACACTGAAAAATGAATTGCTTAAATTCCTGTTGAAGAGAGATGTCTGCAGATACATGCACAAGCTCAGTGACACCTTCCCCAGTGAGACTAGTACTCTGAAAAAGTATGACAGCTGAACAGGAATAAACAATCCATTTTCCAATAGTATGGATCAACAGAAAGTGTCCTCACCCTAAGTAAAGGTGAAGACATGGTGATATCTAATGCAGCAGTGGCTTGTTTAAGTTTTCACACCATCTCTGGGAGCACAGGCAGTGTAGCCTTGTGAAACTATAAACCTACATCTGAGTCTCAGGTACTAAAAAAAGTGGTGCAGATAGAAAATAAAAAGAATCGGCTGCCAGAACATGATTAGAATTGTGTGAAGTTTGCTTTGTTCAGTTTTTTCTTTAGTACTTTAAATCGCAGTACTTAGTATTAAAACATATCAGTTCAAGCTGCTATTAATATCCTTCCAGATTCTGAAGCAATTACAGTTAGGAAAAGAATTGCAGATGATGTATAAACAGGAATAATGTTTTAAAGAACTTAAACAAAGATCTTAATTTCAAATCCAGTCATATGGCTGAGAACAAGAACAAACCTTTGCTAAATAAAGTCCTAGTGACATGAAGAAGCAATAATCTGACATTTTATTGCCTGAATTACATGTTTCTTTGTAACTACTAAGTACTTGTCTAATGTTCATTTGCTGTCACATTTAGAACTGCAAGTTCCACCAGAAAAATGGAGTGTGTTCAATGAGATGCATTACTTACTATGTATCTAGGACAAGAGCAGCAGGGGCTACCATGCACTGTGGTCCTAACACAGGCTATGGCCATGCCACACCAGGTTCCTTTCAGCAATTTCATTGTAATAAACAATGACAATAAACATTTGTAATTCTAAATGAGGCTGAGAACAGTCTTAGTCCCTTTTTTGACCAGGTATTTTTCCATTGCAGTCCTCGATGAGAAAGTGTTACCCTGTAAGTGAAATTGTCCAGGTTTTTTACTTTCATAGTCTAGATAAAAATTGAATCCTATTAAGTTCTGTTCCACTCTGTCCTTGTAAATTCCTAAACAACATGAAACTTGCTTGGGTTCAGATTTTGTTACAACCCCCAATTTAAAACCTTGTTCATGTTTGTGCACTTAGGCAGAATCTTCCAGGAGGTTTGGGTGAAGGGTAGAGCTTGCATTACGTTCAGAGAAAAAAAATTGCTGAGTGCTTGACTTGGCATTACAAAATGCTCATTTTACAGCACAACCGTTTGGCAGATACCACGATGCTTTTCTCATCAATATTTACCTCATTTTTTATGAGACTTCTCATCAGTTGTATTTTCCTCAGATTATGTTTATGTTTGAGAATCGTGTAGGGTCTTACTTAATTTGACACTATAGTCTGCAGCAAAACACAAGTGTAAAGATCTGATGCAAATAAGGCAAATGATGAGGATCATGAGGTAAAAAGACACTAAGATCATGAACATTTATATCCTATACACTTATACTTTCCTGACCTTAATCCTTAAAGAATGGCTTCACTTTTTGACATGTTACAGCAATTCTTTAGTTTGTAGTTCAAGAAGCTCATGCAAAATTGAGGAGAAGCAGATGCAGGTCATTCTAGGTAACCTTTGTGTACAGTAACAACCAAAATAGTTCCAATATTAAAAACTAATCAGAATAAATAGTTGAAACCACTGTTGGGAAATGACTGACTTTCAAGAAAAGAATTAACCAGTCGTATGCAATTTGAAATGTGAAAAACATGGAATTAGACAAAGAAGTTAATCTGATGTCTTTTCTCAGGACAAGCTGTAATGCAGTATGAAAAGAACAATATGACAATCATTTACTTTGTGGGTGAGTTGTATACCTTGGATTCTACATATTTAAAGTTAAATATGAGTGAAAAATACTTTTCTGAATTCATTCAGCAAAGAATTGGATTTTTAAAAAATATTCTTTGCAGTTATCAAAGTTTTCCCTTGTATGAAAGAAATCCCTTTAAAATTGTCTAGACTACTTCTTGCTTTTTTTGTAACAGACTGCTCTAAGTTTTAAATTTCAACTTTTATTAGAGGACATTTTCAAAATTTTTGAGGCTATTAAACAAATGCTTTCTCAGCCAGAACTATGAATTACCATAATATTTTACTTTTGACTATAGAGGAATAGAAACAAGAGGCTCAAAGCTGTTTACCTAAGGGGTCTGATTCTTCTCAGTTACTGGTGAATATCTGGTGAATTTTACAATTTAGAACCTGATCTCACATAACTGAACTCAATGACAGATTTGCTGTTGCCTTCTGAGAGATGTGTTGATGTCTTTAATGAAAGGTAAACCACAACCTCATTCTGAGCTGAGCTGGCCAGGACTGGAAGCTGAAATTACAGCTTCAATGGAGTCATATTTCCAGTGCTGTAAGAAGAGAAAAAGGTGACCAGGAAAACGAGAGTAGCTGTAACCACCAACCTCTATATTTAAAGGGGAAGAAAAAAAAATCTTTAAAATGAATGAGTTGTTTTTGAAATAATGAAGAAACACTTTTTTACAAGCTCTGCATTTCACTTCTGAGCAGGTAGAACTGGATATCCTGCAGCACTCCCCAGGCCAGCTGTACGTATTCTGGTGATATTATGACAACACAGTGGGTATTTTGGAACATTTACTATCAAGCCTGTTTGTTGAATTTACACTATGTAGTATCGGCTTTTACACCATGTAGTATCACATACTTTGTCCTTGCAGCCTCTGAAGGCAAGTGTTGACGTTGCTTGTGCGTGGCATGAACAGCAGGACTGGAGCTCTAGGAAACACAAGGAAGCAAGAAACTGCCCTAGAATGAGGCGTAAAATGAGAGTTAATGATTGAGAAACAACAAGTGCTTGTTGCTCTGGGATATTTCACAATCCAATTTCCTTGAACAAAAGGATAGAAGATAAGGAAAATGAACTAATTATTGATAGCAATATAGGTACAGACCTCCCTATGAATACATCTATGTGTCTGCTCTTATTAACTCTGCAAAGGCATGTTCACGGTCAGTTTCTCAGTGGGGTGAGCTATCTCTTGCAGTATGTCCTAGGAAAGGCAAATTGTAAGTGGTATTTAGAGAATGCTTGAATTGTGCCCTCGTGTCATTAATAAAGTCTTGAACTTGAATGGAACTTTCACATGGGGTGTCAATCTGGGCAAAATAAATCTTAAAGTTTATCCTCTAGTCCAGTCACAACACAACTAACTCCTGGCACTCTACAGATTTTCATTCTGTACAAACCAAGTGAAGGTGCAATAGTGTTGTAAGGCAACCACCTGACATCCCAGTGTTTGCAATAGAGACCTGTCCTTCCTGGTGAAGGAGAAATAATTCATGACTCCTGCACACAGTGTTAAGAATTTCAAAGTTCAAGCATGTACCTAAGAATGTTAGAAGCCTGACACATAAGGTGAAAGACTTGGAGTTTGTTTTTGGGTTAAATGACCAAGAAGCTTTCTTTGCGTGCAAGGTTGTTGAACCATTGTAGAAGAGTAAATGGGCAATTGCATTCTTTGTTGCAGGTTTCACATTAACATTCAATAAAGGGGGAAAAAAAATCAGCTAATAGTCCTGCACTTCTGCTTTCCTTTATACATTCTATCATGTAGGGAAAAGCTACAGTGAATAAAAATAAAGGCTGCAATATTAACTACTGAGAAAAAATGGAATTAAGATTACCTGCATTTGAAATTATCCTTCCCCTGTGTATATTAATTATTCTACAGTCTAATTACACAATCACATAGTAATTTTTTTCTCTAGACTCCAGACTCAGTCATGCACAGAATAAATGGGGCTTGCTGCCTAAGGATTTTTCAACATTTGGTTCAGTGTGCAGCCCCAGGCCTCTCATAGATTCAAACCACATTCTGAAAACAAATTTTTTTCATTCCCACATGGACTCGTCTACTTACATTACAATATCTAAATACCTAACCAGGATTAATTAAACTGGTTCCTGCTACTTTTGTGAGTGACATGGTCTTATGGCTTTCTAGTTACAAAGGGAAATTGAGCCACAGCATCTTCTGCCTGTGGCAAGTAGTGTAGAAAATGTCAGCCAAAATGGTTAAAGTCAAGTGATGTCATGAGTTGCTAATTAGAGGACCTAGTAATAGAAAACATCAACACATCTGTAAGTAAAATTCTGCTCTGTACTCTCTAATATTATTTCAGCAATTTTTATAGTTACATCCAGCATTCTAGGATATATCAGTAGTAAGAACACTTCAGTCCAGAATTTCAAGAGCAATTATACAGTGCCTTCTTATAAAGTACTGGAGTAATAGGATCAATGCCTAAAGCTGCTGTAGCTTGTTTATTTGTGAGCTGTGATCTTCCAAACAGAACAGGGTCATTTTAGGCAAATACTTCAGAGTAACTTCAGGAGATGTTTCCAAGGAAATTTTAAACGCCACAGGGGATTGTAGGAGCATTCTTATTCTTCAGTGAGTAGTGCATAAAGCTATACTTTCCATATGCTAAGTATCTCTGCTTTGCTGTGAATTTTCCAAGAGATAAAATGATCATAAAAAGGTTTTCATAATGAGCTTGTGGTGGCATCTCTATACAGATAACAAAGATCCCAAATTATTGTGCCACAAACTGTGCTGCATGTTAAAACAACTCAAATCAATAAAAGATGTACTCAGCTATCTGGCATATTTTGCCATTTTCCTGTACTGTTATTTATTACTATTATTTTAAGAGTGTGTTAATGTAGGTGTGAAGAGACACACTGCTGCATACTGGAGCTGACAGTAGTGATCATAGTTGGTGATCACAGCTTTTTTATTTCGGAAGCAGAATATATTTAAACCAATTCAGAATAAAGTTCACAAGGAGCCCATTTGAACAGACACTTCCAGAAGTGAGTGTGTGTACAAGAGCTGGTGCAACAAGGTAGGAGCTGGCTGTGTTCCAAATGTGGCACTCGCTCTTCATATGTTAATTACTGTTACCTTTGCATTTCCATCACCTATATGAGAATAATATGATTGCACGAGGCTATGAAACTTAATATAAAGTAAATGTTTTGAAACGGCAGAGGCAAAGGTATTATATGAATATCATAAATACTGAAAACTAAGATGGTGCTGATGGCTGCATACTTACTCCTGGGCAAGAATTATGAGCTCCTTCCTTTTTCTTGTATTGCTTTTGTTTCTCACAATATGTATGAGACACACGTTTTACTCATGGAGGATCTTGGATTTTTATTTATTAAAAGACATTTTATTTCTTTGTTTTAAAGAAATGTTGCTTCTATTTACCTGCATGGAAATCTATTATTCTACTCAGGTGCCTAAAGCCTTTGGTAATTGAAGCTGTAGTGTAAAATTTATGGTGTGATTTGTAAAGAAGCTTACTGGTGAATAAACTAAAAGATTCTAGTATTTTCTGCCTTGAATCTAGAGCAAACAAAATTTAGTTTTCCTGGATTTTAAACTGAAATATACCTCCTAGGTCTTACTGTAAATCTCACGGACCTTATTAATAACACTGGCCTGAATTAGTAGGATAAAGGCAGCTGTAGAGCTTATCTCCTGCTCCACAATTGTTAAGTTGTAAAATCAGGACACTTAGGTTAAGATTAATGCTGCTAAAACACCCACTCCAGTTAATTCCCAGAAGCATTCTGGGACATATCAGGACAACAGGATATATCAGACCAAACACCATAAATAGTTGTAGCCGAGTATGATTTTAAGGTAAGATATATGTGCTGCTCAGTTTATGGCTGGTTTTATCTGTACCAGGTTAGAAGAAGAAGAAATTCATGCCCTGGACACCTCTCCCCAGTATCTGAGTGTTGCAGTTGTATAGTATAAAGCATACATACAATCACAGCCTGCAGGAGTCAAGATTAACTCCCTACATCTGAAAAAATTGCAGTTCCTGTAATACCCTAATGATACAGATGGTCTTGTGGATGACGGGTTAAAACAAAAGGATTTGAAAATTATAAGATGAAATTAAAAATACCTAAACTGCCCCTGCAGTCCTTCTCTTCCAAGAGAGATTGAGCTCTAGCTTTGATTTTTTGATTAAAATTACTTCTCAGGGAAATTCTTTGGTATCAAAGAAAACTTGAGAAACTTATGGCCTCCTGTACCTTTGTTTCCTCTTTGGAAAGGTATTTTTAACTCCAAAAAATTAAATGGGTGCCTTTGAACCGCCCTTATCCAGAAACACACAAAAATCATTCCAAGATGAGATGTAATCCAGTCGACAAAGGTTAGAGCATGCAATTAGGGAAGTTGTTTTCTGAGAACTGCCATAATACAGCTACTGTGCATGATTTAGCTGCTTAAAGAGCATTATGGGCTGAGCAGGACCAGCTCCACCTACACTTAAGTCTCTGGATCTGTCTGAACGTGAGTCAAAGCTTTGTGCTTAGAACATTAAAGCAATCCACTATATGGCATGTACCAAACTGCAAGGAGCTGTGTGCATTTTTAATATTATTCCAGTTCTGTGTTAGCTCAGGAATTCCTAGGCATGTTTTTTTTGCTGATTATTTCATTACCATACGATAGACTAATAGCGGGATCTAGGTGCTGAATATCTAATCCCTTTGGGGGGATTTGATAATGCAGATGTCAATGACCTGGCAGAGTATTTATGTTAATGGTGTCCAATAATGGATCAGGGCTCAAGTTTCCTGTGTGTGCCAAAGGCTCTCGGTACTTTATGGCACAGCAAACAGTCTGCTGCTTCCTTGATCTCTACGAGCCTGATTCCAAGTGTGCAACTTTTCTCTGGAAACCAAACACTTCTAATTGCTGTGACAATAGAACAACACAAATACAGCATTTCATGAACAGCTTCAAACTTCTCTATTTACCAGAAAACAAGATATTTCCCATCTAGAAAAATATAAACAAACAGATGACATTTTAAGTGACCAATAGCTTAACATTTTCAGTTCACATACTATTTTATATGCTACAATTCGTGACTAGTGAGCTTGAATCAATTTTATCTAGTAAAACAAGAAGAGGGCATCAAACCCTGTATTTTGATTAAGTATTATAAAGTATATATAAGTGCAGCTGGGTTTTTGGTCTTCCAAGCAATTATATTTTGCATGACTTGTTGTACCTGGACTGATTTATCACAGGTTCACTTACCTGCAGCTTTTCAAAGGCGCTTTTGCACTACTAAATCCTATTTTTCTAGTGCACCAAGGGAGCAGACTTTTGAAGGTGTTCTTGAATTTAATTTTCCTGTTACTAAACAAAGGTATCGCAGAAGAAAAACCAGTATATAACAGAAAAATCTAGAAACAGTGACCTTTCCTTTGTTATGAAAACTGAACTCCATGACTGAACACATCTCTTTAATCAGCTGAACAGAAAAAGATGAGATATGAACAAGTGGAAAATAGGGAAAAACAAAATGGATTTCAAAAAGCAAGGATATACACCCAGAAGGCATTGCTGCAACCACAACTGCGTGCAGAACTAATGTAGGCTGTTAGCAGATTTGCAAAACGTGTGTGCAAATCCTATTTTTGGATTAAATGAGTCATGTTAACTACACACAAACCAAGTAACTCTCTGAGTACAACAGAAATAACTTAAATGCAAGCATGTCCTTCAAAGAAGGTTGGAGATAGGCATTATTATTTTTATATTTTTAAATGGGCAACTGACCTGTTAGTAGAACTGACACAAGACAGAAGAAGTTGCTTGGGGAGGCTGTTGACAGGAGGTGCTAGAGACATATTTGCCCATGCCCATACGTACCTGGGTTGGGTTTGCTACCAGCCAGCTCAGTGAGTGCCACAGCAATTCAGAATTTAAATTGCCTTCATATTCCTCCACCAGAAAGGAAAGAATGAGGCCACATTGCCCAAATAATACTAATCAGGAGAACACAACTCTCTCCCATCAGGTAGTTTCAGTGCCCTGTCTAAGGAATCTGCCTCCTGTCCTTCACATAAGGAGCTGCTCCCTGTACCAGCCCTTCTCCCTTTCTACATTGCCCTTGAAAGTACATAAGAGGTGAAAGGAGTTGCAGCTGGAGGTTACATGTCTTCCTCAAGGTTCCTCTCCAGCAGACCCCAACACTTCTAAAACTGGCTGGAGATCAGTAGTTAAGGCGCTTACAACAGATCTATAATTACTTTCTGAATCAAATATCTCCACTTGTTTCTTGGGCATAATAATAATTCATCACATTTCAAATGCTTTGATATCCTACATTTACAAACATATCTCCCTCAGACAAGACATTATCTTGCTATAGAGAAAAACTGGAGGGAAGATAAACAGGGATATATTGGAATGGTCAGCGTGGGATTTTGGGGCTAAACTGACAGAGCATAAGGCAGAAACCATTGGCTTCACTTCTCAGAAAGACAGGGCTATAGAAATCTGGATCTTCTTTCTTAAGCATGTAACTGGCCCAGTTTTAAACTCTTTATTTCAGATATATTTGACTAACAGGATTGACTTAGCTTTGTGCTAACTGTCCAACATAAACCAACAGGAACCCCATCAGAATTAACTTTCAGACCTCCTGGCAACAAGGAATTGCAATTTCCTTACTGCGGGAGGTGTCCCACTTAGTTACATTCAGAAGTGATCGCAAGTCCTCAATCTCTCAGTTTCCAAAACTTACCCCTAATTCCAGTTTTATTCATATCACAGCGAATAATTCCCATTCCACCTCTAACACAGACCTAAAGGGTTGCAGAGAAGGAGTTACTGAAGTGGTGCAGAATTTGAAGAAGGCAAGGCAAGAGTAAGAATTGGTGCAAGTAAGGAAGAGTGGCTTTTCCTTATTATAGTGGGGAATCAATGACTACAGGGCTCTAACCATCACAACATAATGGAGTGTCCCTGGAGTGTTTGGGCAGGTCCTGGTATGGAGCTCTGGCTAGAGGCAGGATTTCTAAGAGTACCTTTTGAGAAGCTGCTGCAGAGAATGGGCTATGAAGTATAACAAGGGTCAAAGCTGGTGTTAGGAGCTGGTACTGTAGCATCTAGCAGCTATGTTTAGTGTTAAACATCAGATAAACAGCAAGATCAGGGAGGAAGCCATTGCTGGCAGATATTGTCTTATACTTTGATGTAGGAGAGGATCATTTTCTCTGGTAGGGTATTAGGAATAAAGATAAGGATGAGGTACAGGCTAAAGAAACTAGGATTTACAAAACCTGCTCCAAAGCAACTATGAGCCAGCCTCCTAATGTTACCAGCTCTCTTTATTGTGTGTGCTTTATGGTAGCTCATCATTTTATCTCTGGGCATAATCCTGGCTTGAACCCTGCTCTTTTCATCATAACTCAGTCCTTCTGAGGATTGTATTGGATCACCACATACAGAACACACTACACTTCCAGAAGCCACAACTGAATGCTATTTTTTTTCCTGTGAATTAGTATTGAACAATTAAATGCTATCCCTAGTCAGCCATTTGCCAGGATATGATGGAAGCTTCCAACAAAAATAAGTACTGTTTCTTGCCAATGCTACCACCTCCACATCCCTAACCATGTTTTTAGGATGAAGAGGAAGCTGTTTGTTTTTTCCTTCAAGAGGATTCACAGGCCAATTTAATAAAAGTACAGGTGATGTGTGGTAGGCAAAATTTTAGCAATTACAGTCTGTCTGATATCCCCTGCTGAAACACTTCACTTTCCAGCAGATCATTTTAGAGTCTTTTCTTCAGAGACCACAGGAATGTTGTGTTTTTACAGAGAATGATACAATTCTGAATTACTATTGCCATTTGTGCTAAAATGCACCCTGTGTACATTGGAGATTTTAAAAAGTGAACTGTACCATCCCAAAGCTGTTGGCTTTGTGGTAAAATTTAAAGCTCCAGCAGCTTGACCAGCAGGATGCTTTACCCTCTCACTATTGCTTTGTGACTGAATCTCAATTGTATAATCAATCAAGTCTCTCACTTGTTTAAGCATTTTCTGGCCTTTGATAGAATGTGTGAGTAAAAACAGGCAATATATAGATGCTGCCATTATATTTTCAGGCTAAAGCTATTAGAAGATGTAAGCATGAATTACTGGAAAATATATTTTTTGCACGAAACAGAAAAGTCAGGTAGAAAAAAAGGGAATAGGATTAGACAGCTTCACATATTTAATTTACAAAAGTTACAGTTTTCAGGTAGAGTTTTCTCTGCCCAAATCATGGTTGGTAATTTTGTGCTTTGTAAAGTACTACAATCAAAAGAATTAATGAGTAGAACTCAGCATTGGTTCTTAAGCCCCTACTCTGTTTAAGAAAATCACCCATACACTTTGGCTAACTGGTGACTGGAGTCTGAAGACTCCCTAAGTGATACCAAAACAGAGTACTCTACATTACACATGGTTAAAAAGCACTTTCATTTTTCTAAAATCCCCCAAATCAACTATGCAAACTGCAAACACAGTAAGAATTAAAGCACTTAGAGGTATTTGAACAATCATGAGAGAACACCTGTAAGAGAGTCATGTACATTTGTTATTAATGATGTGGCCGGCAATCAGAACATCAGTCAAGGACTCATTCTGTCACAATATTTACTGTCAAAAAGATAATGCTCACCTATAGCTAACAGCTAGAGAGATAGCACTGGCATATATGAATGACTTATATGAGAATTGAGTACAGCATCTTAATTTTTGGTTTTTTTACTTTGCACAGAGCAAAGGATTGCAACAGATCAGCAGTTTAAACGGGTTCAAAATGTATGCTAAAAATACCAGCCAGGTGCTGCAAAACAAAACAGCAATTTTGCTCATTGTCTTGCCCCTGCTAGTCCTTGGCTGAGCTCTGGGATACATTCCCACCAGTTTAGCCTATACTAACAAATTCTTTGCATTCACTTCCCTACTGTCAGAATCTTCTGAAAAGAAAGAAAAAAATCTTGCAATGAAATGTCTTTTTACTTCTTCATAGGGGACACCTGATCACTTCCCTGTGGGATCTGGTAAGAGCATGTGCAGTTATCCAGATCCTTGATTCCTCACCTTTAGAGGTCTTCTGCGACAAATATAGAACAACCTCAATTAAAGATATAAGACTCTTATTTTTAGCCATAGAAACTTATTACTTAAGCATATGCTGAATCCTATTATTCTAACGTGATTCACAATAGCACCACATTTACATACCCACAACTTGAGAGTTTCAAAAAGTAAAAGGGAAAAATCAGTATTTCCTACGTAATTCCTCTCACCCTCACACAAGGTTTGAAGAAGCATTGTTTGTTCTTCCTTGATATGACCTCCCACCTCTACACCTACATCACAGCTGCCAAAAATTCAAGGTGGCTAAAGTGATGGGCAGAGGAAAGGGAAAATTATTTGTTCTTGAAAGCTAGCAAAGAACTAGAGACCAAACTAGGGTAAAATCTGTGTGTGGAGAAAAAACATGCATTATATCATGTTTCTGGACAGCTAAATAATGGTCTGAAGGCAACAGCCACCTCACACACTTGTTGCAGTCACTGACTTCTCAGTATTTTATCTATGGTTTGCAATTAGACTATTGAAAGAAATATGTTCTAACTTTTATTGTAATGACAAACATCAGGTATAAGAGAAGCACCAGGGCTGTGGTTTGTGTGTGTTGTGTGTCAGTAACTCCCTCTGATAGCCCTGAAAGGGTCTTACACTCTTTTGCTCCTGAAGAATTTATGAATTTGACCTCAGCAAGACAGAGCACACACTCCTAATCCAGGATGACTGAAAGCAGGAGGGCATTCAGAAAGACAAAGTACTACCACAGTAATACTGCAGTCCTTGAGCTTGTCAGCAGAGCCATCAGTGGAACTGAACAGAAACAGTAAAAAGGGTGCACAAGAAACCTTTGAAGAGCTGACATCTGGATGCAGTTACTTGGAAAAACTCACTGCTGTGACTGACATCTGCACTGATGACCTGCCAGGAGCTACCTATTAAGCAGCAAGGCTTAGCAGGGCTGTTGCTCCTGGACATCGAGGGATGTCACATCATCGCAGGGTCCCATTTGTCAGCTGGAGGAGCCCAGGGCACCAGCTCTGCCAGGGGCCCACCAGGGTCACGTCCGCATGCCTGTTTTGGTGCCATGGTACGGCCCATGCCATATCCTGCTGCTGGGGCACGATAGTGGGAACAGTCGTGGCCAGGGCCGGAGGTGGCCCCAGCTGGCAGCAGCAGGACACCCAGTGCCCCAAACTGCTCCTCCTCTCAGTTTTGTACTTTTCCCTCCCCTGATTTTCCCTCTCCTGACAGCAGCAGTCCTTTTGAGGAAGCAAAATTCCAGAAGCCCAAAGGTGGCTCTGGGAAGATTGCAAAGGGCTCAGAGATGACCATAAGGGCTGTAGTTGAGAGCTGCAGGAGAAGAAAAAAGGCAGGTTCCATCACCCAAGACTTCATTTTGTGTACACTCATCTCGCAGTTTGCTTCACAGTTTGCTGACACTCGTCCTGTTTGTGTACACAGATTTTGGGCTATTCACAGAGCTCGCTAGGCTAGAGGCTGGTTTAAAAATGCCCTGCAGAAAACATAGATGAATATATTTTTATTATCTTTCTGTACTATTAAAGTTTTTAAGATGCAGTGGTACTAATTCTTTAGAGTCAACATAAGTTTTTTGCCTATGACTAGAAGCAAGATGACAGGATTAGATATTTTCAGAGAAGAAATATTCATGTGTTTTCAAAGTTCTGTAGTAAAATGATTAATACTGCAGATTTCCACATGAAAAAATATGTTTAGTTTACTCTGGTTAACAAACAAAGCAAGAAGCTCCTGCTGTCACATGAAATAATTGCATCAAACAAAAAAAAAGTGCTTTATCTGAATTTTGTTTTGAATGCTGAATGTAAAAGTAGAGTCAATTATACGAGGCTTATGATATTGGTTTGTAGAGACCAACTTGTTCCATGACCTGACAGGTGCACAAGTGGCTAAAATTTATGTTTGGAGAAAAAAAATCTCTAACTATGGGGAAAGGTAATACATATAACGATACATGGCAGATTTATTGCCTTATATTCCCTTGTATTCCCCAACTTTGAAAGTTAAAAGTCTTGAAATTACTTTATGAACGTAGGACTAAATGAGCCATAAAGAAATTGCACTTATATCAGAATGTATGGTTCTCCATGATCGCAGCTGAAAGTCAAAGCCGTGCAGCAAACAGGAGGGATGCTGTCTGTTGGCATTTATTGTGGTGCTATCGAGCCCCATTAATCCTAGGGAGCATTTTGGCATCCTCAGCATCTGCATGGCAAATGTGTCACCAAGAAATGAGGTGACAGAAACAGCAGAAACTTAACACTGAGATATTCCCAGAGCAAGAGGCAGGCAACAGAGAGGGGTGACACACTTCATAGGATGAATAGACATCAGTTCAGAATGTGTAAGGTTTTTATGGAAAGGGTCTCAAAGTACTTCAAGGTCTAGAAGAGCCCTGCAGGTACCCCACTTCTCTTCTGCTCAAAATAATTAAAAGTGTTCTCTTCCGGCATCATTCATTTTTATTTAAGTAAATTGGTTTCCTTGCATTCATAACCTTTCTTGGGGCTGACCTTTTGTTCCTCTCTTTTTCTGATGTTTTTTTGTGGGCTTTCACTTTTGACTTTTTTTTCTGCCCTCTGTAGCCTGCAAGTTTCTCATTCCCTGAAAAGCCATTTTCTGTACAGCTGCGCTTTCCAGCCTGTCTTCCACAGCTTGATGGTTTCTGGCATTCACTTTCTTAATTTTCTACTCTTGGCTTTGAGAGCTCTGTAAAAATACCCAGGTCTGAGCAGGGCTTGAGACTTCACTGTACAATATTTGCCCAACTGTTTAATCTCTTCTCCCAGACTTTTTTGTTTGTTTGTGGTTTTTTTGTTTGGTTGGTTTTGTATTGTTTTATTTTGTTGCTAAGAGAAGCATCTAGGCTCTAAGATGAGAAAGGACCATGGTTTTATCAACTTTTCTTGTCCCACAATCTTTCTTGCTATGATTTGTCTCCTTCAAACAATATTTCTCCCCCATTTCCACAGTAGTATATATGGTTTTGTTTACACAAAAGGACTCTTCACCACCCCAACTTTTTCCTGCCCTTAAATGCTTAGGATTCATTACAAGGGTCTTGACCAATTTTACTTGAAGCCAAAAGGAATTTCTGTCACCTCAAATGGAAGTCAAATCTTGAAATAGATCTGGAATATTCCAGTATATATTCTTCAGAGATATATGACAATTAGGTCACCTTACCTTTGCACTGCCCAATTAAGAACAAGGAATTTGGTCATTAATATCTTATTTAGAAACCTAAAACATGTCTGGAATTGCAAAGTAGTTAACATCCAGGTAGTTTCATTACACAAAAAATAAAAACCCCAAAATGACATGAAGCATGAGCATGAAAACTGCAAGGACAAGTCCTGACCCTTTTAAACTGCTACAAAACACAACAGGTAAAAAACATGACAAAACTGAAGGAAGCAGAAGAGCAGAGATGACAAAATTTTGCCTCCATTATTCAGCTGGCAAAGGAGTTTTATCTGGTATAACCAAGAGTAGACGATTCTGAGCATGGCAAAGATGTGCTGCAGTCATACTGGATTAAACTGGATGTGCAGTTATGCATCCAGTAGGGATTAAAAAAAAAAGAATGAACAAATACACTTCACAGATATTTCAGAAGATAGAACCATTAAAAGTTCAATTCAGTCTCTGAGCTGGTGTGACAGGGGTGGTAAAGTATGCTCACCATGAATAAAAATAGAAAACTTACAAGTACATAAATGAATAAAGAGCCCCTTAAAACACATGCCCTACAGCATTTACTTTCAGCAGTTTTGACACGTTTGTCCATCAGTATGTGAATCAAAGAGATTAGCTTGAGAATATTTGCCTTGGAGAGAAAGAAAACATAAAACAAAACAAAACAAAACAAAATGGAGAGAGAAATTTTTTCTTTGGAGCAACTTCCATTTCTTGCTATCAGAACACTGTAAAAACTGTTTTATGTACAAGTTGCCAGGCTTAACAATATTGCTCCTATGTTGAAATTTCTCCAGTTGTCTGCCACGTTTGATTGCGTGCAAGTAATAATGCTCTCATGATGAGAAAGAGAAGGAAAAAAAAATCAACTAGCATTTTGTATGCCAGGAATAAAAATCTTCAATGCTTGAGAAGAAACATGATAAACAGCCACTAAAGAAACTTTGTCCTGTAATGAAAATGTTGCCAGAATACTATTTAGGTTTTCCAGAGAGAAAACAGTTTTATTTCACAAGACACCTAACCACGTGAGCAGGAAGGTTGGACCAGATGATCCACTATGGGTCCCTTCCAACCTTATCCATTCTATGACATCAATAAATTGACATGGTCTTTTCACCATATCTCATTGACCTCATATCCAATATTGGTAGATAGAACGAACCTAAGAGAGATTATTCTTCTCATGCCTCCCATATAGCAGATGTTTTTTATGCAATAAAAAATAATAACTCATGCAACATGCTACAAACCCCACACCAAAACACAACTCCCGTATAGTCTTGTCAAAAAAATTAATTCCCTGAAAATAGAGTTAAGAGGCAGAAATTCATTATGAAAGTATTACTAATATTACAGCATTTAGAGTTTCCTGCATTACTAATCTTTCTGGCTCGGTTCAGCTGCGCTTCCATCACCCTTCACATGCTCCATTTGGACTGTCACAGGGCAGGAAGCACAGGATCTCTCATCTTAGTTCATGGGCAATATAAAGAAATTGAAGGTAAAGAGCGAGAGACACAGATGGACAGTCACTGCAAATCTATAACAGGGGTCCAGCATCAGCTTTGTGAACTGTAAAATCTTTTCCAAAATATGCCACAAACTAATTTACCAGACTTTTATACATTAAAATGCACATACATATACAGGCACATGAAACATGTTATTCTCTGCTATTTTATTAGTTTATTATACTGCAGTGAGTTGTCAAAAATATCTTTCCTCAGATCAGGCAAAACATCCCACAGTCTAATAAAAACAATGGCAAAGACATTTGGTCACAGAACCGAAGTGTTTGTCATCTGTGCTTGCCAACAGCAAATCCCACACCAGCTAAAGGCAGACAAACAGCTTTCTCTTCCACTGTGCTCTGGCAGCTGCCAAAAATCAAAATTGGAGAGATCGTACATAGAAAAAAATTTGGGGAGTTCAAGATAAATTTGAGGCATATGGTCACTGTACTACAGACAGTTATCTATCATTCATTGTTTGACAGGAAAATATTACTTTTCTATATTTTATGCTGTAGTTTTCCCCTACCAATGCCTCTTCTTGAAATTTTGAGGTCAAATGTGACCATTGCTTGCTGCAGCAGGAAGATTTTTTTTAATGATTAGGCCCTAATCCAGCTCCAATTAAAGTCAATGAAAAGACTCTAATAGCTACATTGGAGCAGGCACAGCTCCAACGCTCCCAGACTTTGTAAAAGCCCTAAACAAAGGTGCTTATTGTACAGCAGATCCCTCATTCGCTAATCCAGCTATCTGCAGCCAGGGAAGGGGTAGCCAGGCTTTTGCAAACTGCTGTAACCTTTCTGACAGGCACTGACTAGCAAAAACAATGGACAGGTTCACTGGAAAACTACTGAAAATAATAGGAAAGAAAACATGCAACCACATTTCAGCCCTTCATGGATATGAATTATATTGTGTGGGTTCTTGGTAAAGAGTGCTCGTGAATCTCCATTTGCAGGCACTGGGTTAAAGGGATTTGAAGCAGAAGAACATTATAGGGGAGCAGAGATGAAAGGGAAACTCAGTAAGACTGGCAACTTGGAAAACAAAATAACCCAAGAACCCAAAATGTGTGAAACCATCACACCGCAGAGTTCAGTGGGAGAGAGCAAAAGTAGCCTGCCATATCTTAGCCTCTCACTGGTGTCTAGGCATGGATGAAAACAACTCATGAACAGAGGGGCCTGCTCTCCTATGGGCAGGCAGTAACAGGGACCCAGGTTTGGGAATGCTGCTGTCCCCTGTGAACTGACATAATCCCCAAGGTCTTTGGCAGCAGTATTGCCCTGTGGTGCTGTCAGTGCTCTCAACTTTGTTGTGCTGTAAACAGTGGGTGTTCTCTGAGCAAACACAACGCAAAGAAATTTGGGGACTAATTCCCGGTTTGGCACCAGGTCCAATGCATACTGGACAGGCAGAAGCGAGCAGCCATGTCATTTTGTCTTTTGAAATGGTTAATTATAAGGCAGGGGTTGTATCTTGCTTGGGTTGGTACAGGTCAGGAGAATAGGAACCTGCTCTTGCTCACCTAAGACTTCACTCCTCTAACTTCATAATGGAACAAGTATCACCTACATCTTTCATCTAAGTGCTGGAGACCTTAACTGCAGGACCCAAAAGGCTCTTCTGATTTCTAGAGGTTAATCAAGGTTACATGCAGGGTCATCTCTCCAGAACAGATTGTTCCTACAGGCTGTATTTGTTAGCAGACTAAAAAGGGTTAAAAGAAGCTTAGTTGGAATTTTAGGTTTTGGTTTTATTTTTTTTTCCTCCCCTCCTCCCCCCGGAAAAAAACCCCAATAATGAATTTCTTTTTGAATCTCAAGAATAAATTACTGCAGCACTTTAAATGTAGAGAGTGGAACTTTTTGTACACCATGCCAACTGCTCTACAAAGTTTTAGAAGAGTAGGTGCTATATTAAGTCTGCAGCACAGTGTTTGTTGTGTGTTTGCCAGGTCCAATTAAGCAAAATTTATCAAGGCTGGCAACAATCAGCTTGTTTCATCTGCTCCTTGAAAGGCCTGATCCATATTTTCTGTGGGAGAATTAATGGTTGGTCTGACTTAGAATACTGATCACCACTTCAAGAAAACAGTAAAAGATAAAGAAAGCTGAAGAGACCAGACTATCTGGGGAGTTTATTATTCTCTGTGGAAAGTAGTTCAGTTAATACTCTATTTTTATTTTTTGTAATGTTTTTACAGCCAAAACATTATTAATTAACAGACAACAAAAAGGCCTGGGTTTAACCATCATGCATGACATGAAATTGGCAAAATATTCCTCACTTCTGTTAGCTGGAAACTGAGATACTGTGTATCCTCTGGTGGAAATCTGTAACTAAATCACCGTAACATCAGTTCTGCAGCACATACCTAGCTGGATGGATATTTCACTTGTTCTCAATCCAGCCTTTCTCTCTATGGACTGGTTTTTGTTGATGACTGTAAAAGAACACTGTAAGGGCCCACTGAGAGCTGTGGTGCTAGACCAGTAGAGGATAGATTGGTCCAGCAGTGTCAGGAAGGATCACAGGGTAAGATACACTGCACACTACCCATCTCAGTATAGCCCACTCCACAGGAAACATCGCATACCGGAGCCTGGAGTAATGCAAAGATACTATGCTACAAAAAATATGTGACAAGCTCTTATCATTGTAAAATATATAAAACCTGTGCTGCATTATTCAAGACACACAGTCTCCCAAAAATACTGACAGACACTTTTTACCTATCTCCCTGCCCCTGGATTATATTCCCTGTCACTAATACGGCTCAGTCCTTTAAATGGGAAACTGTAGGTCATCCGTCTGACAGCCTGGAGAGGTTGGTTTCTTCTGCCACTGCTAATGCAGAGGCCGTCTGGGGACACTTGCCTTGCCATTCTGCCTTTAGGGAGAGCTCACTGATCGTAGGAAAGCAGATGGAAGTTTGTTGTCTTTCCTAAAAGACAGTTTTTGTGTTCTTAAGCTGCTTGCTAGCCAGCTCGATTTCCATCATTAGTACTGTTCCAAAATAAAGGCTGCAAATGATGTGGCATAGGTAACATTCCCTTAAATCAGTGCTGACTATACTGAGAGAATTTAACAAGCTTTCTTATCTAAAAATCTATTTAAGCATTTTGGGGCTAGGGTTGGGTGAGGGGAATTAGTGATATATGGTATAATAACTTTGTTTATCTCCCTAAAAACAGTATCTGAAAGAAAACAGTCTGATGGAGAAAAAAAGTTGTACCTGTTTGGTCCTTTGAACTCCACCAGAGAAGTTATTTTTGGACTACCATTCCACAGCTCACAGAAACACTATATTAAAATTACTTAATGAGCTACCTGGAAGAACACAGCAGAGAATAATGCACCACAAGTGAAATAAATTTAATTAATTTGGTATTTTGTTTTCCTCGTGACTTAAAGAAACAGCTCAAGATCATTTCTAATACCAGGCTGTGGCCTCCCTTCTGCACCATTTATGACAGTAAATAACAGTGTACTTTTCCCTTCCCCGTTAGTTCTCCTTCCCAGCTGAACACCTAATTTTGGAATTTTTATTCAATAGGCATATTTAAGGTAATGAATGGCCAACAATCCAAGAAAGGCCCAGGTCTGCTCTTCACTCCCAAGTAAATTTGAAAATAGAGAACTATTGTCTGATTGTTCCTCAATACCCTTGCTCTAGTGCAGTCACTGAGATTCCCCCAAATGAATCTAAATTCACACTCTGATGTGACCAAATTTTAGGTGCCTGAAATTAGAGATTGCTTAACCAGGCTGCTATGTATGATCCACATCCTTTAGGTGTCATTTATAAAGAAAAAAATGGACTTGCCAGGGGCAGGATAGGGCTCTCTTTCTTAGGAACACTTATTTATTAATTTCCCATGGGTTTTCTACTCAGCCATACCCATTTCTGTGTTGCTGTAGCTCCTCTCTTTCCCTTTTTTTTAAAAAACTTAATAACATTTCTGATCTATGTAATGATTATTTTTTTGGTTTTGCTTTGGCCTCTGAGATTACCAGCAAAACCCAGCATTTTCTTAGAGACTCCTTTATTTCCTATCCACTCTGCCTATTTAACAAGCATATGGTTGGTACTCAGTGACAAACTGTAGTACTTGCATAATATTCACTGGCAAATGCTGAAGTAACTGCAAAAATATCATTTTATTAATAAAGCAAATAAAAATGGAGGTCATTTAGTTAGGATGTACCTCTACCACGTAAACATTTTTTCTTGCTTCTTCTTCAAACAAACTGAATAAGAAGTAACAGAGCCTCAATTTTTAAGCTGTAGACTACTTGAGAGTTGGGAATCCTCCTGCTTCCCCTAACCAGGCAGTGAACAGGGCACTCTTGGGTACTCTTCTGAAAATACACATCAAAGTTATTAGGCACGTTCCTTGTGGCTATCACTGTCCATTTGTTATAAACAAAAATAATACATGCTTTGTCAGAGCATAAAATCTGTGTGAAGGATACACAGCAGCCAGTACTTTCCTGGTGTTGAAAACAGAGAACAAGTTATTTGTATTGTTGGTCTCTCCAGAAGTACGTTATAGAGTTCTGTGAGCAGAAATAAATGGCAGCATGAATGACACATTCACTATTATGCACTCATCATATAATAAACTCCTCTATTCCTATTTTCCAGGACAGATGGAGGATATCCTATCACTATTACACTGCAGCCTGTTACAGAACGAAAAGAATAAAGACCAAACACCATATAATTTAAGTTTTTGTTCTTTTTGCTGAGCCTGGTCTGTTCTGTGTACTTTGTCTTTCGTGCCGTGATGATGACTCTACCTGCTTATTTTGAATTTCATGGTTAATCTTTCTGCTATATTCATCTATCAAAACATAAAAATAGTTCAGTGGAGATACAAATGTCATGAATGGAAAATGGGATTCTCCCAACCCACCAGTCACGGTTGCTCAGCTGCTTCTGCTGGGGGATACGTATTTATTGTAATCACATGCCTGTTAAAAGCAAGGGACAGGTTCTGTGTAAATCTGCTGGTTGAGTTTTGTCTGTTGGCTTTTTTCCCCCTTAACAAAACAACCGTGATCACCTCCTTTAGCCTCTCACAAACTATTTGAAGACTGGCTAAGATCAAAGCATTTGTCATGAAGGACAAAGTGTGTTCCCAGGAGAAAAAAACATATCAAGATTTAATTGCAAGACAGACCTCTCATGGATTCTTGGCTTAACCTAATGGACACACTGGATAAAGTAGGGGTTTAATCTCTCAGTTTTGCCACCCTTAAAACACGAATGGCCAGCATTGTGGGTGGTACTGTAGCTGAGAGGCCTTGACACTAAGTCAAGTATTCCTCAAGGCGGGGATGCTCCTAATGCAGCCAGAGGGACACCGCTCTGTCTAATCAACACTTGCAATGTTGTATTGCCCTTCCTCAAACCCTCAAGTTTTAAATGACTGGCTTTGAGCATTTTCTAGCACTTAGAGAGAGAAGTAGATGTATATTGGGTAAGAAGTTCACTAGAATTATTATTTACACAGCACTTCTTGGATACCAAGTGTTGCACACTATTATTTTCATCTTTTATACTCTGCTCAAAAAATATTGTACTATGCCAGCACAGAAAATTGCTGTGTTTTAATTTATATCCTTACAAGACAAGCTAGGATAGAATAGCAGAAAAAACAGGACTTGCAATTAGTGCAGGTTAAGAGTGCTTTATTGTGCTTTTCAAACCCTTTAAGTTGCCAATATGGTTATAGCACTTAATTTTACAATACCCAAATCTCTAATAAAAATGTTTAATCTACGACTTTATTCTCTTCTTGAAGGGATGTTTTTGTGGGTCTCAGAAGCAAAGCATTTATGTTGTCAAATGGCACAGTTAATGGCTAAAAGACTTCTATATATATAATGCATTAGCTTTTCATAAAAGGTCTTCTGAAATATCATAGAAGTAATATTTTCCTTGCTGGAAAAAGTCAGTAAATACTGAATACTATCTATGTTTGTAACTTCTGGCTGCTCTATGAAAACAAATTTTTGAAAGCAAACTTGTACTCAAGAGATTGTTTTTAAGATCAATTTATTTTCTTTTTTTTGTCAGAGTCATTTTGAATTTGAAAACTTTTAAATACAGCAGAGTTACCTTTTCTACTTGTGTTTACAAAACAGGATACAATGCACAGGACTCTGCATAAAATTGTGACTTTAAGCAGCTTAAACAACAATGAATAAGATTAAAATTTGTCATTCCACAGAATCATTTATTTATTCTCTTTCTGATTTTGGCTATTTTCATCCTTCATGTTTTCATCACCTTTCTTCCTACTGGATTATTATTTTCTTTACTTATTTAGTATCTTCTTTTCCCTTTCTCTCCCAAAATGAATATTAAAATTATTTTAGTCTTTAAAAAAAATAAGTACCTCCTCAATTAATAAATTTCCAGGGTCTTCCACTGTGTCTTTCTCTGCAAAGAATCTTATGTCCTATATCAGAATAGGACATTTTAATTTTTAGATTTTTATTGAGGGTAGATGGGGACAACAGAACAAGAAGAAAAACCCAAACACAAACAAAGGCAAAACAAAGCTTTGAGTTTTTTTGCACATTTTTATCTTCTGTTAAAGGAAATCAAGCCTTTAACTGGGATTGGAGTTTTTATATGTCTTCATAAACTATGAGGATGAGTTTATTAAGTTTTTTTGGGAGGTGTCTTTTTTCTGTTTATTTTGTTTTTGTTTGTTTGTTTGGGGTTTTTGTTTGTTTGGGGTTTTTTGTTTTTGTTTTTTCCTGTCTTTGTATTTTCTTGCTAAACTCTATGTTCCAGGCAATTCGAAAAATAAACTGTTAAGGAAACTTTCCTGTCTGACCAGCCAGGAGGTATTTTGTGTGCCTGGGGCTGCCACCATTTCCCACCCCCCAGAGCTCAACCTGCAGCTTGCACTGCACTAAACGTATTCCTCAACTGCTCACTGGTGATCTGCCCACTCCAGATGTCAGCATTAGAGTGCATAATAAAGCAGTGGCACAAATTTGATGACCTCAGTGCATGAAGGCCACAGGAGGATGCAAAAATTAACCTATTTCAGGCTTATTGCTACAGTGAGATTAAAAGATAAACTGGGGAGAGAGGAGTGAGCCTTGGTAATGGCTGTAGTCTCAGCTACATAAAATCCAGGTCTGGAATACAAGGAGTTCACCAGCCAAAGATGTGATTATTACGAGGTTAATGAGTAGGTATGATTGCACAGGAACATGCTCTTCTTCACGTTTTTTCAATGAAAATTGCCTATTTGAAATCTTTCACCCTTTCAGTGACTGATGCTTCTGCAATGTTTAATCAGCTTATTATCTGCCCCTACTCTTCCTGACCCTTGTAATGAATTCAGTCCTGAAGTTTCTCCAACTGAAATGAGGACCTATCCTTCTCAAAGCACCATCTACATCCCAATCTAAACAGATGACAAAAGGTTAAAAGGAGGAGACTATTTCATCCTCATTGAGCAGACAAAGAGCTGGGACCCAAAATAAGTGGGCCATTTTCTCAAGTCTCTGGTAAGATAGTTATTAAATCACACCTCATATATCTCGCTTCAAGACCTCTTGATCACAAGTATTTCTCTGTTGAGGATTCCTACTAAATAAGGAAAAAACCCAATTTTGTAAGGAAACTGTGTGTAATACTCAAGGAAATCTAACTGACAGCATCTATATTCTGGTGGGAAGCAGCAGTGTTTGCTGAGGGCAGATCTGGTGTGGTTCCTCACTTGAGGATGAGACAGCACCTGGGAGGAGAGGAAGGCTCCTTGGCACCAGGAGAAATCAGGGAACAGGAATGAGGGCAGTCTCTCCAGAACATGACTCAGACAAATTCAACTGACTCATAGCTTTGGCACTGGGCTTTCTTGAAGGCTCTATAAGACCATTGCAGGCACCATCTTTCTGTGCCTAAAGTTAGGAATGTACTTGCTAAAATATCTCAATATTGAGATAAAACCATGACTGATGGTTTGGCAGGAATCAAAAGTTAAGGCAGCAGCAGGACAGCGAACTCTGAGGACCGAGGAGCAAAAATACACATACAAATACATCTGCTTTGATTTGCTAATGATTGCTCTCGGCCAGACTACACTGTTTGAATGCCTGGTAGCCACTGAAAAGTGACAGTAGTTATAAAGCAAATCACAAAGACACAGCTATTTAGAGTGACAATAATTACATAACTGGAAATTATTTACTTTTATGCATTTAAATGGAAACAACTTAAATAGGCCTCAGATTTGGCACTATCTTCAGAAACACAGCCCAGAGCAATAAAAGACAAAATGTAAAAAAAAACAATGCATGAGGGAGGAAAACCAGAGAAGAGAGAGAGAAAACTTAAAAAAACCCATCTCTATTTTCACTTGATAAACTATCCCCAAAATATCTACTCGGAATGACAGTATTTGTGAGATGCTCTGCAAAACCAGTATGCAAGTTTTATAACACATGATTGAGTTGATTCGTTTTATATATTGTGATCGTGTGGATTAAATGAGAATTTTTTTATATTCTTCAAAACATAAATAATGTTTATAATAATGCTTTATGCAGCATTAAATAATACATCAATATGTTTTAGCTAAACTTAATTTTCATATAAATAATTAGAAATTGTTTTCTACTGAACAAATCATTGGTTGCTCCCCCTCTACCTTCTATTTTTCTGCCCTGAGATTCCATGGACCCAAATTTGTGATCTCATTATGCATTATAAGGGAAGAAAAGGGAAAATGCTGTTTGATGGGATTAGATTTATCTGTATGGTTTGGAAAACCTGAATATTAATGTATTTTTAATAGTAACTTATATTTAGGGGTTACAGAAAGGCAATAATTTCTAATTTAATATCAATACATGATATGTAAAGATCAAACCTGTGTAGCAGAATACAACAACAACAACAACAGAAATTCAGCAAATAATTTAGAAAATGTTTGTAAATCCTGTTCTTTCATTTATTGTGTTGTCCATGGAGCCCACTTCAAAGTAAAAACTTGTGTGCATACTGTACATTAATTCACTGACAAAAATAATGGGAGACAAATTTTTTCAAAATTTTCAACACATTCTGTTCCAAATCTGGAAGTCAGTGGGATTTTTATATGAGTACCTGAGTACAAACTACGTACATCATGAATCAAATTGAAGGATTGACAGGATGCAGTATTCTGCAGAGGAGTCATGTTAGTTCCCCACCACACAAATATTATAGGACAGCATGTGATTTAAAAACAAGATTTAAATCATTCTCCATGAGTACCTTTCAGAAAAGATTGAGTTGCTAGATATTACCATAACCTTGACAGGCAGCTATTCTGAAAAGGAATTATTTGTGTCATAGCTGAAATTTAAGGAGTTCTCTTCTGATTTCATTGGCTGCTGTAGCACTGAAGCTTCTCCCATCTATGAAAAACTTTAGGACTCCAAAGCTGAATGCAGATAGACCAACCAATAAACAAACTAAAGGGAACCACCTTGTATACTAATTGCTAGCAAAGTTTTATGAACACTCTTTGTAATTATTGTGGATTTATACTTAGATAAATTTGCTACAGAAAATACTGCCCTCCTGTTAAAATAGAAAATTGAGCAGCTTTCTCTCCCTCCCCTACTCCCCTCCTGATATCTGAGCTCCCATTTCCTAATATAATATAGTGGACTTTTGGTCACTGTTTTAAATCAGTGTATTAGACAAAAGATTAAATGTTGTTGTTTCTCATGCAGATGAGGTAACTGTAATTAATCTGATCTTCTGTTTGTTATATTGCTGCGTAATCTGTTCTCTTACCCTTGTGACTCAACCTCAAGACAACAACAGCTATTGCTCTTAAAACTCTGATATCTAAATATTGATTGAAAACTTTTGGTGGATGTAAACTATGATTCCTTAATTTTTACCTCTTTTTCATATATGAAGACAAGCCTAGATGAATCATAAACAATGAGTCTTGAGCAGAGATGTCAGCTGAACGAGTATGGCTTTAGAGGCAGAATTTGGGGTTATTTTGATTATGATAGTGTGCAGCATTGTGAAGTAAGTCTGAGGGTCTTATGAAACACAAGGTAAAACAGAATGCTGCCTTTTTAAAAAATCCTAAATTTGAGGCAAACTATTTAGCAAACCAGCTTTCTTTTTTCTTTTTTTGCCAGCCACATTCAAAAAAGAATCAGATTATCTAATTTTCAGTGTCAATTTAACTGTGCTTTGCTGCTCTATCAAATACTTAAACCCAGAATAATTCTGTACAGAATAGCATAGCAGAATTGTTCCAGATACATATAATAAACACATCTGTGTTTGCAAATTGGCTTGTCAGCACTCTTCAATCCCAAATCAGACCCAGTTATACCTATTACAAACCCCATAAGATTTGTTTCACAGTTCCTGATATAGTGCTGTCTTGTAGCTGTCTACCCAAAGACAACTGTCAGTGTGTTTATAGTAATTTCATCAGTGAAGTATTGCTAGCAGCTCTACACGCAGTAGCCATGAGGCAAAATAATGTTTCACATCCCATCTTATCCATCCTTTTACATTAATTTTCTATGTATCTCAGAAAGTTATCACTGTGAATTCAATTCCAGGAAAATAGTCATTCTTTTAGTATCCTTGTTAAAAAATATGTAAAGTATTTCTGTATAAAGTCGCTGAGGTAACAAGAAAAAACAGAACAGCTTTACATTCCTCAATGTTATATTGATTTTGTCTATGAGAGAGCAATCAGATACATCTTCATCTATGTTAAAGTTTCAAAAATATGACAAAAGAGCTTAAAATAGGAAATATTAAAATGTGTGTTACCTTTAATACCCTGTGAAACAGCTATTCAGTTTTCTGACAAAAACATGCCTAGCAACAGCAAGTTTCTGAGATGGTTTTAAGAACAGAAGCTTGAAGCCTGGGGAAGAGTTTTGTATCAATCCAATCACAGCACACAGTTTCTCTAAAGGGTAGAAGAATTTAGTAAAAAGATTTATTAAAAGAACTTACTAAATAAAAGGTTGCTTCATCTGGAGAGGTGGGTTAGTACAATTGGAGAAGGGCTATTGGGATGTGGGAGACCCTGTCAGGAGGGTTGCAGCAAAGCAGCTCTTGGATGTTGAATTGTTTGCGGGTTTTTGATGAATGTTTGTCCAAATGCAGTGATGTCTGAGGATATTTTGGGTTAGACATGCTATTCTTCTTGCTTGGGGAAATCAGCCAGCAGTGTTTTCCTCTCCTGCCTATTTTAGAAGTTCCCGGCCACTTCTTTCTCATGGCTCAAGAGAACAGATGGACCATTCCTTATGTAAAGCTTAGTGAATAATATTGTTAATTATAAATTTGAGGATAATAACATATTAATTAGGGGAGTGAAAGAGAGAATGCAGTACAGCAATCGTATCTAGTACAATGCAATGTATTATGGGATGAGAGCTGATGATACGAGAGAATCAATGCCATATTTCCTTGAAAAACTGAGAGATTCTCATATTAAATAAATATGAGATGCAATAAAGGAATTAGACAAGACAATAAATTTACTAGGATACGATCTGACTGAGACAGAGAGACACGAGGAAGAGAACTAGAGTGCTTTTAAGATGTCGGAGTTTGACATAAATGTGATTTACACTAGAAAAAAATGGAGATAGCTTCTCTCAAGCAGAAATGATCCTTCTGATCCTATGAATTATGATCATCTAGGCAGGGACCTAAGGGAAAAAGAGTATGTTTATCAACAAGTCGGTTCTTGGTGACTAATCACAACAAACAAGACTTCAAACAGGTAAATATATCACTACACTACAACACGTCTGGGGATCTCTCAAAAAAGTCCGGAATATAGGCAAGATTTTCAAGAAAACTAAATGTGAGCAAACACTTGCTGGATCTTAAATATAATTTCATCTCAAAAAGGGTTTACTCATATAACTAATTTTGGTTTTCAATTAACTTTATTTTGGATTTCCTTGGTATTTAGATCTCAAACTGAAACTGCATTCTGAGTTGTTGTTGGTGAGCAAAGATCTGGAAACTAAACCTACTGTGATTCACAACAGAGGTGCTGTAAAAGGGGTCAGGAAGACAAAACCAGGTAAGATTTGGGCCCTATTTCAACCTTCTGTTCAGTGTTCAGAACAGTGTGATGTCACCTGCCTTATGAATCGTGGAGACTCATTCACTACTTTGACAGCAGTGCTAGACAAAATACTCTGGATAGGAACCCCTAGGAACTGACAAATTGAAAAGCTGATGAAAGACATTCATACATTTTATGTGGCCTTTGGTAACCTTAAGGACAGGAAATCAATTATTTTTGTTATTATTTGATACATGACTGGCCATAATAAGTGAGTATAGAACATTTTGAAGGCTGTATTTCCAAGGACTTGGTGACTGGCTGAAATTTAATAATAAAGGATTGACTTCTGGGATACCATCTCTTGGAATGATTACATTTCTTTCTTTCCAAAAATAAGCGTATTTAGGAATTTTTCAGCCTTACGTTTAAAATCATTTAATTATTCAAATCCTGTTAAAGATGAAAATTCCTGTCTCCCAGGTATCTACAAGCAAAAATAATTGAAATGACATTCTGGATATGTAAGGATTTTCCCACATCCCCCTGTACTTTCTGGCTCACAAGGCCAAAGTAAGTCAAATTGCAATATTCTAACCACAAGGGAGAATGAGAATTAATTATGTCAATCAACTTCCTAGAAGGAATTGTTTGATATTTTAAGGGAAGGTGGTTTTCTGCTCGCACAAAGAACAAAATCAGAAGCAATCCTTAATCACAAAAGAGCAGATGAAATAAAGATCACGTGTTTTCAGATTGTGAGGGTAACCAACAATTAGAATAATTCCTTTTAATATATTCTTACCTCAGAGCTTCTGAACCTTGATTACTACTGGCCTTTTGTTGAACACAAGTGGACACTTTTCAGCCATCCATCCTACACAGAGTCAGATCACACCGACAGGTTCTGTGAGCACTCCCTATTCCTTGCTTGCTTTCTCAGCAGAGCAAGAGCAGCAGAAAGAGATGGTGAGATGGGAGTTCATGCATTTTCCTCCCCCTTTAGGGGCTTGCAAAGCTGGTGAGGTATGCCAGGGTGTACATACCCAGCTTACTGAGCAGTTCAGAGTGAGTATCACAGCAGTGCAGAGCCTGACCTGTGGCAAGTGACTGTACCCCAGGTTTCTCTGTGATAGCTTTTGCCCCGAGAGGGCTATACTGTGCATATATACTTTATTTCCTTCCCTCCCTATCGCTAGATGGATGTATTTAGAAATAATTACAAGACATGTTGTAGTGATAAAATTCCTTTTACTTAACTCACCTGTTTAAAAGAGAAGAAGAGGCAATTTGTTGCTCCTCTGCTCGTACGTGACTGAACAACCTAAGAAGTTTATGTGTGGTTTTAACACTATGTAGATTAGCTGTTTCAGTCTTAACAGGCTTTAGATTTTAATCTCTAGAGGGAATGTACATTTTCTTGATTAGCCAAAGCAGCAGTCAGTACACCAGAGAATTCCTGTGTGTGGTTAGGTCACAGTCCGGTGTGCCCCAATACAGAACCCCACTAATACAGTGGAGACCTGCAACAATATTTAGGGATTGGTGTGATAAGACACCACTGCAAGAGCGAGGCTAAACACTGCAGAGTTTGCCTTCAGGGAATCTAAATTTTCTGTGAACCTCATTAGAATTTCTACATCATTTGTAATAAATCTTTTTGAAGAAAGAGCAGGATATGCAGCAAAAGCAAGGTCCTTTGGCTTAAATGAGAACAGAATCGATTTCCTGAAACATAGTCCATCTTCTTGAGACTTGGAACAAACACCCAGTAACTTAAAAGCTGAGAGTGTATGTTGCTGAAAGTTTAATGGTTTCACTGCCTTTCTTTTCCATCCACAATATGCCAATTAATTGATTATAAAAATGAGATTTTACAATGGCCATTCAGGTACTTTTGCAAACACATAAGATAAACAGTTACGTAGAGTGAAGTGGTGCTGAGAGTCTGCTGTTGGAGTCAGGGATACTAAATCGTGCCATTCTGTTGTGCATTCCATACAGCAGCAGCAGCAGCATTCTCTTTAATCTATTTTTAAAACAGCCCACCTCAAAATAAAGTTCTTTCTTCTTTTTCTTAACATGTTTCATGTTAAGAAACCAAGAAAAAAAGATAAAAAATGTAAATTTTATCCCAAATTTATCCAAGGGAATGAAATAAGGTAATGATCAAACAGAACTCTTACACAAACCAAACTAACCAACATACCAGCCAAACAAGCTAAAACAACTGATGTGCAGTTAAAGAATATATTAGAAAGTCCAAATATGTAAAGGTAAATATCTTAGTTCTTTGCTTTCAATATACTGTTCTTTGAATAGAAAATTTAGAACTTTGAAAGAATAAACTGATCTAAACAAGAGTTCTGAAACCTTAAGCAACATTTATACATTTCTCTTATACATTTCTTCATGTATAAGAGTGGATCATTTAGCTACACAATGCAATGTCTGTCGCTTTAGTTAACAAAGGAAAAGGTCATGGCAAATTGACGCATGGAGAGCTCTCCATGAGCTGGGAGGTTATAGTATGGCATTGAATTTTAGAATTATACAGAAAAGTAGAATTAATTCAGACTTGAGCTATAAGCAAAAAGCAGAATACTATTCAGGAGCTACAGACAAGTCTGGTACTATCAAATCCACTTGCCTCCATCCCTTATCCAGCTCCATTTTTTTAACTTCTGGTCCCTAGTCATGCCTTTTTTATCCTTCAGAAGCTTTATACCGCTCTGCATTGTAATGAAGTAAATTCCTACTGCTCTAGGCTGTGTGGCTCTTAGTACTCTTACAGATTATCTGCCTGTGTTGGCTGGCATGTAGCTGCAATTTCAAGGCAGAGTCTTCATGAACCTGGAAGGAATCTGCTCAGTAATGATGGGCTGCCTGAAGACCTCCCCTCTGTTCAGCCCTTGTGACTGTACCTTTAGCAGTGTGTCCTATAAAGGCTTCTCAAGGAAGGAAAGACACTTAAATACTGACAGAAGTCCAGCAAAGGGGCACTAGGTTGGTTAGAGGGGTGGGATGCATGAGGAGAGGCAGAGACAGCTGTTCAGCCCTAGAGACAGAAGGCAAAGGGGAGATGTAGATGCTGTCTACAACTACCTTGCAGGAGGTTGTAGAGAAGACAGGTCCAGTGTCCTAGAGGCACACAGTGGAAGGGCTAGAGAGAACAGGCACAAGTTGGAGCAGGAGAAATTGTGACTCTCTAGGAAGAGAAAGGCTTTTATCTTGATGTTGTTCCACCAATGGAACAGGGGCCCAGAGAAACCTCGGTGCTGTTGGGTTTTTCAGGCTTTGCTCTTTTACAGGCACCCCTCAGGGAGGCCAACAGCACGTTCCTTTTGGCCACCACCCTCCTGAGCTTCCTCCTGTCGTGTGACAGCACTTATCCAGTCCAGTGGAATGTGCCTTATGGAAAAATCCGGGAGCAGCCTGCCATAACCACAGGATTTGCAGGAGCACTTGCAGAGGGATGAGGAAGGGCAGCAATGTGATCTCTGAGCAGTGCCCACAGGAGTACCCACACCTATCCCTGCCCTCTCACGTGTGCTCACCGATCTCACTGGGCATTTGATAAAAGTGATACCGCTTGGAATAGGCACAGGAGCTCAGTTTGCAGCTCTTCCCTGTTGGATGCCAGTGCTCTGCTATTAATTCCACCTCCTCCCTCTGGGGAGGCTTCGTTCCATCTCCAGGGGCTCCCTGCTTCTCCCACCTCAGACTTGTCACAGTTTTATTCCCTTTGTGGGTGGAAGCTCATTTTGTTGGTGCTGTTTGTCCTCGCTCAAGAAGCCAAATTGCACTGGCTGCTCTGTGTATGCAATGACAAGTGTTTCTGTATCATTAGAGTAATCCATTAAGATGTGGCTTCCCAGTGGATGGATGCAGGCTGCAAGAAGCATGGTACTGGTACAAGTGCAGTTTCTTCTCAGGAATTTTTCACAATATGCAGTACTATTTTAAGCAGGATAAACATGTCTTTAATAAATATTTATGTTCCTTCTGTCTAGGTTTCTACATGGGCATTGTCATAGCTACAAAACTCATACATATACAAGCCTTTACTCAGTCTGGAAGCTTTTAGCAACAGATATCCACTCCTCGTGATATTTCACCTGACTTGACACAATCGAGGCATTTAAATATTCTTTGAATATAAATAACAAAATTTAAGTGAAATATTTTTAAACCTATCCTTATTTGTGTGATGTGTTTTTTTAAAAAAAATTAGATTAAGTATGAGAGTGGGATAGATTTAATGTGGAATAGATTCCTATCTGAGGTAAAGTAAGTTTATATATAGTAGCTCTGGTTTTAGAGGTATTTACAGTCATCTGTGATCAAAATTGTTTTAAGTCCAATATTTTAAATGAGTATGAAATAGTATTTTCAAAAGCTGTTATTCTGAAAAACATAGTATTTGCAGGTTTTAAAAAAAGTATGCTGATACCAACAAATGCTGCTTATAAAGCTTCAATGTTCTATAATTATATTAGATACTGTAGGTAAATCAGCATTTTTGCCTGCATATTTGTAAATCTATTTGGCAACGTGGGAAAAAGTTTAGCGGTCAACCAATTGCTATGGGATCATTAAACTTTCTTTCAAAGAAAACCTCTTATTATCCTGAAATGTCGAGAGTAATACAGATGGACCCAGCATACAGAGGTTCATGTTGCTTGGATACATTTATTTTTCAATAATTCCTCAAATATGCCTTTCATTATAACCTTGTTTCTTGTGAGGATTATCTGGAATCTGCATGGACTGATCTTCAGTGATACAACATTAAATATTGAATACATGACTACAACTTGCATCCCGTATATGAATTAAAGCTTAGCCCTTTTATGATTTTTCGGTGTCCTAATTTTATTGGCTCTATTTTGTCCCAAAGTATGTATATATGTGTGTGCATGTGTGTGTGTGTGTGCGTGTGTGTGCGTGTATACATACACACACTTTATGTTTTTCATGTATATATGTATACACGCACGTACACTTTATTTTTTTTTATATATATGTGTATATATATATATAGGCTTTTTTTCTTCCCCTAAAATTTGTTGGGTAGGTCTGTCCTGTCCTGTATAGAGCATTTCATGCCCACAATGCATTTGAGTGACCCCAGAGGTAACAGCATCAATACCAGCAGTTACACTGTGCAGCACAGCTGGGGATTCTGTCAGAGATACAGCATGAAGTCCAAAATCACTTGAGCTGCAGTAGCTCCACAGTGCATGTAATCTCGTTAGGCTGGGTCTAAGCTCTTCAGACAGAGCAGCCATGAATCTGTTTCGAGGACTAGGCTGAGTGCTGTTTTGATATCCCAGTACCAAGATCAGTCGTAATAAGATTTTAGATGAATTTAACACCAAACGGGTAGGAGGTTGTTACATGGTAGAAGGTACAATCCCGAATGTAGACAAGAATCAGTACTTGGCACACTAGTTGTAAAATTCTAAGACCAGTTTTTCACATGGTATGAAATAAGGTAGTTAAACTGTGATGAAAATATCCAAAATTGATCTAAGTGGAAAATGGCAATTTTAATAAAATAAAGAATATGTTTTTCTATTGCCTAATGCAACATGGTGTTTTAGTGCAATATATTTGGTTAACTGGTCTCTTGACACTTAGTAAGTCATTGGTCATATAGGCTTTTGTTTTAATAATGTAACTATCCTCAGTTGTTCACTCTAAATAATGGCAACATGCTGAGTGGCAAATGCCCTTCCTTGCTTTTATTTAAAACATGCAGGTAGCAGATTTCAATGAATTATTTGTGTGCATTGTTCTTATTTAAGCACAAGTTCATCTAGAGGACATCATATTTAACCTGAGCATTCTGAAATGTTCTTCTCCTCTAAAGCTTTTCAAGATTCACTAGTCCTTATATCAACACTCTGATAGAAATATATCAGACCTGTATCTATTGTGTTGTCTTTTTTCAGAAACAGCTCAGGCACTACTGCACTCTGAGGACAAGCACTCTTTTTCCCTCCAGCATACTTAGATTTTTTTTCTGTCTTCTTCCATTCCTTTGTTGTTATTGTTGTTGTGGGTGTTCACATTCACTGGGCTACTTGCCAAGTCCTCTTTCCTTTCTGTGTGTTTGTGGAAAACAGGATCTTAATCCTTTCCACCTAAAACACCAAAGAAGAAGAGCTTCGACTGTTTGGTCTGAAGGTTTGCACCCACCCTTTGCCTTAAAGGGAGGAAACAAGGGTTGCTCAGGGGTCTGGATGGTGGGTGAACCACTAAAGTGAGCATGCAGCACAAGCCACACAGTGTGTGCTTTGAGGGCAGAAAAGCATTAAGACCTTCCTATTAAGAATCTCCTATTTCACACCAGACTCCCTGACATCTAAAGAAGGAGTCCAGCTGCAGTCTTTTTGTGAAGTCTTTATTCTCCTTTTTACCAGTCTAAGCAAAGTCATCACCCAGCATTCCGCTTGTACACCTGAGAAAGAGCCCTTGAGGTACCCAGTACTCATGTCACACCAACCTGGGAGCTCAGTTCTGGCTTACATGGTCCAAAGTCAAGAGGATAATTCAGATTTTATTTCAATTTTTTCAGGTATCCAAAAGCAGAGAGGGAACAGGACAGACTGAGTTGAGCTCTCCTGTGAAATCATAATTAGGCAGTCAGGATTGCACAGCTGAGTAAAGAGAGAAGTGGCAAAAAGAATAAAAACAAACAAATACTGAGCAACATGTTTTGGCTTTTGCATTGTTTTCCTGCTTCTTGAGCAGACAAATAACATACCTAAGAAAACATTTCTGCCACTGCTGATGTGAGACTACAGATCTGTATGGAATACTGGAAAATGCATAAATTCCTCACTAATTACATCTTAAACTAACATTTAATATAATTTCTGATTTCACTTCATCATACTAATGAGCTACAAACAACTGTCCTTTGACCCAGAGCTTACAGCCGCTGGCAGTTTCCTTTCTACTTAGCACATCATGAAGTCTTTAGATGGCAATTTTACTATATGACATAGTTAATAATTTGGTCTTTTAGAAGCAAATGAAATAGAGAATATTCATCTGGGGAGTTAAAATTATCAGGATTATGCTGCCTATGAGGGGTTTAATGAAACAGGAACAGAAGCATCAAAGTCACTTTTGACTGCAGAATTTTATTATTAATATATTGAGTTCTTTTTTTTTCCTCTTCAACTTTTTGTATATAAAAATATTGTGCCAATATCGATAGGAATTAGACACTGGAATTACCTACTCTTAATTTCTTCCCTCCCTCCTGTTATCTGAAAACACATGAGTAGCCCCCACTCTTGCAGAATCTCAGCAGCTCACAGTGTTTGGTGTTTTTACTTTCCCAATAAACAGTAGTCAATTACCTTATCATTAAAAAGAATTTTGCTCTACTGGATCCGGCTACATTCCAGCTAAGTAATAAATTATGCCAATCTTGCTCTTTTAATGCCCACAAATTGTGCATTCTGTAGCACACATTAACACATTTTCTGCAGGGAGCCCCAGTCCATAGCGAAGCTGCAAGGAAACTCGACTGGAAAAATGAGACCCAGAGTTGAACCTCCTTAAATGAAGAAGACATTGACCACTCTTGCAGGGAGCACATTCACTTTAGCTCAGAGCCTAAATGTCCCTGGGCTGCATAGGTGCTTCACTTGACTGTTGTGTATTTGACTAGAGGATAAATAAGTGCTTAGCATCTAATTTACTGAAGCTTCTGGACTTTTAAGCCCATTTCTGGATCCAGTGGTATTAACTTTAAGAAAATGAATTGGTTTATGATTAATGTGTATCATAGGTTAAGACAAAAAAAATGCAGCAGGATAATGTCAATTAATTTATGAAATATATTGGAGCACTGAAGGACTAGAAATTGGTCAATAGGAACTTCCTTCGAGTGGGTCTAAAGTTCACAGTCAAAAGAAGAGAACTTTGCTGCTGTTTTCTCTACCTTCTTTATCAGGTCCTTCATTTTGTATGATCCAACTTAACCAACTCTAACATCATGGTAGCTATATCATTCCTCCCAGTGGAAATAGTTAAATGATTGTAATTAATCAAACAATTAAGTACTTTGTCTATCTGGGACTTAAACAGAGGAGCCAGGAAAGAGCTGAAGGCAAAATAGAGCCTATGCATTTTAATCTTCTCTTTCTCCCCGTGAATACTTCACAGGAAATAACAGGTTGTTTTGAAAAAACCTGCATTTTAAGCACAGTTTGTCCCATAATCTGTATCATGCATTTGGCAGCCTATGTACTTTGATAATGAAAAATAAATTATCACACACAAAATACCAAAATGTTAATTATGCTTTTCATTGGCTTCAGATAAATCCATACTTTGTAATGGATTTAGGCATACAGAACTACAACCCAGAGGCTGAAATGACAGCTTGGTTCTTGCAGGACTTACAGACCATAGAAAGTGTGTTGTGGATGTGCCTTTAAAATGACCTTTTGATGGAAAGAGAAAGAAGGAACTATAGAAGCTCAGTGAATACATACTGCACACTCAATGATAATTACTAGAGAAGCTGGTCTGAGTGAGAATATATTAGCAGATAATGTTAATTATTTAAGAAAGAACAACAGAATAAATTTGCATGTAGATGTTATATATGAAAAACAATGACACTGAATTCTATGTAAGACAGTACCTGAAGAAATCACATTTTTTTATGGACTTGCAAAGCTGATGAAGAAGAAGGTGACTTTCTACTGCAGATGCACTTCAGGCATTGATTCATTAACAACAGAAGAATGAATAATAAATACTTGAAATGAGCTGTGCTTCTCGTATCTGTCTCTAATGATGAAATAATTAAAACTAACCTGCAAATGGGAAGCCTTGTGTGAAATAAAGTTCTGAAGTAAAATTAATAACATCTTCAGTGATCTGGCAACAATTCTTTTCTGAAAAAGAATCACAAGGATTTGTAAAATATAGTTACTAATGAACTCATTAGTAAAAAAAAAAGGTAAAAAGAGTCCTTTTTGTCATCTGTTGAATACTATAAAGCAAGACAGCACGAGGAACCTTTATGGCTTGGAATATGTCTGATTTTAAAGGTAAGTTGCCTATATAACCTGCCTCAAGATCAACGGAGTCCTAATTATTTCACAATACAGACAGAACAACACAGCTCTTAAAGGCTTATACAGGAGTTTCTGCTTCTCTGTGAGCCTGACCTCTTAGTGGTGAGCTTCTCAGAGGGCATTCTCTTAATAGTATTTTCAATGCAGGGTAAATAAACCCTAAACTCTTCAAAATAAAAAAAAAACCACCCTCTAATAATTTGTTCATCTTCACTTTTCTTTTGATTACCTCATTCCAGAAAGAAAGTGTTTCTACCTGAATCCAAAGACATTTATTGAAACTTATTTTTTTCCCACTGAAACCACTCTCTAGGAGTCTTAGCCATCAATTCCCCAGTCAGAGAGAGGTGCCTTGCAGGGTGAGTACATATTTTTCTTAACCTTTAGTGGAAATTGGAGTCTTTCAGCCATTGAATTCCTACAGTGGGATACATTTCCCAGTCTGGTCCCAACCTCCTGTCAGCACAGAACCCCAAGATCTACATTCATTTCTGAGGGAAAGAAATATGAGTATGTGGCAAAAAAAGAGCTGTATGAAACGAGCAGTCACTGCGTGCCCAGGCAGAATGACTGAAGGACTAATGTCAGGATGGGCCACTGTGACAGTCTCCAGTCCTGAACATGCATGACTATGGACACAAACTCATATTTTCATCTTATTTGAGTGTGTATGGCACAGTATGTTCTGCACCATGTATTTGGGTTAATGTCTAACTCCTTGGTGGACAGACTGTGTTTCAGGAGTCAGGCAACAGTGAAATTAGGTGAGCAGCACTGTACTTGATGTCTTCTTGTCTTCCTCGGGCCTCTAAATGTCTTGGGTTTAAGAAGAAACAATATGTGTTTAAGGAAAAAGAATGAATAAGTGAGTAAAGAAAGCCTTGTGATCCCTTGCTTTACCACCAGTTTGCCCCTGAGGGCTGTTCCCACCTGAAACAGGAGCTTTCTGCCAGTGATGAGCGCACCTAAGTAGCTGTAGGCTTGCCAAGGGCTGGGACACTCATCTGTGATCTGTGTAGGTACATCATGAAGCTTGGTTGATAAAAAAACCTCTCATGCATAAGAACACTGCAGTGTGCTAGAGGATGTAGGTTTGTAATGTTAAATTTCCACCAGGATAGAAAATTTTCTGTTTCTTAATGTTTTTGAATTTTGTGAGAGAAACTTGCATTAATTTATAGTGAACAGCAATAAGAGAGCTTTATTTGGGATCATGACTACTTTGCGCAAGTGTCACATATGATTAAATCATCCCTACTTCAGTTATTAAGAGCCAACTATTATATTATTTATTTATCATTTTAATGCATTCTGCTGGGATACCTATGAGATCAGGGAGAACTGTTGGCTTTCCTGGTCAAAGAGAGGCTGAAAATTGCGTATACCAGAGTACTGATTGGAGATCTCTGGATCACTGTGACTTGCCACAAAGTCAAAGAAGGAGACAGCATGGGAGTTGATACTTCAGTTCCTCTCTTCTGGATTGTCTCCTCAAGTGCCAGAACCATGTTTTCCTTTCTTTTCCACAACTTGGTAAAAAATAGGGTGTAAAAAATACAGTGGAGGTTTTAGTACAGACTGCAGCCTGGAAAACATACAAGTAGGAGTGTTTTGTTGTGCAAAAAATTGTCTTTTTCATTCCATGAATGAAGCAGCAAAAGAATTAGTACCGTTTTTGGAGACTATAAAGGGAAAACATGAATTTCTTCCAAAGGCTGGGAGTATTGGTAGACTTTGCTTTCTGCCAACAGATAGCTGGAGTCTTTATTGCCTGTTACAGATTTGTCTGTCTGTTCTGAAACTAAAAAGAAATTAGCTTTTAATTCCACACATATATTTGAAAATGAAATTGTTAAAGTTGTTTTGCTGTGTCCTCATTTCGATAGGTTTTCCACCTGCTACAGTACTAGCAAAACATGAAGCAAACTTCATAATGTGAACATTAAATATTCAGTCCAAGTACTAATTTTAAGTGCCTTCCAATTTTAATGCAGCTGTAAGCTGACAATGAAGTCCAAGCTAAGCTCTAATGTTACTGGCAGAGTAAAAATGATAATATTCTTTGCAACAACAATTAATGGCAGATTCAAAAGTGTTGTCAGAAATAAAACATTTGAGCCAATTTGGCTCAGGTAGGTTTATACCAGCTTGATGATTCCAATGAATTTGCAAGACTGTGAATGGAGGAGCAGAGTTTCAACAGAATTCCTATTTTATTTTCAAAGATGATTGCATCTTATTGTGTAACTATTCTGAACTGATGGAGTAGATTATCTTCTTCTTGCGACAAGACACTATGGCCACTCAGTAACAACCAAAGATAAGAGCAAAAAAAGCAGTGTCTGGAGGAAATTACAAAAATATACCTGATGATAATGTGTTTTTGCAGGCACAGAGCAAGTTTAACAGCAGATAGTTATTATTCTAAATGGGTAGATAAAGCTTCAGTTCCAGTTGTGCTGTACTGGCTGCACTGGATACTTACTACATGATGCAGCTGGACAACCTGGATTTTTGTTTTCATTAAACATGCCTATCCTTCATTTCTGGTCTTAAAATTCAGGGTACTGATGACAATAAAAAGAGATGGATTCACAAGAAGCTGTAAGAGTGTGAATGGTTTGCAAAGCAGTAGAGAGAGAAGGAAGGATATTTTAGGAATAAAGATAATGAGGGAAGGCATGTATTCCCTATGCAACAAAAAAAACCCTGGTATGGACAAAAAAAGTGAGAAATTACAACTAAATCTCAAAGATATTCAGAGGAACAAAAGTGTATGGGTAAAAGTTCAGTCAAGTGTTCAGTGGAGCTGCACACCTTCACTTTCTTCTCAGAAAGTTTATTCTTTCCCAAATTTCTGCTTTCCAAAAGAAATGAAAATATTCCAAGCCCACCCTGAAGAATGTAGGGGGAAAATTGAAAAAGCCTGTATTGTAATTACCTTTCCCAGATTAATTTCACAGGCCTCGAGAAAAATGAGTGAGCATTTTGAGTCAGATCAGAACATTTACTGTGCCCAAATTCCATCCCTCTGAGCAGCCTTTGTTGCAGATTGTGGTTTCACAGATTCCTTCCTTTACAGGGAAAGGAAATTGAAGGAAAATGAAAAGTCCATAAAGGTAGACTGATAGGGAAGGTAGGAAAACTGCGTAATCCTACAATATTAAAGGTTTTTATTATTGCACTCTTTGCTACAATTTTGCCATAGAGAAACTGCATTTTAAAGAAGAGAGAATTGACTTCTATAGAACCAAAGAGTATATTGCAAAACGTCATAGATTTGCATCTCATAAGGGATTGCTCTGGTGAATAAATGTTGGAAGTGAAAGTCATCTAACTACTTAGTCCTTTTCGTTGTTCTCTACTGTTCTCTATTGTTCGTTCATATTCGATATTTGTGTTTGAATAAAGTGCTTTTTCACAATCCAGAATTTCTAGTTCTTTGTTCCTGTTTCTGTCAGTACTTAAATTTATGCCTAAAATTTCATCTATTATTTTGTACTGCAGATGTGAACTACAATCACAGCAGGCCATCTTCATTAAAGCATCCCTGGGTTGTATAACACTTTTAATAAAATTACTCCTACTTTCAATAAAGAAATAATCAGATATTCTACCAAATTCCATGTAAAGACAGCTGCTTGCTCTTTGAATGGTCTCCAGCAGCAACATAGGCACTGAAGGGCTGGATGGAACCCAGTAGCAGCTGTGGGGTGAAAGGAGAATGACCCATAGGTAATGCAGCTTTCTCTGAAGAACCAAAGGAGCACAGAAAATGCTCTCCCTGCTCCATCCTTCCTCCTATTCAACTGCATGGTGCAGATTCTCTCACAAATGGGCATCTGCAAAAGGTATTGTCAAGGGATGTTGTTGTGATTGCAGGAAAGAAACCTGCATGATGAGCGTCTTCCTGCACATGGATTAGTACAGCGTTAGAACCTGTGTGCTGAATGCCCAAAAGATGAGCAACCAGATGAAAAGCATGTTCTAGTCAATGTAAATCTGAAGAATTTCAGTATATATCAGAGGAACTATTTAGTTTATTTCAGTTTCATTCAAATATTGAAAACAGGGTCTTCTGCAATAAGGCTTTGTAAATTAGTGTCCTTATTAATAAAAATTGAGTGTATGACTTAGTCATCAACGATACAGAACAATGTAGAAATATGGGGTTTGTATTAGACACCTCTTCATTAGTGGTTTCTCCAGATGGATAAAGGAACCTCCCAAATTAAGGGTAAGTAGGAATACAGAATTTTAATTTTTTAATCAAAAAGGTAATCTGAAAATGGCATTTTTGCACAATGTTTTTTCTCCCTGAAACCATAACAGTGCACAGCTCTTGACTACATTTTTAAACCAAGGCAATGAAAGCAATCATGGCCAGCCTGAGCAGTGAAGCTATAAAGCCACAGATGAGTATTTACAAAAGGGCATGTTCAACCCATGTGACACTGCAATTGCCACCATCAGTGATGAACAACAGCAAAATCTTGTGCTTACATTAAAAACACCTATTTTTTGTAGAATAATGCTTAAATGTTCACGTCAATGTTATTTAAAAGTGCAGTGTTTACATTACTGCTGGAAATTGACCTTTGTTTCTGATAGAAGTGCAATTAAAAGTTATGTTTACAGAAAACAGCAAAGGTGGTAGGAATTTGTAATAATTTGTGATAACTATTAGGAAATAATCACTGTGAAAGCAAACCAAAATCACATACATTTCTTTGACCTTTGTAAGAAACACTGGGAGAAGGAAAGCAGCATTGCTTTATTCTGTAGTGCCTCAACACCCAGCCCTGATCAGTCCTGAAATACCTTCTGCACTAGCTGTAAGATATTTATTCCTCCAGTGTAGTGGTCTCCCTTTGTTCATGTACCTGTGTCAGGGATGTCTCTTGTGCATGCAGAGAGGGATGCACAACCAAAGCCTGAAGGCTGAACTTACAGGGTTTCAGTAGCAATGAAAAAATCTAGATAAAATGTCCCAGTATCTTTGTCAACCTACCTTACCAACTTCCTTATAACTGATGCTTTATTTAGTATGAAATTACATAAGTGAATGTCATGTTGGTAAAATTACAAAGGAAAGTAAGAATTCGCTTGCTGGCTCACTCAGAGCACTGTTCTGTGACATTTTGATCATTACTAGTATCTTTAAAAGCAGGTGAAAAGTACATGAAGCAAACAAAAAAGGAACAGCAAATGATTTCCAGTCCCTACAGACTTGAATTATTTTTAAAGTGGTGACTGACTGATGGAAGTTTCTGTACTCTCCTGAGTGATCCAGAAATAAATCAGCTAAACAACCCTATTTTGTCTTTTTTTTTTTTTTTTATTTAGGCCACAATATCAAAGGGTGTATTTCAGTACAATAGAGGCACTTTGACATTGGTGTTCAGATGCTGATCATTGAATAGTTTAGTTTATAGAAGTGTGAGCAACAGGGATTTTCCTCTGCAGATTTCCCCCCCATATATCCTCTGACAAAGCCTGAATGTTTTCCAGAATGGCAATATGAACCTTGGTGTCCTCAGCTTTCACAAATTTCACAAAAACCTGTGGCAAGCTGCCTTTGGTCTGTCATGTTTAGAGTCTCCCTCCAAAGCTTGCTGGCATTTACACGGGGCTGGCAACTTGGAAGTGCTGTGCCTGGAGGAGAAGGGTCCCTGTAACATGAGTGGTAAACTGGGTCAAGGCAGGAGTCCAGCCTCACTTCCAAAGGCTGTTCCAGTGATCTGAAGGCTGATATGGGTGGGGCTCAAAGCAGGACGCAGACAGCTCCTCTGGTCCTGGCAGTTCTCTATGAGGAAGTGACCACTCAGGTGGGCTTCCAGCCCTTGGGTGCTGCTCGCCAGTTCCCACACATGTACCATGACACTGTGCTGAGGAACCTGCTGGTTCCACTGCCCAGGTGGGCACACTAAGAAAGCATTTTGTCCAGAGGGCCAAAGAAGGGGTTTCTCCCTAAGCTGTTGTAGTGGGTCCCTGTTTATTTGGACGAGGATGCAGATGTTGTGGCAGCCTCCTGCTTCACCAGCTTGTCCTCCTAGAGCAGGGCAGACATATCCCAGACAAGTGGGCTGAGCTCCCCGGGAGGACACTTGTCTGCAAATGAGAAACTCTGGTGCACACAGCTCCTGCCTGGAGCACGTCCCAGGGCTGTGGGCCATCCAGTGGATGGCAGGTGACAGGTGACTGGTGAGGGCAGGGCATATGGACCACTTGGTGCTGGAAGGAAAAGGCACAAGAGGCTGAAGGAGCAGTGGCTGGAAGCGGCCTGTGCTGGGTCCCTCGGTCTGTGACATCACCAGAGTGGCACCGGGACAACACCGGCAGGATGGGGGAGCAAACATTCTGTGTGGTTCCAAGAGGGCACGGGGGCATGAGGAGCCCACTGTGAACCACAGGCAGGTCCTGGCAACACCACTGAAGTGAAGGGGCTGGAGCCGGCAATGCACAACCACCATGGATGAGAACAGATATCCTTTGCCTGCCCTACCTCTACCTCTCCCTCCCCTCCCTGCCCTGCGACAGCTGCTGTTGGGATCCCCCTCCTGCACCTCTCATGGGACCCCCACGTTTAGCAAAATTAAACTTCTTCCCTTCTTCCCCCATTAAAAGTCAACGTCATGGGCCAGAAGTTTCCTTAACCTCGTCTCTCATACGTGGTTTTGGTCAGTCATTCAGAATGATTTCAAGACCGGGAATATTGATTTAGAAGGTTGTATGAGGCTCCTTGAAAAAATGCAAATACCTTTTGATGAGATACATGTAAGACATGTTTTCAAGGTAAGGTATATATAGACTAAGCAGTTAAATACAATTAGAAGTTCAGTTACATGTCTTACATTTGTTGACTTTTTAAAATTAAGTTTTTGAGGAGTATGTTTCATGCTAGTACAGTGTGTAAAATCAGCAAATAATTTTTATTTCTGTGTAAAATGGATAAGCAAGGGCTTGTATTACAATTCAAATCATTTATGTTGGAAAATACCTTTAAGATCACTGAGTCCAGCCATTAGTCCAACACTGCAAAGTCCACCACTAAACCATGGCCCTAAATGCATCTACATGTGTTTTAAATACCTTCAAGGAATGGTGACTAAGGCACTTCCCTGAACAGACTGTTCTAATGTTTAACAACCCTTTTGGTGTAGAAACTTCTCCTAATAGCTAATCTAAACCATCCCTGACACAACTGAAGGCCATTCCCTTTGTCCTATTGCTTGTTACCTTGGGACAAGACCATCACCTGCGTAACATTGTCTCTTTGACACAACAAAACAGCATGAGGTGGAAAATATGTAAGTTTTAAATGCCAGTTTTTTTGTAACGTGTCCACACTTGTGAAAATTTAATGTATTCTGGTTTCATCTGATCCAGCTTCTTCTGTGATCAAGCTGAGGAGCCCAGACATGCCTGTCTGATGCTAGACAGCCACTAGAGCAAGTTCCTAAATATGCTTTTGCCAGCAGGACAACATGGACTTTTCTGAGCTGATCAGGCTTCAGACCAACATAGATCCAGCACACATTTGCTCAGTTCTTCAGTATAGCTCTCCTCTAGCATTTAAGAGGTGTGCTTGAATGGATAGGGATTGCACTCAACACCCAGGGAAAGGATTGGTCCTTGAGATATGCCAGTGTTTATGAGATTTCCATAAGATAGGTAAAGCTAGAAATTGGACTTACTAATAAGTTAATTCAGGGTAGTAAGGAAACTATCAACAAGTAGATGTTGTCCCAGTGAGCAAATATTACAAAATTGAGTGCCTTGGGACAATCTGGGTTTACATGTTCTTCAGGTCCCTTCTAGTAATGACTCAAAAGCTGTAAGATTTTTCCTTTTACCTCATTTCCCAACCCCCTCCCCCCCCCCAAAAAAAAAAAAAGGAAATCTGGTAAAGCTGTTTTCCTAAGAGAATGAAACCAAGTGGCTATATATAGGTGTTTGTGATTCTTTTGAGAATTTTCTAACCAGCTGGCTGATTCTGTCCCAGCTTGGCAGAGGAGAATTAACTATGGTAAGTCAGAAACTTTTAGGTCACGTCATGCTGACAGGCAGACAGGCAAAGGGAAGGCATTTAGATTTCCTCACTCAGTCATTGTTCTCTGCCTTGTCAAGCCAAGGTAAAACTGGCATCGTGAGCTTAGCACTTGCTAAAGAGGCTTCCTGTGGTTTTGGAACTTGCACTGCATTGAGAGAATTGCCAGCCTTGAAAATCTCATGAGAACTTATAAGTATTTCTCAATTTCCTCTATTTTCCACCTACTTTCCTTTCTGACAAAAATTTGAGAAAGATGGTCACTTGTGGGTAGAGAAAAGAGTAACTTTTTGAGGATGTCACCGTGCAAAGAACAAGTCTGATCTAGTTGTAGTTAACATATTATAGTCAATAGCCTGATCTAGTTATTTGCAGCAGTACTGTTAGGTATTCTTTGTTATTTGAGAGAGATTTAAGTGTATTCAGTAGTTTGGGGGTTCAAATATTTGAACAGCATAATAATATGCAAAAATACAAAGCAGTCTGGAAGGGAATCTTACTGGCATCATTGTCAGTAACTACACATCAGCAGTTAATTAAATGGTTATACATAACAAAGTTCATTTTATAGAAAACTTAGTTTGTAAAGAATAATCTGCTTTTATTCTTGTCTGGTCTCTTTGGGTTTATTTTACTGTAACGCTCCTTTGAGCAATGCCAGAATTACGAACATTTAAGATTTTTAAGGAATAATACATTTTCATATAATTACTCTCAAGGCTCTTTGTGTAGGTACTTCTTTTTCTGAGTAGCAGAGATTTGATGTGCATTAATAAAAAGAAAAATAATAAAAATCTACAAAGAAGAAATTTATAACTCTCTTTTTATAGCAACATGATTTTTATCACTTTAATTTGAAAAGCTCTCCTGTGGAGTATTATTGCTTGTCTTTCATCAAGAGGTAACAGAGATAGAAACTTTAATTTTTTGCTCAGCTTCTCTTTGTGCCAGTGCCTAAGTGAACATGTCCCATGTCCTGATAGGCTGTTCATTTCCAAAATAAGTTGGTATTTTCTTTTCCTATTTATTGGTTATGAGAAAATTCACAGTTTTCTTAAAAATGTTACAATTACATTGAGAATATCAACCTTAGGTGGGGAATTTATAAGCAATGGTGAAATGTGCATAATTAACATTTGTATTGAAACATTGTCTTGCGAGTTACTTCTGTTACAAGTGATCATTATTTCTCTCATAAGCTCAAAGCAAATACTGAAGTACTGATTTTGCAAGATTTTTCACTAGAACTCCTTATGAAATTTACTCTTGTACTTGTTTCAGTCCTTTAATATATTCTTACTCTATTGTACCTATCCAGAGGTACAGCAGGAACTGTATTGCACAGGAAGGAGCTGGTAACGTATCATTAAACTTTTAGGGTTTATGGTATGGCTTCAAAACTAATCTAACTTAGCAGGAATCAAAAATCTTGAATCAAAGCCAGAACTCAAGTAAGTAATTTCCTGCTTATGGACACTTTTGGGGAAGTAAGTGCCATGTTTTAGATGCTTTTTATCCTCTTTGGTAGTCTCAGGTTAAGGAGTCAACAATTCAGAATTTTGATCTCACAGCGATAATCGTTGAGCAATGAATTGCCGTTTATTTGTGATTTTTGTGATCAGTTTTGTCAGAAAAATTCTCTTAATTGGGCAACTTTAAGAATAACACAAGCTAAAATATTAGAAACATTTATATTTGTATGCACAATTACTTATATCGAGTAGAAAATCCTTAAGGAAAAATAGGAATGTTAAACCTGAGAAAAGTGTTCAAGACAGAAATGGTAAAAAAGTATTCTACTCAAAGTCTTTTGCCCTTTTAACTTTTCTAGTGGCTTTTATACTGAAACACTAAAATTAATTACTATACTAACATTTTGTAAGCTCTATAGAAACAAGCTTACAATTTAAGAATTCTGAAAGTGTGAATAATTAATGTAAGTTAAACATTCTGGCTGGTTAAGAGTAGAACATGTTGTCATAGGTTATTATAAAATACCTTGTCTTCAAACTTAAATAGTGTTTCTTATTTGATATGTTGACAGACTTGGATCTCATGATAATTTGGTCATCCTTATTTCATTTTTAAGATTACTGGTTGTTGTGATTTGTAGGCATATTTAATGGACAGTATTTACAAGATGATCTAAGTTACTGTTGGAGAGGTATTATATTAAATGTATTTTCTACTGTAAATTTATTTTAGTGCACAGTATTGTAGAGATTTTGCATAATGTTTTAATATTTCATATTCATTAAATATAAATTTATTGTACATATTTAGATGCCAATGATGTCATATGGTCCATTTTAACTTGTATAAAATATTTTTAGCACACAAAGTCAAATCTAAAGGTTGAAGAATATGATCTGATAATGCACCGTTACCTGGGGGTTCCTCTTTGCTTCTCGCTCTTATGACCAGTTATAGCAGAGTGGTTTGTGTGTCTCTGTGTATCATTGCACACCTTTATATTGATTGGGTTTTGTGGTGGATGTTTTGGTTGCTTTTTTTTCCAGAAAACAATTGACAAACAGTCAGGACAGATCATTAGCATGGACGACTTCAAGGCAATTTATCGAGCTCTTGTGCACAGAGCTGAATTTCAGGAACTATTCCGGGCTTACTCACCAGACGGCCAAATTCTACCTGACACCCAGCTCGTTAAATTTCTCGTAAAAGAACAATTTCAAACTGAAGCGAGTGAAACAACTGCTTTTGAAATTATTTCGAAGTATGAACCAATTGATGAAGGTATGCATGGTTCAAGTATTTGATATCTTTTATTTATAATGTCTCTATCAGCGACTGGGGTCTGACTGTGTTCTCTTCCCTGAGTCATTTCGTGGCAATGCACGGCCACAGACAAGGCTTGTCCCCTTGACTTGCAGAATAAGCCCTATGTAAGATCTTCATGGGTGCCTGATCACCCTTTCTGAATCAAGAGAACTCTGAGATGAGGAGAGGTCTATACATTTGTAACACGTGTATTCTTCAGCTATTGAAAGCTGCCTCAAGTTGTGGTGTCACATTTCTGCTGAGTTTCACTGAACATAACTTGCAGCAAAATTTGCAACTAAGCTATGAAAAGGACCTAACTGCGTGTCATTGCAAGCTGTTACTTTAGGCAGTGGAATATGAATCTGAGATGTTTAATTTTTCAGTTTCCTTGGTTCCCAGACTTTGAAAATGGGTGGATTTGATTACTGGTTAAGTAAAATAAATCCAAGGAGAAAGTATTTATCTTGGGATAATAACCCTGAAATATCCATGTTGATCCTGTGATGGAAGAAGAAAATGGATCACTTTTTCAATGAGAAAGAGAAGACATTTGGTGTTTCACAGTCACTGTCCAGTAGCAGCTATGCAGCATGTGATTCCTTATGCCTTCACTCTCTAAGGCTGTCTTTCAAATTAGACTGTATTTTGTTGAATATATTCTACTCTTTCTGAGGACTACAATTTTTACTAAAGTTGCTGGGTTAAAAGATTCCTTTTGTTTGTGTTAGCTATTTTGCTGGGAAAGTTAAAAGCTATAATGCAGTGAAACAATTAAAAATCTTTAGTCCATTAGAAAACACATTCATGAATATCAGCTGAGGTTTCTGTAGATATAATTTGATGTCTGGTTTAAATTTCAGATGCTGAGCCAAATTCTTGTTTGTTTCTTCATCTGTGATAAAACAGTTTGTCTTGTAATTGGAAATAATCTTGCCTAATGAAATGATAGCTGTATTGTTCATGCTCCTTTGAGTGAACTAAAACTCCCACTCAAACATATTTATTGGAAAGTTCCTGTTATGATTGACACGATAGATGATTCATATAGTGATGTGATAGACCATTTTGTGTAGCTGTCGTTCTGAATTTGGTATAGAATATTCTTCATCAGGGTGATCTGTTGGACTCATCTGCCAGGTTTGTCCTGGGTATTGCAGGAAGGGAAAAGGCCACATTTTGACACTTGATTGACTGGTCTGCTAATGGTAATAACCATTATCTGATATACTTGATAGCACTAGTATGTCGAGATTAAGATGGAAACAGTGACTACATTTTATATGTAACTTTGATAAGTCCATATATGACATTTAGTACACCCCTAACATTTGTGCACAGAGAGAAGACTTTTCAATTCAATTAAGCCAGATAACTCTGAATTAACTCTCTGAGGGTTTTGTAGCTGGTTCAGGAACAGCATGGAATACATTACTCTCTCCTTTTTATTGTACAATTTAAATGTCTAATGGCAAAATGCTGCATTTTTGGGCAGAAAGAACCATTTTTATAGAATTGATCACAAAATAGGAATATGTGATTCACACCTGACAGTTGGGTCTTACTAACATCCAAATGTCAGTTTTATTCCACAAAAACATTCCATTATCACTCCATTTTATTATTAATTTTGAATAGAAGTCTTAAGTCATTAAATGAGATTAAAGAAAACATGCCAACTAAATACACCTCTTTAAAAAAGTTTGGTGTCTGTTTTTTAAAATATTATTGCTCATTATTCAGTATTTCCATGGATGGGATTAAAGGCACAGTGAGGATAAGAACGTGCATCCCACTATTATTAACAGTTTAGTGCCATTTAAAGACTCTGCTCCTGTCTCTCCATTTTCCTGCTAGACAGTATGAAAACAGGGCAAAAATACAATTCTGTCTAGAAAAGCTTGCTTACTTTGTAAATAACAATAAAAGCCTAGTGTATCTGTCAGACAAAGAGTTTAAGTAATCCAGAATATATTTGTGAATGAAAAAAACATTTCCATCTTATTGTTAGGATATACAGTCTTTTAAACTTTGTTGAGTTTGGTGGTTTGTTTTTTTTTTTCTGCATGAGTGTGTGAGACAGAGAAAGATAGAAACATTAATTTGCAGGAGAGAACATTTGATCCTGTTGGCCAATGTAAACCAAATTTAACAAAGTAGAGATCTCAGCCAAATTCCTACTGATTTCATAAAACATCTCATGAAATAAGAAAGATGACTTAAAAATGTCAGCTAAGATGATGGCTGGCTCTCAGTTTATGAGACACAAGAATTCAGACACGAAAGAGTCTGTAAATATTCAGTCTCAGGAAAAGCTTTCAACAGAAGAAGAAGATTATGAGATATAAGCCCTTAGAAAACTAAACTGCAGCTCAGATACTTCATTCCAGCATGCACCAGCTACAGGTATGAGCCAGCTGGAAAATAGCCTCCCTAGAATTTAAACTCAAAGTAGAAAAGGAATAACTATTCTTACTTTAGTCAAGAAAATATTTCTGTCTTACTGTTCACTTAGAGGATGACTGGTTTAGTCTCATGTTAAGTAGTAAATTTCATAGTATGAAATTGCATCTGATAATGTTTCTGTCTGACCTTTGCCACTTATTGAAAGCTTCCTTCTTCCCATATAGCAGAGTAACAGCCTTGTCTCCAGTTGCAAGTTTTTCTCATGAGTTCACCCCTAAAATTCCCATCAGACATATTTGTACGTATTTCAGTATCTCTGGCGGCCAAGTAACATATACATTTAATTACTAATTTAGCTAGTGGGAAACAACACACGTGGAAAACACGCTTCTCCCCATGTCCTGGTCTCACAATCAGTTGAGGCTCTTCCCATCCCCACTTCCTAGCCTCTACCTCAGGCCACACAGCTCTCCTCCCACCTTCCCCTGGCTGCAGGTTGTGCTCAGTCCCTTCAGGGAGGACAAGGCTTTGAAGGAGGTTTGGCTCAGCACGTGGTGACTTCTTACTTGTTTTGTCTTCTTCAGTGTGGATCCTACATAGGCATCAGTCCCTTCAAGGCAGCAAACATCTTCTGAAAGTTTTCATTTTTCTTTCTATAAAGAAGGCAAAATGCTTTCAAAGCAGTTCTAAGATAAATAAGAAAGCGGAGTGCAATAAACCCTAAAAATAATGTATAGTGTAATCCAAGTATTTCAAATACTCAGGTTATATATGAGATGTATACATCATGACTGATATGACAGTATTTGTGTTATAGGGCAGAGCTGGAATTTACCTTAGCAGGAGGAATGGGGAAAACAATTTTTTTTTAAAAATTAGATTTGAAAAAAAAAAAGACTATTATTAATAAAATATATTCCAGACTGTCCAAAAGAGGAAGGCAAGAAAAAAGTATTGAACTTTGTAAGCAAAAAGAGGTGACAAGAAGGCAGAAATATTTTCTTGCCTTCTCTTTTTCTTTCTACACTCAATGAATATGTGTACACACTAACTCCTCCTAAAGGATCCTAATGGAGATAAAGACTGATGTTTCCCTCAGGATGAAATGTGAGGCCTTGATGAAAGTATCTTTTCACAGCAGAATAGTTATGGAGATGAATTCCCATTTCCTTTAATGTAGAAAGAGAAAATGTCTGTAAATGGTCATAAAATAGTATGACTGTGCTAATCCTCAGAACTTAAAAAGCACACCCTTCCATTTCTAACTAGTTTTGGTATCTTCTTCAGACAAAGATAAGATGTTACTCTGAAGAAATGCAGTAGGTTTTCTCCACGGGTATGAGAGGGATGAATGAATAATATCAATCAGAAATTAAGCATACCATTATCTTAAACTCTCAAAACTCTGATCTACCAAACACCACATTCCTGAAGATTTATTTTATCAGATACCATTTATGTACACCTGAAGGTCTTTAACATACCTCAATTCACAGGACTGCCCATGCTGCCAGAACTGAACTGGTCCCATAGGAATCTCATGCAGTTTAAGGAGACCCAAGTGCAAGGTGGTGCCCCTGGGTGGGGACAATCCCAGTATCAGTGCAGGCAGGGGAGATGAACAGATCAAGAGCAGCCCTGACAAGAGGAACTTGGGGGTGTTGGTGTATGAGAGGCTAGACAGAGCCAGCAGTGTGCACTCACAGCCCAGAAAGCCCATCGTACCCTGGGCTGCATCCAAAGCAGGGTGGGCAGCAGGTCTAGGGAGCGGATTCTACCCCTCTGCTCTGGTGAGACCCCACCTGCTTTGCTGCCTCCAGCCCAGGGGTCACCAGCACAGGAAGGACATGGAGCTGTTGGAGTGAGTCCTTAGAAGGCCACCAAGATAACCAGAGGGATGGAACACCTCTCTTATGAGGAAAGGCCGAGAGAACTGGGATTGCTCAGCCTGAAGGAGAGAAGGCTTTGGTATGACGTAATTTTGGCTTTGCAGTACCTGAAGGGAACCTACAGAGCAGATGGAGAGGGACTTCTTACAGGGGTGTGCAGTGATAGCACAATGGGGAAATGGCTTCCACCTGAAAGAGAATAGGCTGAGATTGGATATCAGGAAATAAATCCTTACTCTGAGGGTGGTGAGGCACTGGAACAGATTGCCCAGAGAAGTCATGGATGCTCCGTCCCTGTAAATGTTCAAGGCCAGTCTGGATGGGGCTCTGAGCAACCTGGTCTAGTAACAGGTGTCCCTGCCCATGGCAGAGGAGGTGGAACGAGGTGATCTTTAAGGTCCCTTCCAACCCAGACTGTTCTGTGGTTCTATGAATTTTTAGTGCAAAGGGACTCTCCTCAGCTCACAGGTAGGTCTGATGATTTTACAAACTTGTAGTTTGGGTAGTTCTCCAGAAACGTGACAGTGACTTGTGTCGGGTGCAGTTCAACAACAGCAACTACAGATCCCTGAGAAAAACAATATAAGCCAGTGTAATGTAAGGGCCTGTAATAAGCTGTATAAAAGTACAAAGATTTTTATTCCTTTCATTAGAGACATGAGCTGAATGTTTTGCTGAAGTTAAAGAACTTATATATGGAGTAAAAGTAATACTATGTTTTTATTTGGGGGGATTATGATCATGAGCATATTTATCTAGACATAATTTCTCTTCTTGAGATTACTGTAGTTAGCTTTTGTCAACGACAAGAACAGCCAGGAAAGCATCATAAATAATTCAGAAAATAAGTAAAACTTTGAAAAGTCAGTATTTTTCACTAACTTAAAGCACAAAGTCAGGAAAAAAAATAATTGTTAGTTAAATAGCACTTCCTCCCCCACCCAAGTTGCCAACTTGATGTTTAATTACACAGATAAATACATAGAGGATGAAAAATAAATTGCTCAGAAATGAAAACTAGATATTATTGATGAAAAGCCTTCACTTCAAAATAATTAAGTCTACAATTAATGTAATTCATGATAGACAAAACATCCAGGATGAATGTATTCTGTTTTGAGCAAGATGGAAAAAATTCAATCTGTTTTTTAAAGACCCAGAAAGTAGAAACTTACTCCAGTTGCTACAAGTATTGAACAATATAATGTGTACATGTGAATAAATCAAAGTCAAGATACTAAATAAGATACAATTATCAAGTGTCATCAGGGTAGTAATGTCATTCTGCAAATATGTTAGTTAAAAGAAGACCAAAAATTCCTGGTGCACTGCCTAAGTACAATCTGGTGCCTAATATTATTAATCAGACCAGAGTAAGACCTGAGTCCAAAGTATAGCTAAAACAGGGCAGGACATGCTTAAATGACTTATTCAGATCAGTGAAGAAAGGTTGGCAAACCCAAGTTCTTAGAAAATTGACTGTAACACGCTTGAGTAATACAGGTTCCCTTTGAAGATAAGTGGAATATGGATGATGAATTGAAAGACTGGAAAAGATCAAATGTAATATCTACTGTAGAAAGGGAACATCCAAGGAAGTAGACACAGTCAGTTTCCAGAAAAAAACTGGAACAAATAATAAATATGTAATGACCTCTAAGATGGTAAGGATGAGTAGCAGTTTGTCAGGACATCTCATGAAGAAATAGTATCCAGTTTTCTCCTATGAGAGAGTAACAGCACTGGTGGATAGAATAAAAATGAATATTATCAGAAATATAAGAAACCCTGACCTATACAGCAAGATGCCCCAAACTGGATTTGATTCTTCTTGAAATGAGTGGAAGTGCAATAGCAGTCTTTGTATGTCAAAGAGTGTGAAAAAAGGGGAGAGGAATATTATGAAACAGAATAAATATTTTGGACAGCAAAGGATTTTCAAGATAAACTTCTGTTTCCAAATTATGGAAAGCTGTCTAACAATAAGGTTACTTCAGGGTTGAAATGGGTTTACTGGGTTGTCTCTGGATTCTTCATCAATGGAAGTCTGTAAGAATAGCTTCAAACTTACTTCTGGGAAGAATAACATTGGTTTAGAAGAAAGCTGATGGTAAGTATGACATCTGGATGGCCTTCATCCTTATTTTTTATTTCTATTTATCATTTTAAAACACTGCAAGTTTTCTAGTTCAAAAACCTGTGTAATTTAGAACTAATTGTTTTCTATAAATTCTCATTCAGGTGTAACACTTTCAGCCTGTATGCATACTGAAGACTGATAATTGCAATTCTAACTTGCAAATTCTGATTCTTATAGCTGTATTAAGAATTAAGAGGTCAGAAAAGGGTTTTTTGTGCAGGGTTTTTTATTCCGTCCCCAGCCTACCCCCAGGTTTGTAAACATTCATCTCTAAGTTATTGTTAACATAAAGTAATCTTAGATTACTTACTGCTCATATATCACTAGCCTACTATGATGATAAAAAGGTTATTTTACAGTCAGAACTGGGCAAACTCCCTCAGTAATTCAAACTGTGTTTTGAAGCAGAGCTGACTTTTGAGGTTATATCATTTGCAAAATGATTGCATTCAAAACATGACATTGGGAGCAGCTGTTGGCAGTGCAATGGCTCTACTTGTCATGAAATCAGTGAAAACCAAAACTAATGGCATGACTATCACTGGTATGGAGGCAATTAGCTCACTTTGTTATAAATGCAGTAATGCAATAAGCTTGATTTGCAGTTGTGTCTGGGCAGTAATTTCTTTTGTTAATATGCTATTTTTAGTTCAAATATTTCTAAACATTATTTAATCAATATTTACTTGGAGTTTTCCACTAGTGAGAAGGACATTTGGTAGGAATGGTATTTTCTGCAAGATTATATTGACAGTCTCTGACTGACACATTGGAGAATAATCCCTGTTCCTTTAAAAGAGAGAAGAAGATTCCCTTAGTGCATCGACTGGCATGTTGCTTTCCAAAACTAAATAGCAAATGTTGTCCTTTGTATTTGATTAGGACTACTGCAAACTCTTCTTACTGGTGTCCGTAAAAGAATAAAAACGTCAGAACACACTTATTTCCTCCCAAAGGATGAACCACAGCAATTCAGCTCCACAATTGTGCATATCATATGTTTGTTGGGAATTTTCCAGTTGCAGGACTGTGTTACTGTGTATACCCTTTAGCAGTGGTCAGAACTGATTATTAAAAATTACGAAAGTACATAGATACAACATAGATAGAAGTTTGGCTTCAAATCAGAGATTTTTTTTGCTTTTTGTTTTGTTCAGTGAGGAAAAAAAAGCAGATGTCATTTGAAGGATTTGTAAGGTACATGAACTCAGAAGAATGTTCAATATTTAAAACCCAGCACAAGACTATCTACCAAGATATGAACCAACCATTATGTGACTATTTTATTTCATCTTCTCACAACACCTACTTGATAGCTGACCAGCTAATGGGACCCAGTCATTTGTGGGGGTATACCAGGTATTTAGATACTGATTTTTAATATTTGAAACATTCTTTGACAGTTTTTTAATGAATACTAAATCACATATAATCCTCCTTGGCAATAAGGAACAAAGCCATCACAGATACAAGTTGAAAATGTGAGTGGCATTTTATTTTGTGTATAGGCTTTTCAATATATTTGCCAAACCATCTGTTCATAGTCTGGAAACAATCTATTTTTTCACTTAGAGCTCAAAAAATCAACCTTGCAGCAAATGAACTCTATAATATGGTGCACAGTATATGATGAAATAAGTTTTTAATCTCAACATGTCATGCAAAAACAGATAACTCCCTGATACAAATATAAAATTCCTGGGCAAACTCTAATCTGATCAATACATAGGATGTAAAGGCACACTAAGTTGGAGTATGTCAAGGATATCTGTGATCAGTGCATGCCGCAAGTTTAGAAACAACAACAACAAAATGTGGTAGCCAGGAGGGAGCAGAAAGTTTGCAGTGTGTGACTCCAAGATGATGATGACCAGGATTACTTATTGCCAAGACAGGGAAGAAAAGGGATCATGTAGTAAAGGCAGCACTGAGGAGGCAGAAAGTATGAAGAATTTGAAAGAGAAGTTTCCAGCATTCCTGTTATTGGTGCTACATTAGTGACATGAAACCTGTTGAAACTGTCATCTCTCTGAACTTTTTTTTTTGATTGCTCTCTGAATATTCCACAATGATTTTCAACCATCAGAAATAATACTGAATTTCTAACAGTATTTAAAATTATATTGTATTTACACTATATGGATGAAAGTAATTACAAATAGGGTATAAACTCTCTTCATCTTTATCTGCTACTGGTGTGAGGAAAATGCTAAAATCCGCTAGAGGCACATGTGAGATATTGTAAACATGAAGAACATAAAAGACAGATTGGTAATTGAATAAAATAGTCTGCTGGAAATATTTCAATTAGATAAAAGACAAATATTACAACTGAAGACCTTTAAGGGATGTCATTAGCAGATTAAATATTAAATCAGTAAATTTAAGGCACCTGAGAAACTTCAGCACTCCCTTTTAGAAGTAAGGCTGGGGTAGAAACAACAGAACTACATAAAGACCGAGCACAACCTGATTCTTTAAATGCAGTGCTGTTATTTTTAACTACAGTGATCCTCAAACTTTCAGACAAGTCCTGGAATAATAATAGAAAAGGCCATTTCAAACATTTATTCTTCTGTTTTAAGTGACAGTTTGCCATTATTCCAAAATGCCTTTATTGAAATCTTTGACCCTTGTTCTTAGTCTCTTAATGAAGGTTATTGAGGTCATTCCCTGTTCCTTAATGCTGCAATATAGTTTATTACCTAACATGCCCAAGATAGACAACAGAAAGTATTGCTCTGTCTCCTATCTGTATAATTCTCTTGGATTTCTTTTTGTTTATGATGAAAAAGTAGGGTTTTTTTTGTAATTAATCAATGTGCTTGTAATCAGAAATACAGCATGTATAAAAAAGTGAGGCATCTTTTGTCTGTAAAATTGTTTCTCCTGTTCTTTCAAAGTGCTCTCCTAAAAGGATGTCGCTGCCTGGAAATTGACTGCTGGGATGGTACCAACAATGAACCCATTGTGTATCATGGGCACACTTTAACAAGTAAAATTCCATTTCGTTCTGTAATCCACGTGATCGACAAGTATGCATTTATGGTATGTATATACATGTGTATGTATATACAAGTCGGTTAGAATGAGATGCTGGCTTAAACAAAGCCCAGGGATGTGGTTGTTGCCAGAGATTCTCCAGGGTGAAGCAATATGAAACAGAGACAATGCTTGAGGTAGTGGGCATTGTTGGAATTAATTACGGGAAAACTGTGCTATCTGTTCTTTATGTTTAAGGAACAGTAAACATATTTTGCTGAATGATTATAAACCAAACTTGTTGCAAAGAATTCAGGTGATCTTACTCAGCTTGTTAGATGGAATGTCCAGCTGAGACCATTGGAACAAGGACTGAATATAAAGTGAATGACCATTTCAGAATCAGTCTGTTGTTTTACTCCTTTATATCTTTTAAATGATTTTACTTCACTTTTTCTTCCATTGCTATCAGTCTGTCTTTCATCCTACATATGGATTTATGAAATAGACAAAAATGTTAGATTGTGGCTGAATTTGAGGCTTACTCTGTTTTCCATTTCCTCTCTTTTTATTTTGTTGAGTGTTGAGTGTTGAACCTGAACTGCATGACTAGCTACTGATGGCTTTTTGTCAGGTGACTCATTAGGGCAGTGTCCCTTTTGCCCATTTCTGGCAAGTCATCAAAAGGTGGGGAGTTTTTGGCACTGTCTCAGGCTCTTGTAGAGTTTTCTGGCAAAACTCCTGCTCAAATGAAGTCCTGAATGACTATTAAGATAAGTCTTGAACTCAGGCCAGCATTGTGTGTGAATATATATGTTTATGATCATACATTTATATGGATTTTTATATGTGTATGTTTATAGCCTTCTCAGTGTTGATCAAAGCTGTGGTTTTTCTGATTTCTATATACAATTTAGTCTCTTATTTTAGAAGTGAAATATAAAACATGCTTTTATTTCACTGTTCTTCAAACCCCATTAGATACAACTCTCCTGCTCTTGCTAATACACTACATGTTGTACTTAACTATAATGCAAACTTTGTCTCACAATAGGGAATGGTCCATAGCAGCTGTGTTTCTATTAATGGTCAATAGCAAATACTCTGGGGACAAGTGTGAAGACAGATGAAAGTGTGAAAACTGACAATTTAGGTCCTGCTCAAGTGAAGATTTTATTCAGAGTATTTGTTTTCAGTAGCCACCAGTATTACTGGCAAATCATGAGATTTACTTATGCTATCTAAATGAACATATTTCATTCGAGCTATTCACTGATTTTTAGCCAATTTCCCTTGTTTCACCTGCCCTACTGTGATGAGCAAAATGTAAAAAGTTTGTGATATTATTAAAAAAGTAGATGCATAACTTGTTTATGTAAAGGCAAGGACTTCTGAACAAGCTTTACAGATACTGTCAAGTTGAAATGTAATCAATGAAATTCTGTCACAGACTAAAGCAAAAGATATTTAATCCTGCTGTACTTGGGCAATTTCAGATTCAGAATCTGATTTTACCTTTTGAAAACAAACCAGTTCTTTTTACATCTCTGTATACATCTAGCCTGTTTTAACCCTTCCTTAATGTACTGCAGATACATTTTTCTCTTCTTCCCTTTTACTTTCTCTTTTCCATAAATATTGTGAGCCTTTTTATAGTGTTACTAACCTGGAAAAACTGACCTATATGCTGAACATTTTGAAAATAAAGGAAAAGACGGATTGCTGAGGGGACTTTTGTAAGATACTTTGAAAAGGCAAGTGTTCTTCTATTTATTTATGAATAATAAAATCTTTAAATTTTATTTTCAGTCATCTGCCTATCCACTTGTACTGTCTTTGGAGAACCACTGCAGCACTAAACAACAGGAAGTCATGGCAGAGTGTTTAAAAAGTATTCTAGGTGAAAAACTTCTTTCTTCACCGCTTGGTGGTGACGCAGAGATGACCAGACTACCTTCTCCTGAGGTAATAAGATTCCATTTTTCTCTATGGAAGACATATCAAAAAATGTGTTTGGTTTATTGTTTGGTTTGGTTTTAATTCTCTGAAACTGAATTTATGGAACAGTTCTGGTGTCTGAAATAGATTTCAGGTAGTAACAAAAAATATTTAAACAGCACAAAAAAGCCACCTGAAAAGACACGTTAGTGTATCTGTTTTCTGCTAATTTATGTTGTTGTTGTTGTTGCTGCTTAAATTGAAGGGAATTCCTGAAATTTCAACATGTTATTAAAATGAAATCTGAAGCCACAATTTTTTGGCAATAACAGTGATGATGAAACTTTCTTACTGAGTTCTGCTCCTGCAAAGATGTTCTCTCTTTCTCAGTGTGTTACTCCCTAAGATGGTGTTTCTCAGCTGGTGGCTTGAGACCCCTGGGATATGAAGCCAGACAAGGCAATTAGATGGGTCTTGAAAATTTTATTGCAAACTAAAACAAACAAATTTCCATTGTTCCAGTCTTTGCACACAATTTTCTTTCAAGGACAAAAGTTTTTTTAAATCTCTGGAAGCAAAATGCACCCAAAATACTTATTTAGGCTTGTCGCTCTTGCCAGTGGTAGATATATTTTATACCTTTTTATTTTTTCACAGTAACAGAGAAAGAATGCAAATGAAAATATGGTGAGGAAACATTGTCACAAGGACAAACAACACACAAAGGGATATATTTTTTTTAGGGATTTATCAAGGAACAGTATTTTTGAAGTGATTTGTTCAAAAGATAAGCTGAAGTGCTACCATACTGTTATAGTTCCATAACAGTGTTGTTGTAAATATATTTATTACATAAATTTCTCACCCAATTTTTTTTTTTTACTGCAGTATTGTTATTTTATATCACGGTGTCCAATATCACTTTGAAACCTTGAACCTTTTTTTGCAACATACAAAAAACTGTAACCTGTATGAACATGAGGGTTTGTTTTGAAGCTTCTTAAAGCATGCCTGGATTCAGTGTATTACATGACCAGGGATCCTATGTCTTCATAGCAAGAACAAAATCAGCGTGCTGCATCTGAATCATGGAGTCACTGAATCACATACTGAAAAATATTGCTTTCTGTGAGATAAGTCCTTTACCATATGGTTACTGTGATATAGGGAATTTGTATTCCCATAGCTTAGACTTTCCATATGTCAGTTCTGTAGAATTTTTGCCTGAAAATGCACTGCTGGGTCTGTAAGTATGAAAATGCTGTTCGGGTGAGATTCATTCTCCTGAGCTTTTAATACATTAAAGTCATGTGAGATGTGTTCCATATCTCTGTAAGAGGTAAGGGTTTCCTAAATAATATCACTGTCCTCAGCTGTTTACAAAAGTCTGAATTTAATAAACTGTTCTCTTAGAATGAACAAAAATTAGGATCATCTGCATTTCTTCTAGAAGCTCTGATCATGCATATAAGAAAAATCAATAGGTTTTTACTTAGCAATGTAAATATGCACCTATGACTGAACTTTCACATTGAGGAGTAAGCTTGACTTCTGGACAGCATATTTTTGAAGACCCACTTTTGGTCCCTGTTCCAAAGGACTTTAGTGGCATCACATCTTTGAAGCTTGTGACCTTGGGCGTATTTGAGGCCTGGCTAAAATCATTATCATTTGGGGAAGCAAGATGCTGGACTGAGTCTTCAACCTGCTTTACTTAAGCTGTGCAAAAGAGATCTTACAGAGCCATAGATGCTGAATTTAAAATTCTGTTTGTGAGAGGGATTCTCAGTTAATGTAAAAGCTGTCACCTTATATAGTTTACTGTTCCATTTTTTCAAGATGGAGCACTAGAAAGAATAGGGGAAAATCTCGGTTTTCTTCAGGTGGTTCTCTTGTCTGTGCAGGAAGTGGGATCCCACAAAGCTTCTCCAAACACTTCCTAGAAACATTTGCCAGGTACAGGTTCTTTTTAGATCTTGGAGATTTGGAGACCTCGATGGAAATTATTTTCTCCTCTGTTTTCTGGTCAACCTTCTAAGTAGGTTTGAGCTACACCTTTGACAGCGGAGATGAATGAGCATGTCAGGAAGGAGGATTAAAATGCAGAGTGAACCCATTGGTCTTCCTTGGACCACAGCTCATGCAGGGATGTCTCCTACCATTTAAGTCTAAGTGAAAGGTGCAGGAGGACCCTTCTAAGACCTGGTCTAAGGACGTCCAGAAGAGAAAACTGGATAATCACAGAACACTACTGGTCTCTGTTTTTTCTTGATGCTTGCCATGGATAAAACTCAAAAAAACCAAAACAACAAAAAAACCCTCCAACAAAACAAAAAAAAAACCAAAACCAGAAAATTTCAGGAAAAGAGGCTTTTTAATTCTTTGTCCTCAGTCATATATCAACCTTCCAAATGACTCTACTAGTACTGTTAATTCCCTGGAATATTACTATATTCTGTAGTATCTCAACATACAATTCTTCCTCTACATTTGGAGGAAAGGGAAGACTTTTGCTCTGTTTCTTTCTTTCACACACACCCCTTATCCAATGAGAAACTGAGGTTACCCTTAAGCTTCACCAATCTCTTTTCCCTCCCTCCAAGCAGATGTTTTTCCACCCAAAGCAACTGACCCAGTATCATTCTCTCCTCATGTCTTACCCACTATGGTGTTTCTAAGGAGACTTCATGAACTTCCTGTAGCATTCACTGGAACATCAGGTCCTTTGAGTCAGTTCCCACATTAAATTATATTTGACATCACTGACTGGTGCCAGAAATCCCTGCCAGTTGCACCAGCACTCCTGGGGATATGCTGATATAAAGTGACAGAATGCAGGGTCATATGCAGTAGTTTATAAATGAACCTAGAAGATATTAGACTCCTGGAAGAGGTAAGATTTTACTCACCCTACTGTATCCTTCCTCTGTAAGAAGTTTGACAGCTACTGAAAGAAACAAGTAAGCTTCCAATGTAACACAGAAAAGAATGTAAACACATTGATGCTTTTGATGAAAGTTTGTTCCTCAATTATTTTTGTAGCACATCACGCTGCTTTATACTGCTGACAGGATGTATACATGAGCTACTTAGGAATTTTTCATTATTTGCAGGTTTTCTGTCACAAGATTGGAATGAGGTATTGATGTGCTGTTAACTGAAAGTGAAGTGGCAACTGCTGTTATTTTACAAGTTGTCTTTAATGCTTACCACACAGCTGCAAGATCAACTACTATACTGCAGTGGTTCAAAAACATCTCTGGCCATGATTGCCAAGGTTTCCCCACAGTTATTAAAGTAATGTTGTATAAATCAAAGGACCTGTGTAATAATCTCATTGAGAAAGATTCATAGAAGGTCTCCAGTACAACTTTAAGGACATTTATGGACATTTTAAATCCTACTATTAGGGGGATAGCCAACTAACTCTGTAGCCAGGAGTCCTCCTTCACCCTTTTCTTTACCTTTATCTGCTTGGGATACAAAGGAACTTTCTCTACACCATCACTGTTTTCCTAGAACAGTCAATGTTTTCCTGGAATGCATCAGTCTCTGCAGTTTTCAACATCTAGATATAATATTGGAGTGTATGTCTAAGAGACTCATATTACCAGTGCATTTTATTCCTTTTTCCCCATTGCACTGAGAAACTTTCAAAACTCAGTTGTACCTGCTGTCAGTAATCTGTGCCAAATGAATTCTTACTAACATCTGACAAAATGGTCATGGTGCAATTAACCTGTGGCTATATGATTCCATTTTCTATCTAACCATCCATATTTACCTATTCTATATAACTTTATAGGGTTTTATAGTCTTATTTTCTTGTTATTGAGGGCCTAGGACATGAAGATTTTCGGTGGGAAATTCAAGATCAAGGCTGCTCTAGCATAACTAACTCTGTTGCTTCAATGATGAGATTCATTCCAACTTTTTTGACCTACAACTCACATATGTAAATGCCTTGACCAAGTCCTTGCATCAGGAATATATTTGCTTCTTAGTAAGTCAAAACATTTCTAGTCCACTGTTTTGTCTTTCAATCCGTCTGTGGCACCTATTCTTTACAAAAATGAGAAGAAAGATGTTGAAAAGGTAATGCCATGGTGATGACTTCAAAAATAAGAAAATCAGTATTGTTTAACATGAAATGTCTGGATTCTCTAGGTTCTTGTGAGAACTTACAGAAGATTCACCTGATTCCTATACTATTTCTGGCCATTGCACTTTACAGTCTTTTTCAGGGAGCATGGTTTTCCCATAAATGTATTAAAGATGTGAAAGCCACTTACCTGTGGTTAATAATTTCCCTTATTGTAAGGAAACTTCAGAAGGTAACTAAAACCAAAACATTGCCATATTTCATATCATCAATCAGGCAGGTGTTAGGCTGATGGTTTATTTGGTGGATAAAAATCAGATCCTTCTTTTCACAAGGAATCTTCTTGGAGTGTTGAGCTGTGGTGAGGAATTTGTGCATGAAGGCCCTAAGCACGCTGTACTAATTAGCCTGGCCAAGCTGTAACCAACTTTCTCTCTAGTCTTCCTTTGGATTTCCTTCCAATCCATCCACCAGAGATTTAGTTGCCTAAGTAGGATGTCATCTCTGATATAGCACAGCTGTTTAGCCGTGGACCACACTTACATGAAGTGTATTACAAACCACATTACAGAGCTGTGATTTTCAGTGTAGGGGGCTTCTCACTGGGTAAATGTGTTGTATGAAAACTTGTTATGAGATAGCTAAAGTGGTGCTTCTGACATAATTAATATCTGTTTAACTAGAGCTCAGACATTGCCAGTAGTATTGATTTAAAGTATCTCAATAACTGTGATTTATCCAGCTGCCACAAAGACATCCATTCACATTTTTACTAAGTGTGATTCTCCTCTTGAATCAGTGAAGAATGTTGATGTTGGGGTTCTTTTTGCAGTTGTACTTAATTTTTTTTCACTGTCTTAAAAGTTTTCCTTGTGTTAGACTTCACCCTGTGTTGCAACTTCACCCTGTATCAGTATTTAAGACTGCAATATAAATCTTGAAATAGACACCTGTGTAAAACTTAAAATGATTTTAACTTTGGTGCTTGGCAAGATTTGCAGGATGAGATATTCCTCCAACTAAGCACCTACAGCTCATCATGAGAGGAGAGGAGGGAGCAACACACTAAATTTAAATAGGGGAAGCTGTTCTTCTCTTTTTAATACTCATGACCCAAATTCAGAATTTGTTCTCTGCATTTCCGAGGAATTAATTTTGTCCTTTTTTACATTAATTGCAGTGGTCAGTTAGGTGGGTTTGCCTGATCCAAAGTGCTTGTGATTTTGTTTTGGAGTCTTGGCACTATTTCAGCTGTTCTGGTTTGTGTTGTACATCACATTAACCAGAATGTACAAGAAATAAGTTTTGTTCATTTAATTATGTAAATATTTGTTCCAGTTGATTGTACTTGGAGACTTTTGCTTATTCCAGCCTTGAAGTCCCATTATGCTCTAGGGAAGATCTATTATGTTTTACATATTTAAATTTTTTAGTATTCTTACAGTTTATATAGAACTACACAGCAAATGTATTTTTAACATATTTTGCCTTTCATATTAAAACTAGAAAGGAGAAGCTGTAGCAAATGTTCAGACTTTCAGCTCATTAAAAGACTTTTCTGGTCTTTTAAAAGACTTAAACATTTACCACCACTGATTACCAATTAAAGAACCCCAATTTCACACAGTCACTGGTTTGGTAACCATACATTTGTTATAAGGGTTTTTTAAAGATACATTTGAAGTTCAGACTTAAAATTTTTGGTGTGTCATTTTTTTCAGTTCATGGTTCATTTTCTATGATTTGGGGTAACTATTACAGGAATTTGCTTCTGGCCAAAAAATAGCAACATTTCATATTGCTAGGGTATTTTTTGTAACTGGTTTTGAAAACCGAGCTGTGATTTTAAAATGTTTTCTTTGCAGAAAACAAAATAAACATGTTAAAAACTTGTCCTTCCTCAGGGTATTTACATTTATGGTAGTAGTTCATAAACAGAATTTTAGGACCTGACATAACATCAGGGCCCATTTTTATAGGATCACACACACATTATAGTCTTCTTTTACTTAACGCAAATTTACACCTAGGAGGCAGTAATGTAGCCATAGGAAGGTTTTCCTTCCCTTGTTTATCAAGTCTCTTTTTTATTTTTAATTTGTAGGATTAAACCTTACCTATGAATAACAACGTACAAGACCAAAAGTGGATAGAATTGCTTTTAAACATTGGGAAATACGAACATGCAAAGGAAAATTCAGAACTCTTAAAAGATATGAGTAACATTAATCATATTAAAACTCCTCTAAAAATATCACAGGGAAAAAGAACAAGTACATCAATAAGAAATGAAGGAAATGTTAAAGGGCCTCCTTATTTTGAGTCCCCAGTGCAGAGAGACTAATCAAAGCCTACAGTAGCATGGCACTGATAGATATTAGGGCACAGGCTATCTCGTTCCACTGGCACACTGGCAAACTGCTAATACAAGATCTGAAGTGATAAGGGGATTATGAGCAATGGAGATTGCAATGTAAATAAAGGAAATGGCTGTTTCTTTGCCTGTGGCTCTAGTTCCATTATGGAACTTTGGGTTTATATGTTTCTATCATCTGTATTTTTCATATTTACTTAATGGATTCCTTAAAATACAGTATTTCAATTACCTTTCATTTATTGTGAAATTGTTTGTTCCCTGTTTCTGTAACCTTCCCAGCAGCGTAGCCTTCCTTTTCACCAGTACTTTGGAAACATGAAGAATATTTTCGTGGATCACTTTTTATTCTAGGAAAAGAGTAAGTCCTCTTACTCACTGACACTTCTTCTGTACCACTTTAGAGGTGAATACTACACAATAGCTGGTTTGCTATGAATATTATTTCATAAATCTAAGGAAAATATATGCTTATAGGATTCAGGTGCATACATGAAAGCCATGTTGTAAGAACTGATATAATTTAATTATTTTTCCCCCCTGCTTTCTATTTATGGAAGCTGAAACATGCCCATTTAAAACCAGAGAAATTTTTTAGGCAAAATCACCAAACTCTGTTATTTCCCTGACCAGGTACGATCAGCATGAGGATCTACTGTAAAATAACAAAAAAAGTTTTAATTTGGTATACTAGACAGTGTAAAGGCACTAATCAAATAGAGTAACAAATTTCCTGCAGCTGCAATAATAGGTAGAGCAACATCCAAATTAACCTCAGATACATGTCTGTAAGTATATATATATATATAAATAAATTAATATATGCATAGTAAAAAATTATACCTTCCTTATCTTGCCTGGCCATCAGCTCTGACACTTCCTTCCTACTTTTATCTTTTCACAGTTTCAGCATCTGTGTGTCTGGGGTGGAGAGCCTTTTCTCCTGTCATGGGGTTAGATAGTCACCTTCTGTTGTGTGTTTTGATCCCCAGATTCTGTTTGGTTTACTTATTTTTGGCTTCCAACTCACTGATATCTATCTTTACTTCATTCTGTTAACTCACTTCATTATACTTAATAAACAACTTTGAACAGGGGTTGAACAATAACAAGAGATGAAAACCTGCAACTAATCCATACGTAATTCTAGTTACTACTGTTTAACCTCTTTTCTACAGGCATTAAAATTCAAAGTTCTGGTAAAAAATAAAAAAATTGGAACAATTGAGGAAAGTATGCTCAGGACAGATGATGAGACTGTTGCTGAGACTGAAAACTTGTCGTCTGAATCGGAGTCTGATGATGAGGAGTCAGATGAAACAATCCCTATTTACCAATCAAGGAGTCCCTCCAAAAGAAGAGCTGGTCCTAGAGCTTCTATAGCTTCAATCACACCACCTCAAAAAAAGCCAAAGGTAACTTCTTTCACGACTGAATATAGAGAACACATAGATGTATGTCAGCTTTTTTTTTTTTAAGAAAAAAGGAATATATTAGCTTAAATAGAGACTAAATTTAAAAGCTAGATTTTAAAATTACAGTGCATTTTGAAATTACATGTCTTAGCTCAAGTTTCAGAGTTTTGCTCTTCTTACAAGAAACTCCAAACTGGACCACATTTTAGTATCCAACTAAAAAGCAACTCTTCCTTGATCTTCAACTACATTTTTCTCTTTCAAGTCTTGTACTTGTCTCAGATGTTCAGTACCATGACAGATCTAAGATGAAGTTGTCCAAACGTTTTGTTGGTCTCAAGGCTCTCCTGCTGTCCTGTATGGAGAGCACTTGTAGCAGTTCCTGATGATAACAGACTTAACTGTTTTTTCCTGATGTCCACCAGTCTGTCTTGGAGATTTTGAAGAGGTCCCACTCCCTATTTTCTTCTGTTTGGGATTTATGCATGAAATTAGATGCACATTTCTGGTTGTGATAAAACATTTTTCAGCACCCAGAATGGAAAAGGTGTTTTTGCATCTATCATGCAGAGTCTTAACATTAAGTATTATTTCTGCAAGTGAGCGTAAAAATTGGATGTCATCTTCTTTTTGAACGTCAAATTGAATTTACTCATCTTTTTAACCAAGTATAAGTCTCTACTATGGAAATCTGTTGCTTCATCAGGATTCAAACTGCTTTGTTCAAGTTTTTTAAGACATTAAACCTCACTCTGTATCCAGTCACTGTTGCACATCATGCTCTAATTGCCTGAATGTGAGTAAACTGGCAATGCTTCCCAGAGCGCAGTGTTCTTACTGAGCAGCAGTGTTGCTTCTTCTGTGTCCCTTTCCTTTAAATGATTTGATGGTCAAGATCTTTGCTTCTTTCCATTTACATCAGATAAAGAGAGAAAGGAAAAACTCTGAGGAAGGATGGGGTCCTCTTTGAACAGGAAAGGCCAACTTTCCAGAAAATAGGGTCAACTATATTTGTAAGGTCATGTTCGAGATCAGAACATACACCACATACTCTTGACCAAGAGCAGCAACAGCAGGTGTCTGGTCATGTTTCACAGGCAAAAGAGAAAATAGCTTCCAGGGACCACTCTGTTGAAGTATTTCTCCTCATATCCCATTATATTGTTCTGTGGGAGGGTGGCAGATATCCCAGTGATGCTGTTGGCTTTGCCCGTATCACTGCCTGCCACGTCCAGAGAGTTATGTTCTTCAGGACTTCTGTGACAGTAGATTCCTAATGCTCCTCATGGGACATAGTCCCAGAATAATTAATACACTTGAACTTTGCAGTTTAAAAGCCATGAGCGGGCAACCTCTATTATTTTGTCAGATGTGAATTTGCCTTCAAAAGTTTTAATGGAATGCCACTATTATGAGCATCAGCAGCTCTTTGCTGGGTACTGCCCCTGGTTAGCTCACCAGTGATGCTGAGTAAAATGAAGCGGTCACTGTGAGAGAGAAGACCCTGGTAAAACCTCAGTCCCTGTGCTTTTGCTTGCTTGGTTAATTGAGCAAGACCAAACAAAGATTTTGGTGAAAGAACTTTTCACATTAATTAGGAAGAAAAAGGTTTTCCTAACTTCAGAGCAGTGCTTGGAGGAATATTCCTACGACTAATTTTGCTTGGCATGGTAAAATATTCTCCTATTATTCTACATTTTGTAGTTGAGTTTATGGTATTGATCTTTTCTAGTACTTAATGTATTTAGGAATATAAAGTTTTATGTATATTTTAAATGAGCAATGTTTAAAGCCCTGAAAAATTATATTAATTTACATACCAATCTCAGAAGGGGGAAAATTATAAAGCTACCCAAAAGTGATAGGAAGTACTGGCAGCATCTCTCCATTCATCCTATAATTGTTTTGATAAACATGGACACAATAACCTTAATTGTCTTTGACTGTATCAGCTCTCAATATCAAAAGTCATAAATTCATTAACTGTGTGACATTTTCTCATACTTTTTGTACACAAAATGATCACCTCTCTGACTTAATAGTAAAAATAATAATGAGATATGTGCTATTGTGACTTTTTTATTCTTCAATTATTCGTATGATAATTATTAGGTGAGGACACCCAAAGTTGCCCTAGCATTGTCAGATCTCGTGGTTTATACCAAATCTTCGACGTTTGTGAGCTTTGAGCATTCCCTGCAGAATCAAAAGTGCTATGAAAATAACTCAATCGGAGAGGTTAAAGCAAGAAAATTTGTAAAACAGTCAGGTAATTTATTTTGATTTTATCAGCTGAAAGTGACATTGCTGCTATAGCTCATTGCTGGGACATTGTAAGGGTTAAAATTTTATGAAACCCATGCTGTCAGATTTTATTTGGTTGTTTTTATAACACTGTTCTAGAAATGTCCTTTGCATTGCATTTTTGTATTTCAGTAGGTTTTGTGAGGAAAATTGAAATCCAGCTTTCTTTTAATTTAATATAGTTTTATAAGAACAAATATTAACATAGTCTATAAAATATGACTGCCTTTTGAGTCATTGTTTTCTACATCAAATGATTTAGAAATTACAGTCAACACTTGAGAATATGTGGAACAGATTTCACGTTCCCTCCCATGTCTGGTCTCAGCTCTCACTGGAGCTGGGCACGGAGTCCCCCTGGCTTTGGGGAGAACTGCAGATAAGATTGGCAGAACAGATAAGCTCAGAGCAGGCAGTTTGCTCCAGTGGGCCAGAGCTTTCATACCAGCCAAGCTGGATTATTCAGCACTCATTCTGTGTTGGAGCATCTCCATTTGGTGCCGCCAGCACAGTGCAGTCTCTGCTGTTTGAACTCCAGCTGCCTGCCAAGAGCCTTGAGGGAGTGTTAAGGACAGAGATCACCAACCATGACAATGAATCTGCCACATGCTCATTCACTCAGGGCCAGCCCAGCTGCCACCCATCACTTTGTGCAGGTGATTCACTGGTTGGTTGAGTGAATGGTGCTGAACAGCATCAAAACAAGCAGAATTTGGCAACACACAGTCCTTTCTGGTTCCTCTGGCAATCCAGTGAACATGGAAGTAGTTCTATTGAAAACAAACAAACAAATGACTGCCAAAACCCACCCAAACAAGCAATAAACCAAACTCCGACCAGATGAAAATCAAACAAAGCCCCCCAAAAATGGGGTGAAAGGAGGATGGAGAGGATCAGAGAAATTACCCTGGAAATGTAAAGGCTTTTGTTTAATTACTAAAAAGGAATGGTGCAGCTAGAAGTCATGTGAAAGTTCCCACATATGTGTGGTTTATGCCTACATTCTCCCTAGGGAGGGAACACTGCTAGCAGGAAGGAAACCAACCCACCATCTTCTGAAGCTTAGAAAGGAACCAATTAAGTGTCATTTAAAAATGTGCTGTTCACTCCTCTTGATATTGTTCAGTCATTTTATTTAACTCTCAAAACAGCAGACAAGTTCATCTTGGGATGATTTTCTTCCTACTGTGTTACTAAGGAATGGGGTTTTTTGGGGCAGTTTCCTGTTCTGTCTTAGTTTTCCATGCGAAAACAATGGGCTTTTGTGTAAAAATCATATATTACCCAGCAAAGAGGTGAAGAAACAGAATATTACAGTGAAGGAATGATTCTTGGTTACTGAATTTTTAACAAAAGTCTGAACTATACATAGAAATTTGATTCAAATATACACAAAATTTTAAGGTCTTAAAATAGGGTTTTAGATGTTTCCCAGAGTGACCCATATATAATGTTAAAATAGAATACATTGGTATGATATTGAGTAAAAAAAATTGTTTGATCAGATTATATTGCATTTTTATTATTGTTTATTGTAATAGATTATTTTTAATAACAAAGGTTTTCATACCAAGCTTTTATAATTTATTTTTCTTTTTTAAGCTAAAGAGTTTATTTCACATACTACAAGATTTATTACAAGAATCTACCCAAAAGGAACAAGAATGACCTCTTCAAATTATAATCCTCAAGAGTTCTGGAATGTGGGGTGTCAAATGGGTATGTTTGTCTGCAGAAACTGTTGCATTCATGGCTTTACATGTATAAGAGGCTTTTCACTTCTTATAGTATTTTTTGGTTATGTAAGTTACATATTTTCCCCCAGTGGCATCACTTTCATTTTGTGTTATATAAACTTCTCCTTCAGCCCACATGCCCTAGCAATTTTTCATCCCTGGTAATTATAAATATCACTTCCTGTTAAATATCCATATCTTATCCCAAATATCACATTTATTATATTTGATTGGTTTATTTAGTTTATTAGTAGTAGTCTCATTAAACAGCACAACATTTTAAAGCTTCCATTACACAGCAATGGAAGTCTCCTCTGAAGGATCTGTGGGTTTTCAGTGGCTTCCTGTGACTGGAGTTGCACAGGTGCAGGAGATGTGGGCACAGCAATTAATAGTGGTTCCAAGAATGCACAAAATAGGATATTCTACTGCAGGGAAGCACTCACAACCCCCAAGTACAGCTGGGAGATGCTGGGAGTCATATAGACGCAACATAAATTTAGTATCCTAATTTTCAGTACAAAATCCCCTGAACAATGAAATGAAAATAACTCCTGCTTCTCTTATTTAAAGTTATTAATTTGAAACTGTTAAAAAATAAGCCTGACTTATGTACTCAACAGGCTTTGAAAAACCTTACAGCTGTAAGCATTTCCCCCTTTTTAATGGCTTTAGAGACAATCTTGGCTTCATCTGTTTGTTCTTTGATTTAAAAGATTCTCAGTTACTGAGTATTTTCCTGTGTGTGTCTGCTACATCTTCTTCAGCCCTAAGTAGAGAACAATATTTTTTTGCATCCACATATGTATTCCGTCTTTTATTCTGAGTCTATGCCAAGGACACCTGAGGGAGATTGTGGGGTGAGCAGGGCATTTTGCCGTAGGCTCCCAGTTTTCAGAGGTGAAAGGTACGGACTCACCTTGTTACATTAAAATACACACTCATCCAAGGACAGGCACAGATTTCACTTTGCCTGTAGGGCCCTGGAGCTTCTGTCGCCCTTGTTCCAGGCTTCCTTTATCTCTTGTTTCCTTTCTCAGCTCTCAAAATACCTTCTGTGGCAAGTTACCTTCTCCAAAATGTTGTTAACAGTGTGCAATTTCCACTCAATCATGCCCATACGTATTATTATAGCTAACCCCCTAATGTGTCCCCAGCTACCCTCCTTCAGTTCTAAAACTTAGAATGAGCATCATGCCTCAGCCTTCACTGAGAGATTGCTGTTCCCACGCCTGTGCCCTGGCCATGAGCAATGGGGGACATCCCTAATCCCCAGTTTCTTCCCCTTTGCTGTCCCCACCCTGAGCTGTGCCATGCTGTCCATGCTGCCAGAGGCACGCCTGGGGGTAAAGGGGGAAACAATGACCAGAGAGGTTGTGTGAATTTGGCTACTCAGAGCTGGCTGTTCCATGGAGAACTGCAACCTCCTCAGAACCACAAATTCTCATCCCAGCTTTTACACTGAACTGGAGTTTTACAACTACAGTAGGAGTAAAAGGATTACTAGCTAGTATAGATTTTGTTCATGTCTGTGTCATTATGAATGTTTATTTACAGTACAGACTGGGACTTGGGCTGGCAGTATCTCACCATTACCATACCCTGTGGAATTGGTTTGATTATATTCTGTTCTTGTGGCTGATCCTCACTTAGTGTGATGTCATGTTGTTGCTGGATTATTTACCTGGGGTGCTGCACTCTATATCCTACCCACATTAAACACTAGTAAGTTTATTTCATGTTTAGAGGAAGCACTAGCCAGAGGTCCTTAATTTAAAATTGAATTAATCTTCCAGGTTTATCATGCTGCAGTTTACTAGTTTGCTTTCTAGCCTGTAAATCTCCACACTTATTTCTGCAAAAAATATCCATTTGTTAGATCTCAGACAGGACTGAAGTCTTTCAAAATGACTACACTGACTGTTTACTCAGAGTATACTTCAATGAAAAGTCATTCTGAACATTAGTATGAAAAACATACAATTTTTGGTATACTGGGGGTTTGGGCCCCTTCCTGGAAGAACTGAAAATATGCAGGAAGTGGTTAAATCTGCCCTCTTGGTCATTTCATTTGCATCTTCATTTTTTAAAAAAAATAAATTCTCAAGGGAATAGGCTGATTAAAACAATTCTCAACATATATTATTTCCAAGCCAAGTTAGATCTATTCTTAATTCCATAATTTGTTTCAGATAACTGGTGGGTAGAAAAATAACTGCTCTCCACAATGCAACTCCCAGAATGCATCTCAGGGAATCTTCTATTGATGTTCTTCCACTGACTTTACAAAGATTTAATTTTTTTAATGTCTGTCCTGTGTCTGCACAGTCCACATTCTCCCTGCCATTGTACTTTACACCCCATGCACAGAAGGAATCCCTAAAACCATTCACAGGACTCTCACATTTCTCCTATATCACCTATTCCCCTTCCTAAGCCTCTCTTACCCTCCCCACACCTGCTGGCTTAAGTTCCTTTAACATCCGTAACTCCTCTGGCTGGGCAAAGAAAATATGTTAGGTATTGTTCAAACCTTCATATAACAGTACCTGTCAGGCCTCCACATCATGTAATGATGAGAGTTGAGCTATTCCTTCACTTCCCTTAGTGATTGACCCCAAACAGTGCTCTTTTCTGTACCTTGCCAGCAATTTTCCCTAAATTGCTTGGAACATATTAACTGGGAGCAGCCTGGCATTCAGATAGAGCAGGATGAAACAGTCCAACAGGCTCAAGATTTGTTGGGGCTTAGGACAAGACATGTAATTGTGTAAACCTAATTTCCAGAGGAAGGCAAGTTAAAAACTTCAGTTAAAAGTACAGAGATTCCACCAAATCACTTTTGGATATCACCGTGCACTCCTTGTCCATTCTCTGAAAATTGAGACTCATAAGAGCAGGATAGGTTTGTGAACAAAGAGGTCTTATGGAGAAAAAAACCCCTTTTTATAGTCTGTGAAAATTAGTATGCCTCCTGCATACAACTGCAGTGTGGCACTGGAAAGAACTGGTTTGGTGTATCCATAGCTCCTTTTTATTTAGTAAATAAAATGGAATGTGAAGATTAATGTAGGGAAAGAAAATTCAGGACAGTTATTTAAATAAGCATATACCAATTGAATTATATTGACTGAAAAAAAGCAGAGCAAAGAAACCAAAACAAAAGAAAGCTTCAGTGAAAATGAAAATAGAAAAGCTGAAATATCCTTTTGGATATGGCCCTTGTATGCAGTAGGAAACATTATCCATGTATAAAAACACTCCACAGGAATCACCAAAAGATGTCATAAGTTACAAGAGAAAGCCATGGCATGAAAGATACAGAATTTTGTTTCAGAAGAGAAACAGAGCATCTGCTTTCTGGAGCACTCATAAAAATTTATATGCTACTGTGAAAGTTCCACTGCTTGTATGATGAATTTTTTCCTTACCCTAGGTTTTGTCTTGGCCTGTGACATCGAAATGCAGCTTGGCAGTTTTGTCACATCTGTTTCGTGGCTCAATCTTGTGTGCAATAATATGACTAAGTATGGCAAAAAATAATGCATTCAAAGAGGAGTGATAAGGAGTTCTCTGACTAGTTCTGATTTTAACCTCTGAAGCCACCTTGGGAAAAGAAACCCACCTATTTAGATCTTGGTGTGCCTCACCCGTACAACTTCAAATGACTCATGTCTGACCTTGCTTGAGTTCTGTGTCAATACCTCTATTATTACTGTCTTCCTAACATGGTTTTAACAGTCCAAAAATTCCTCTTTAGGAAGTGAAAACTAGATTTATTACAACCTGGCTGATGAACTCAGCTGATGAAGTCCCCCTGTTTTATTTCCTCGGCGAGGGGGATCTTCCTGATGGTGTTTCAACACGCTTGACAGAGGAGCCTGCACGCAATCTTGGAGGGCTGTGCACTGGTTTTGATCGAGTTCATCCGATTCTCTCTAACATTCCTTCCCCTTCCATGTTTTCCATATCCTCCAACTGCTACAGAATGGTCTCAGCACAACTAGTATAAATCTTAAAAAATACTGATGAAAAATGGGTTGTGGAAAGATAATACTAAGATGCTAAACAAATAGGTGTGTTGATTTTCAACAAATTCAGGTAGTTGGAAAAAATTCTACAGCTGTAACAGTCCACACAATCACCCCGGTTTATGGACCTCCCCAAAAAGGTTTCTTTGCCTCTTACTGTCCATAAGTCCTCAGCCCAATGGGACAGCTATTAGAATTGTAGACTCCAGGCATATGATTAATCTAATACTTACAGTAAGGGCTTATTTTTGTATATATGTTGTCTGTTAAACTTCATTGATTTGATGCTCACAAGCTGTAGTGGGGCAGCTAACTCAGGTGTAGACATAAGTTAGGTGGGATGTTACCATTCAGTATATGAAGCTCCCTAAATACACTCAAGTTTTCCTTTGGAATGGCTCCAACGGCTGGCAGTTTTTTTGAATGATGGTTTCATGTTTCTCCTGCAGAAATGTGTCTACTGCTAGGTTTATGAAAAAGCCCTTTACTCTGTAGCCTGCTTCTTTTCAGGCAGTTTTTGGTGTAATAGATACTGGAATTTCACTTAAAACCAAGAAACAATGAAATTTAGTTTTATCAGTTTTTCCAGCTATGTTCACTTCAGGTAACTAGTAGAACAGTAAATAATTTAGCTGAAGTCCAGTAAATTTTAAAGAAAGACAGAAAAAAATTTCAGCGGCACAAATGTCTCTGAGATCCTTGCTGATCTAGTTCTAAACTCTGTCAGTGACTCAGATTAAAACAGGAAAGGGAAGCTGGTAAAATACACTGTTCTGCCAAGAATCACAAGTCAAATGAATTTAAAAAATTATTTTGGAAAAGTATCTGTTTAGTGATGAATGAAATCAGTTAAGTGACAACCAAGAAAAGCTCAGACTTACACTGCAGTGTAACTTGCAGACTGACACATTAATTAGATAGCAAAAAATCAATTTAGATTTTAGATTTGATAACCCTTTTGGTACTTTTCCCATGAGAACCTCACAAGAGAGGATTCCTAATTGAAACCACTGATGGATATACTTGGACAATGGATGACTTTTAATCACCCAACATGTTTTTTTCAGTAGAACTACTTGTAATTATGTAGGAACAATGTCAGCAATTATGAACTGTATGGCTGAATTCTTAACATTTCTAGTGACAGTGTATTTAGAGAAACAGTATTGAATTGATCCAAAGACAATAGGAAAAAAGAATGACTGCCCATCCTAAGCATGTTATGTCAGACAGTTATGCATTTGCTCAGTTCTCAGAAGAGTAGTCCGTCTTACAATGGCAGAATCTCTCATGTTATATGTCATTCATAAATTGTCTGTAGAATAAGAGCAACCATGTCAAAATATGTCAGTGACAAACCCAGAAAATTTTAATTAAACTTAATGAAATTTGGAGTCTGAATAGCAAAAGCCCAATATTATTCTGTAAGGAAAAGGAAAAATTACAGTCTGACCAACTTTTTTTGGGCAGAGAAAGAGATGAGAATTTGTGTGCCAAAATTTTTATTGTCCACTTCAGCCTGCTCTGTGTTGTAAGGGAACCAATCACTCTATGCCTTTTTTTTTTTTTCTGGTCCTTGTTCATAAAGTTTGGGTGGGATCTCACCTATTCACAGGCTTGGCAAGATGGCTAAGGCTGAATGAAGATTTAAAATAAAATAAATTAAAAGGCTCAAGGCAAAAGGGATGCTGAGGACGCTTTAAAGACTGACTTTGAACAGAATGTCCTCAAGCCTGAATTAACAAGTCCCCAGAGGTGGCAGTGGGGATCAGAGTGACATGTCAAGACAAGACCAAAACAGCAAGCAATGCTCAGAGCCATCTGAGGAAGATGCTGTAATTTGGCAGAGAGAGCCTTAATTATGTTGGAAGCCTTTCCAGTTTCTCAGATAGATCCAGATAAAAAAGGTGCTTGAAAAATACCATTTTTCCAGGTTTCATATTCTGACCACTTTGGATGGAGCACATTATTCCTTACCTCTGCCGTTAGTGAGAAGGTTTTAAAGGGTACTACATATGCATTGCATTTCTCCTATGCAGACTCCATCAGACTGCATATAAGATTAAGTATTTTGAAAATATTATTCAAAGGGAAATATTATTTGTACTTGAGCACACTGTGATAGCTAATGCTTGCACAAGGCTTAGAAATTAGTGTTGTACTTATCATTCAGATGATGATGGCATTATCGTATTTTAGTTTGATAGAATTTGTTTACTACTGTGTAGGCTGCTTCCATTAAATAAATGCTTGCTTCCTGATATATGGAACAGGTGACAGTTTGTCTTCATGTTATAGTTTGTCCTTCCTTCAGATGCCTTTATTTGATTCTAATGTAATCTGATGACTGAATAGCCACCCTTTGCATCCAGATTTTTAGTCAACTCATACTCAAGTTTGTACACCCTCTATTCAGACTGTGAAGGAATTTCTTTTTTAAAGCTACTTTCATCCCTTTGGAAAAAGGCCATGTGGAATACCCAGCCATGTGAGAACAAAGAGTCACAGAATGGATAAGGTTGGAAGGGACGTTAAAGATCATCCAGTTCCAACCTCTCTGCCCTGGACAGAGACACCTTCCATTAGATCAGGTTGCTCAGAGCTCCATCCAACCTGGCCTTGAATAATTCCAGGGATGGGGCATCCACAGCTTCTCTGGGCAGCCAAATATACCCTTTGTATTCTGGGCAGCCTGTTCCTGTGCCTCAGCACCCTCAGAGTAAATAATATCTAATCTAAACCTACTCTTCTTCAGTTTGAGAACATTCCCACTTGTCCTGTCACTACATGCCCTTGTAAATAGTCTCTCTCCATCCTTCTTGGACCTCTGAAATATTTCTGCAAATTTGGGCAGTGATGGATTGGGTGCAGCTGTGAGCTGCATGCGAGAAGAAAGGACAGACTGTCAGTGCCCAGCTGGGAGGGCTGACGTGGAATGAAAGAAGTGTCTTCAAATCCAGTCACATAGATCATCTCATAACCAGTGGCAACACACCAGATCATTAGGATACAGTCCTGTTTTCAAATATTTCCCTGTCATTGTAGAATTCAGTTCAAAGTTTAAATATTTAAGGCAAGAATTGTATTGCATGCATCGTGAGTGGCCCATTCTAAGATCATAGACAATTAGAAATTGCTGAGGGGATGGCAACAAGGCTGATAAAAGGGTTGGAAGTATGATGTATTATATCTCTTTAGACTTAAATGAATTAGGTAAATCATGAAGATAAGAACATTGGCAATGAATGCTTTTTACATATGACATTTTTTGAAATTGCATGAAATTCTGACATGCATTTTAAATGGCATAAAATGCAGTTAAATAACTCATTTTAAGAAAATTTGGTGACAAACGTGTCCTTAGCCATTTTAAAATCTTCCCTTTTAAATGGAGAAAATACACTAAACCTTATAGAATTAATATTGCTCATAGAACCAGAAAGCAAAGAACAAAAAATAAAAAATGGCAATTTAAAAGTCCCAACAGGACTATTAATTGAGAGGCAGGATCACAGACAAAAGACGTGGTTTTCCTCAGGTGCCTTCAAACCATAGTCACAGTGCTCACTTTGGTTTCAAAAAGCTCTTGCTTTTAGCCTATTAATCAATCATGTCTTGAATAGTAGTGCTTATGGAGGGCACTGTGTTTGAATATTTAGAATGTTAGTTCTGCAGTTAGCTGTGGGACTGACTTCAGTTAACTGCCTGTGATACAGAGGGTTGAGGTCAAATACACCCTTTGTATTCCTCAGTAGAGAGTGGATCGTTTCATCTTCTTGGAGCTAGGCAACTTCCTAACTTCCATGTGCCATAGGAAGCTATTTACATCTGGGGCCTGCTGGGACAGCCACGGCAGCTTTGGCACTTTGCAAGATGCTTGAATATTAAATACTCTGATCTGGAGCAGATTTGGCCTCATGGTTCCAGGAAGATTTAGATCCATTTCAGATGCAGGAATCTCACCAAGGAATTCTTTTGCTCAGGTTGTCCCCCAAGCCCACGTTTTGTTTTGCTGTTTTGATTTTGATGTTGACATTAAAAAGCTTTCAGAGCTTCATGAATGGACAGAGGAGAAAGTTTAATTTACACAGTACTAAACTTCAGTGCATGTACTTCCCCATGAAAACCATACATTAAGCTTATATACTGCTAAGATGGTTTCATTGTAAGCATGTGTGGGCTTCTTTCCAAAAGAAGCCATCAGTTTAAAGCTCTCTTCATACATTCATTAAATTTCTACTGTTTCATAAAACAACGGTACAAGTACAAGGGATGTTATTGACAGTTCTGCTCTTGAACTCAGCAAAACGAAAATGAACCACTGGGTAGAAATTCCATTTTCCTTGCAGAACAATCTTGCTAAGCCCACACTGCTAGGCATAGGCTTTAGTTTATGATCCTTGATCATTAGAAGAATTGATTTCTCGAGAAGTGTAAGGATTATAACTGCATCTGATTAAAAAGAAAAACTGTGCACCAACAATACACCACAAAATATTGTTCTGGGAGCCTCCAAGCAGCTACAAACATTGCAAACAGTTGCAGTAGAGGTATGCACCCCAGAGAACAGGATGCAAAAGTTCACATTTGCTAAATCACCTTAAAACTTGCAATACCAAGAAACCAGTAGGTATAACTACTGTTCTGTGTGTGTTTAACTTATTCTTAAGTAAAATTAAATTAAGGGAAAACATAGTGTTGATGTTTGAAGAGATGAACCCATAATAACATTGCCCTTCACTTGTGTTGCAAAAGTAATTTTCCTAATATGATGAAATGTAAAGTATTCTCCCTTGCTCGTTTCTGTTGTTATATCAGATGTTCCTGCTTAGTAGCCTATAAAGCTTGGCAAATTTAGCAATAGTCTCATTATGTGCAATCATGTAATTTGTTTCATCATGTGGAAGCTGCTATTTGAAGCTACGACTGTTGAATTTGCCTAATTCCAGTTACACTTGCTAAACAACATGTTCTGAGTACAGCCTAGGAATCATCTCTGGACTGAGAGATCTTGGGTTATCTGTAGATCACAGCAGAGCCTACAATTCCAGGGCCCTCAGGGCTGCAGCTCTGCAGCATCCATTGCACAGCTTGAATCAGTGTATTGAGATATGACCAGCATCATATAGCACCACATTTGGGGCTGTTTCTGAGTGATGTGTTGAGTCATAAAAATCCAAATTGTGCACCACTGCCAAAACCATATCAGGAGAATACTTACCCTGTTTAAAAAAGGCAGTGGTGTGCAATGGGCAATATGAACACTTTGATTGCTGTTGTCAAAGGTAAAATAAAGTTCCTTTGCATATTATACAACATCTATTTCTGCATCTACATTAGCATTTAGTTCAAAGCAGTAGTGCATGTTTTATTTTGTTGTTGTTGTTTTGGGGTTTGGGGTTCTTTTTAGGGTTTTATTTTAGGTAAGATTTCCAACTGTTCCGACTTTGCTGCATGTTGGTTCATGATGCAGAGCAATCTTAGGTAGCACAGATTGAATTCCTTTCAGGTGAAATAGATGATGCACTCTGGGAGCAATTGATGTATTCCAGGCATTAATTGGGTTTGAGGCCATGGAACCATCCCAGAGCTCTTCTGAAGTAACACCACCAAAGACACATGTAGTGCAAACATTAGGCCCATAGCACGAGCTGCTTCCTTCCTATTTGTGTCATTTACTACAGAATGTTTTAAAGGGATAATCAGAGCAGTGAAGAAACAATTTTTCCAGTGGAAAATTTTGTGCATTGTCCACATGAGATAAGGATTTTTGAACAGAGTCAAATTTTTGTTCTATACATTTATAATATCTCAGGAACATGTAATAATGTCCTCTTCCTGACTTATTATAAGGACTCACTTAAACTGCTTAAAGTCTTCCTTCACTTTTTTTCTTATCAAACCATCAAGTAAATGACTTTTTATCCTTTTTATTTAACACATATCGTGTTATCACTTCATTGATTTGACTTCTGCATTTTCTATTGTGAATGTGACAGGAAACTCCGAAGTACTGGAATAAGGGAAAATTTCATTAAACAGGTCTATTTCAATGTTCGCTTTATCTCATGAATTACAATATCCTGTTGACAAGAAGTGAGTTATTTTATTATTGCTGCTGCAGCAAACCAAAAATGTTTTGAACTGCCAGGGAAAGGAAAATCTGTCAGGTGTATTCTCACAATTATCACCAATATTGGAGGATTAAGTTCAAAGAGAGTGTGCTCACATAAATTTAAGAACACTTTTAAAATTACTTCTATAAACTTCTATGTATTTGCACCAAATATTCTAACTAAGCTAAGGCTTCTTGATCTGTTGGGTGACATTGTTTTGTGATGAATTCTGCACCATAACTAAGGTTAGATACAATCCTATAGCTTTGCCTTCTGCACCAGAACTTTGTTAGCAGGTTTGGGGTGAAGGGTCTTGATGCTGTAGAGAAACTAGTATGTGAATTTAGTTCTTCTAGAGAAAAAAGGTGCCTCCTTTCATATTCTCCAAGGTCTAATTTAGGGAGAAATGGGGGAACACATGACATATTGCAATGTAAAAAAGATCTATAGGATAATTCTTAAAATGTGGTGCAGTTCTAAATAGTGCACTGCTTTTGTGCAGGAACAATTCATTATTGTATGCCACTACATTTAACAGAAATAACAGTATCCTGCAGATTAATTGAAAGATATGCCTATTTTAACCTAATTTGCTTTTTTTTTTTTTTGCAATTTGTTTTATAAAATTGTCTCAAATCTAATTCACTAAAATCAATACGTATATAATTTTACAGTGGCCTTAAACTTCCAGACACCAGGCACACAAATGGAATTGCAAGATGGAAAATTCCTCGACAATGGTGGTTGTGGCTACGTGCTGAAACCCGAGTTCCTGAGAGATCCCAACACAACATTCACACCACAAAACGTGGGAGGACACAGTAAACCAATGTCTCTGTCAATACGGGTAAGCTTATTTAATTGTTGGTTTGTTCCATAAAAAGGGGAAAACAAACCTATGTATTTGTTATCTATTATTGGTTTCTCATTTTATCCTCATTCCTGTTTGTTGGGAAGTTTAATATTGGTTTTTAACAAGATGATAAAACTCTCATAGAATAAATACTGCTGCTTGGGTACTTTCCCATCTGTAGTTCACTTATGTTTGCTAAAAATATGTAGGTGTTCAGAGCTCATAAGAGTTTGTAAAAATGCATGATTTTTCATGGTGTTGTGTACAGAAAAATAAATAGTGTAGCTGACAAAGGGACTGGGCATTGTGGTTGTGGAGGCTGAACTCAAAACTCAGAAATCAAATGTGCCCTTTTGGTGTTTTTTTCTTAAAATATTAATAATACCACATGTACTGTTATAATGTTAACTGACAAAGGGAAATGTTTAAAGATATGATAGGAAACTTTATGATTCTTTTCAGTTTCATTATCTTCCTACGTGTACATAAAAGACTATCGTCTTAGAATGATATAAATAAGTGTGAAAAGAGGGATGAATTAATAAGCCTTTGAACTATTTCTGCTTCTCCCAAATTAAAATGTGATTTACTTCCTAAAAATATTAGAAATACATGTCGTTTACAAATAAGGGGTTAGAAAAACCCTTTTTTTGAGGTCAAGTAGATGTTTTATAGCTGTTTACTAGTTGGAAACCCACCTTTTCCCAATGAAAATTTGATATTTCTGATTACACAGTACACTACTTGCATAAATGACATTTAATTAGCATAAAATTAGTATATAATTGCTATTTTGTTCCTTTCAGAAAAATAAAGAGTGGAGATAAAACATTAGTTAATAACAATTATAAAATACTTACATAATGCATGCATCTAATCAAGAACATTTTAGTGTCCTGACAGTGAGCATACCAATTATGAATAGACATTGCTGGATGATTCCAAGCAGCAAGGCAAATACATCAATTATTTTAGGCCTTATTTGTATAAAGCTGGAATTAATTAAGATGAGCAGAACCCCCCAGTTGTAATGCAGGAGACAGACAAAATCACTGACGATGGGAAGTAAATGTCTGAGTGTGGAAGAAGCTGGAAAAGAGAAAGGCAGCCTTTTAGACTGAGGACACAGACTGGGATTACAGGCTGGGCAGTGCAGGGTACAGAGAAGCAATGGCATCCCACCAGCTCAGGGACTGTGGGGCACAAGGATCTCCATTCACAGAGTCAGCAGCAAAGACCAGGAAATGGTGGATAACAATGAAAAAAATTTAGAAAAAGTTTTGGCTGAAAAAGAGATACTGACTTGATGAGTAGAGAAATTAACAGGAAGCAAAGATATGAAACCACTTGGGGCCAAATTTCTCAGAATGACAGGATAAATCAACCAATGAAGAAGAGAAGGGAACAGAAAAATAACACAGGGCCTGATTTTACTGAATCCTCCTTTATCCTCCTTCAGCTGATGTGCCACAATTCCCATCAACAAGAAGCATATAGTCTTTGAAGCACAAATACAGATAGTCAAGGTGCTTCATAAGGAGACTTCTGAGCCCAATTTTTTTACTACTGTCTGTACATCTGCTTCACCTTGGGTCTCAGAAATTGATTGGACATTTGGATTTAGGTATTTTCCCACCCCATGGGAGACTTAGGCTGGGTCTGGCAATGGGCTAGGAGTGTGATCTAGACCTTATCCAGTGGGGTTGCATTTTCAACATGACATTCAGGACATGGCAAGGAACCTCTCCACATTCTAAGTGATGGCAAAGCTTTCTAGTGAAGGTAATAGCTATTTTTGAGGAGGAAAGGGTACAGCATCAATGCTTGCTAAGCCACTGCTCTTCAATTGTTCAGGCTAGAACTTTTCTTGGAGCAAGAAAAGAAGATACAGAAGCAAAAGGTGGAATTTGTGGGGTTTGATTTTTTCGTGGTTTCCAGGGGAATAAGAATCTCCATCATGAGTTGCTTAGTCCTGAGAGCAAGGACCAGGAGTCATATCTTTCACCTAGGCTTGCAGGGTTGTTTCTCTCTCGATACATTCCATACACTGATTTCTAAAAAGCAGATTATGCACAGATGGTTATTCTCTCCTAAGTGTCTTGAAATATAGGCAGAAAGCAGATCAAGTTGTGACTTTCATAAATCCTTCCTTAGGCTGGGTGCCAGATTACAGGGCAGTCTGAGGCTAAATTTCTAGGTAGCTAACTAAATTAAGGGGAAAAATAAATTAAGGGGAAATAGCTTCCAAAATGCAGCATTCTTATGTGTTATTGTGCAAGAGAAGGAACATAGGTGAGGCAGTCACAGGCTACATACCCTGTAACACAATGCTGATGTCACACGGGTGTTGATGATGGTCCATTAGGCACAATTTAAATTGGAATTCATGAACTTGATATCAGAAATTGAAAAAAGTCATGAAACTAATTTCTCCAAAGTTATTATTTTGCATGTTAACAAAGTATAATTTTTACGTCCAGCTATTGATAAAAATTTAAACCTGAAAATTATTATTTAAAGCATGATATCAAATTTTTTTTTTTTTTTTACAACAAGGGTGGGGAAACACTGGAATAGGTTGTTCAGAGAAGTGATAGGTGCCCTGTCCCTGCAAACATTCAAGTTCAGGTTGGAGGGGCCCTGAGCAACCTGAGCTAGCTGAAAATGTCCCTGTTCATTGCAGGAGAGTTGGACTAGATGACCTTTAAAGATTTCTTCCAACTCAAACCATTATGATTCTATGAAATTACCATGAAATTTAAGGGAAGCACCATATTCTTAATTTCCTTGTGCTTAATATGTATTTTTAGAACAGTTTATGGCTGGTATATGCTGCTTATAATAGTTTCTTATGAAACACTTATTTCTATTATGGCTACTATATGGCTACTGTGTATAGTTAATTCCTACAGTTATTTCAATACAGTACAACTTTAATTTTCCAGCTCATCAGTGGTCATCAGTTACCACCCAGCAGCCTGTCCAAGACTAACAAAGCTGATCCATTAGTGCAGATAGAAATCTATGGTGTGCCAGAAGATCAAACAAGAAAGAAATCTGGTGTTGTGAAAAGCAATGGTGAGCATCAGCCTGATTCTCTTGACTGTGAAGAAAAGACAATAATATTTTGTAGAGAATTACCAGGTTTGCATCCCAAGAGGTTGTTAGAAACTTACAGAAACTTCAATTATTTCTCTGTGGACTAGGATCTTCTGGCACAAAATTTGTAGCAATTTGTGCTATGTGCCATTTCTGTAGATTGGTAGATTAAGGAAGCACAAATTCCTAGTTAGAAGCGCTCTCCTAAGGGAAGATGGAATTGTTTTTGCACACTGCTGTCACCCTGGACAGAAGCTCAGCCCCACAGAGCTGCTCGCCCACTCTCCCCCAGCTGGATGGGGAGAGAGGTGGAAGAGCTAAAATGAGAAACTCTTGGGTTGAGATAAAGACAATTTAACAGGTAAGACAAAAACTGCACATGGAGGCAGAGCAAAATAAAGAATTCATTCCCCTCTTCCCATGGGCAGGCAGGCATAAAGCCATTTCCAGGAAAACAAGGCTTTATTATGCATTGTGCTTACTCGGGAAGACAGACACTGGAACTCTGCATGTCCTCCTTTCCCCCAGCTTTCTTATGCCAAACATGGTGCCATACGGTATAGAATATCACTTTGGTCAGTTTGGGTCACCTGTCCCAGTTCTGTCTCCTCCCAAATTCTTGTGCACCCCCAACCTGCTCGCTGGGATGGGAGTGGGGTGTTGCAGCATGACAAGACAGAAGTCCTTGGCACTGTTTAAAGTCCTGCTCAACAACAGCACAAACATTGGTGTGTCACCAACACCACTTCACTCAAAAATCCAAAACATAGCACCACAGAGGTTGATATGAAGCAAATTAAACCTATCCCAGCCTAAACCAGTACACTAAATAGTAAATTTAAAGATTTTTTTTCCTTGAAGAAATTTCTGTAGCTTCATCACTTAGCTCATATGAAGTTTCTAGTAGTAGTCCCTTAATTGCTTGACAGATGAAGTTTCTAGCTCTCTTGGAGCACTCCCTCATCTTTATCACATAGATCTTCTTGAAGGCTCAGACTGCAAGTTTCCTGCGATCTGTCTACTTCTGTACCTCTTTCTTCTATTTTTCTTTTTTCTTTTTCATAGATGGCTGCTATTTTAAATCAGCCCCTGAGTTTCTTTTCTCTATATGAACATTGCAGCCCCCTCCTGTTTCATATCCTCTTTTTGTATTTCTAGTCAAGTGAACATTTTACTACCTGAATTTATTTAGCTCCCACCTCATTTCCAACACTGTAAAAGGGGAAACTTCAGCAAAAGCGTGGACATATCTAGGAACTCTCTGTCTACAGGAAAATCTGAGTTAAGCAGAGGTTCATAACCTGGCTATCTCTATCCCATTTTGTTCTTCTAAGAGATAACACCAACTTTCTTAGGCTTTTGTTTAACTTTCTGATAATCCATGATCAATCCTTAGGAAAGGGCTGGCCTATATGCTGTAAATAAGTCCCAGGCTATATTTGTTTCATTCTCAGAGTTTCCCACTGACAGTTTTAACTCCATAATCTATTATACTAAAGATGTAATCTTTGTAACCCTGCAGTCAGTGGGAGGCTCATCTGGTTAAATGGGCACAGAGATCTAGGGAAGAAGAAAGAGTCTTTACCACTTCAGACTAGTGATAGAAGATACAATAATTCAGTTATCAAGTAGAAAAAATGATATTGTATTTTAATCCTGTTTTCCTTTCTTCATTAGCTTTGAACCCTAAATGGAATGAAACCTTCTCTTTTAACATCCAAGTTCCAGAACTAGCAATGATACGCTTCTGTGTGCAAGATGAGGTCTCTGTGGTTAACAATGAATTCCTTGGTCAATACACTTTACCTGTGATGAGTCTGAATACAGGTAATTCTTTTCTGGGAGCCACCTATAACAGCTCAAAAAAATCTGCAACATTCCAGGCTTTCATCATTACTGTAGCATTGCGAGAGTGCAGCATTATATCCATTTTCCAAAGGAGGATTGCAAAACTATGTTTAAAAATGGCACTCCCTGGTTTTTGAAGGAGGTAAATCACTGAATGCAAATCTGAGATGTTGAAATCAAAATAGTATTAATGACAGATAATTATTCCTACTGCAGCATTCCATTCTAGATAGATAGATATTCTATTCTAGATAGAAACTGCTCAGATGGTGTTTTAATTCATTACAAGAAGCGTGATTAGTCAGAACTGCTATGAAATTTTGGGCACTTTCTACTCAGCTAGGCTCAAACAAACAAAATTAAAACAAAACAAAACACCAAAAAATCCTCAGATAACCCATCTCCAACTTTTCAGGGTGGAGAACAAAGAATACAAATTAGGCAAAATATTTATGGTATTTTTCTTTTAATGTACCAGCACAATTCCTGGACCCTTTTGTAATGAATAGGCTGCACACAAAGAGCACACACACAAGTCAGTAGGCCAAGGGAAAGGCTTATGTAAAATGGCTGTTTACTACATTGGATTTCTAAAGCTATTTCTGACAAAACAAACAGCTTTTATTAGTGAATAAAGATGTGAAGGCAAAACATTGGGGCTGGCAATAGCCACTGTGTCTTTTTTATTAAGCTTAACAGGATTTTAAATGGCTTTTTTTTTTAGCCTGTGTTCTAAAGTCATAAAGGTCCTTGTGATTCTTAGTTGAGGTTGAGGAGTTACGCAAGAACAAAGACAGTACTCTTAGAGCAGAGTTGTTTTTCTACAACATAAATTTTTACACCGATAACCTTTTACTTTCCTTTTATTTGTATATTTCCAGATTAAAAAAACCCCACCCAACTCGCAATGTCTGAGACAAATTTAAATATCAGGCACTGATGTTCACATATGCCTGTAAAATCATTGATTTGGCTCTTTTTCTATATGCAATTTTTCCTTGTGGCTCCAATGTGCCTGTATGATTAATTATAGTCACAAATGAGGGATGTGTATTCTGGAAAAGTAAGAGTATGCAGATTCTATAGGAAATATTTTGAGTGGAGTAATGCAAAATGATAGGAAATGAATATAGATAACAAAAACTATGAACGGTGCCAAACAAATTACCCCAATCAACACTTACCACAATGTTAAAGCAAAAAAAGTAATTTGTTAGCAGGATGTGCAAAGGCATAAATAAAATGCTTCTATGAGGTGAAGTGATAAACATTTTCAAAATTTATGGCACTGCTTAGCACTGAGACCTCTAAAACCAGGTCTGGAACAATGGTTTCGCTTTAGGTACCCAAGCTCTCGAAATGGGAAATGGGAAAATAACGTTCTTGCAGAGGGAGTCACAGCAGTCCGTACTTCTTAGGGAAGAACTGCCTAAAATGCTGAAGAGTGAGCTAAGATTTAAGTCTTACTCTTCAGAGCTCCCACTGCTTTCATCTGTTCTGCAGGACTGTCCCTCCTTCCCTGGGATTCATACCCCTGAGGTGTCCTCGAGGGCAAGTTGCTTCCAGAAGCTGAGCAGTGCTTACATCTTTTTTTCCCTCCGACAGGCAGTGGGACAAAGCTGTGCCATTGCCATCCTCCCCTTGAGTTTCTTTTGAGAGGATTCAAACCTGTGTCCTCACTACCCCCCTTTCCCCAGCATCAGCCTCCCACCTCAGCAGACTACTCTGGGGAGGAATACTTGTGGCCCAGCTGAAGCAGAATTTGATTTTTCATGCAGTGATTATGTGGTTATGCACAGAGGGGCTCAGACTGAGAATAATTCTCTACCTCAGTGGTTAAAGGCAAGAGGAGGGGGGTCCTCTGTTACAGTCCCTGTCCCAATGAGTCTACTGTGTATAATACTAGAACAGGACAGGAATCCAGTTATTATAATTATTATCATGGGATCCAGGAATACTTAATTATCTAATGCAAATTAGAGCAATTTCAATTAAAAGGGAAGCTTGACTTCTCTCAGGACAGTTTGTGGAGTATTTTGTAGGCAGGAACTTGAAGAGAATCTTCAGAAATTAGTCTTAGTCCCTGAAGTGTATCTTTGGATAGGGAATAAATTGAGTTTTCCATATATTGTGTGCATGCCCTAAAAACTGATCTCAAATATAAAATGCCTGGAACTAGCTTTGCTATCTGCTGCCCAGAAGCTGAACCTTAGGTACCAGGGCAAGTTTCATGTAGTAGGAGAGGACAAGAGGACATGTGGAGGTTCAGGTTGGGTATCAGGGAGAATTTCTTCACTGAAAAGGTGGTCAAGCATTGCAATGGGTTGCCCAGGGAAGTGATGGGGTCTCCACCGCGGGAGGTGGTTAAGGACAGACTATATGTGGCACTCAGGTCCAGCTGACAAGGTGGTGATTTGTCTTAGGTTGGACTTGATGATCTTGAGAGGTCTTTTCCAACCTAAATCATCCTGTATGAAAGAATCAAGAAATTCCAAACAAAACGAGTTTACTACACATACATCCAGACAAACCTAAAGAAGGATTTTGAAAACTGCAGTACAGAACAGAGATATTTATTCAAAACAGAGATTGCAGTTCTATATACATAGATAAAAGAATATTTTTTTAATCAAAAGTGACATTGTTTATTATCATGAAATAATGGACATTTAGTCATATAAAGCAATACAAGTTGGGGTTTTGAAGAGGAGATTGTTTTGCTTTCCAAGCAGGTAAGTTAATTATGTTTGAAGTTGAAAACTATAGCTTCTCCAAATGCTTCAACAACCAGAAGAACACAGTTTCTGAGGTATGCCTTATCTCTGATAACTGCAATTACTCATAGGCAAAAGAAGAACTTTACAGATTTCAGACATCATGGTAGACCTTACACTACTTTTTTCTGCCTCCGTTGGACAGTGCATTGCTGCTGCAACACTGTTCTTTACTAATGCACAATCATTGCTGATTCACAAGTTACTTAATTTGTTAACAAATCAATGTGTGCAGCAGTTAATAACACTGGGTGTTAAAATGCATGCTTTCCCCGTGTTTAAATATCACTGGGCTAAAAGTTGTCAGTTTGAAAAAAATGGAGTTTTTCACTCTGTGACAAAAAAAATGCCAGAATTGAAATACTGCATATGCACAGGAGAAAACAATAGGGATGGTATTTGGGTTCCGTATCATTTCGGTATATTTTAAAGTTATTTAGAGAATCATAAATTATGCCTTATTTGTGTAGTAGAACATGATAACATTTGTGCTTGTGCTTAACACAACAATAAGGTGTGATTGTATTTACAGGTTACCGTAACATTCCGCTGCTGACCAGAGAGGGCATCAAGCTGGAATCTGCATCTCTGTTTGTCCATGTCTGGTACTATTAATGGTGATCTGGGGCATTGCACCCCACCTCAATAAAGCAGCACTACTGGGTTTTGCAACAACCCAGTGGTCTGAGTCCCACAGTGGCACGTTCTCAATGATTTCATGAAGCTAATGGGACTTCTGGTGTAAGTGGTACCCTGGACAAGTGACGGCTACTGATGTTGGCCCTACTGTGATTATTGAACTGCCCAGTGTAGAAGAAGGTTCAAGAACATCAAAGGGACCTGAAGGGACACAAATCCATGGGACCTGACAAGGGACATCCACGGGTCCTGAGGGAGCTGGCCAAGCAAGTGTCTAAGTCATGGCAGGCCAGTGAAATTCCACTGAGTGGAAAAGGGGAAACACAATCCATAGTTTTAAAAAGGGAAATTAGGAAGACCCAGGGAAATACAGGTTGGTCAGTCTCAGAAAGACTTGGAGATGTTCTTGGGGGTATTAGCTGACATGAACATCAGCATGACCTGGCAGCCTGGAAGGCCAACAACATTCTGGCTCTATCCAGAGCAGAGTGACCACCAGGTTGAGGGGGGTGATTTTCTCCATCTACTCTGCTCTCGAGACCCCACCTGCAGTGCTGCATCCAGCCCTGAGGCCCCCAGCACAAGAAAGACATGGACCTGGTGGGAGTGAATCCGGAGGAGGCCACGGAGCTGCTCAGAGGGCTGGAGCACCTCTGCTGTGCAGACAGGCTGAGAGTGTTGGGGTTGTAGTGATAGGAAAAGGGGGAGATGGTTGTATACTGAAAGAAGGCAGGGTTAGATTAGATAATAGGAAGAAATTCTTTATAGTGAAGGTGGTGAGGCATTGGAAAACGTTTCCAGAGAAGTTGTGAATGCCCCATCTCTGGAAGAGGTCAAGGTCAGGTTGGATGGGGCTTTGAGCAACCTCGTCTAGTGAAAGGTGTCCCTGACCAAGATAGGGGGGTTGGAATGAGATGGTCTTTAAGGTGCCTTCCAACCCAAGTCTTTGGAAACAATTAATAACTACTGATTTTTAATTTTTTTAATATTTTCAACATTCAGTTAATGTCATTTTTGGGTAATTTCAAATTTATGATTCATTACTGAGTGATAATAATAGTCTAATATATATTATCTGAGAAATCATGCTAATTTTTATGATAGAAGCAGGTTACACTGACATTTTATTTGTATTGAACAAAATTTCTTACCATTGCATCTTTCCAAGAGAACAGGAAAAATTACACACACAATGTACCCTTTGAATTTATAATAACAGCAGCTTCTGATGGAGCTATTCCTCTTTAATGTCCACTGTTATTTCGTCACCTGAAAAAATAGTTTTGAGAAAAAAAGTAGCTCTTAAAATAATAAAAAATCATATGCTAATGTCAGTACCTTTTCTTAGCTTAGTCTGGAACCTCCTGCTGCTAAAGAAAGACAAAAAAATTCATGGACTGATTTGAAAAGGGCCATGTTCCTCACAGCAGCAGGGAGCTCAGGATACATCCCACTGCGAATTCAGGAAATAGGAAGCGCAGTGCTTTGAGGGGAACAAGAAGAATTTTAGAAAAAGCAAGGGTTGATTATGTGATTTAAGACCTACTTCTTGCCTAACCGAGCTATCAGTGTAGATCTTGCCCATAAGACAGAGTTTTCCCATCTTCCTTACAGAACTGAAGTATCGTTGACCTTCCACAGGACTGTAGCTACCCAATTAATGGCAGATTTGGTACTCAAACACGATTTTTTTTTAAAGAGTATGTTAGGTTTACAGGTTTTTTTCTTTAATATCAAACAATATTGGTTATGTTTGGAGACAGCTGTGATAATAGTATATTGTAATGCTTTTTATTTATTGTTATTTTAATGCTATAGTATTTAATGCTGCTCTAAGATGGAAAATCAGGGCATATGGTAAACAACCATTAGAAAATGTCACAGGAAATAACACTATTAGAAAATTGCATTATAGTTATAATAAGGAAGCTAAGACAGTAGACTAAGAAGAATCTAAAATCAATATTGAACTGTAAGGTCAGGTAATTTGATAACACTGTAAGCTGGCCTCAGTGTGTTTTCTGTGCTTGAATGACAAGGCCCTCCATTACTTACTCAGCTGTGCCTATAATCTAAAATGTTAGGCATACTGATCTTTGTAGTGATGATATCTGTATGCCAGCCAATATCCCTTTTATGTGGTAAATATTTTATAGCTTCTTACAGCTCTGAATACACTCATACTTTTAATATTCAAGCAGAGTTCCCCCCACCTTCTCTCATTGAGGAGGAGCTTAATACAGCAGATTGCCTGGGGAAAATATTCTCAGATAAGAACTGGCCAAGTGACAGAGTCAATTGGTTTGATGCTGAGAAAAACTCCAACCTATTTAATTTCCTAAATAACCAGTCCCACTTCAGGAGCTTTATAAAACTTTACCTTCTGAAGACTGATTTCTGAGTGTCCTTTGGGTGAAGAAGGCAATTATCTTCACTTCTGGCATTATTATCCCTCTGTTGACCACTTTTCCACCTGGCAGGACAAATGTCAGACCTACCCAGTATATGGTAACTTAAAATTTACAGCAGAGCAGATCACAAATCAACATCACTTCTGTGCCTTAGAAATGTGTCCTTGGTCCTGGAAAGGTCCATATACGTGGTCGGCTGAGTGTTTGGAAGAGTCTGGCAATAATGGACAGTTCATTATGGCTGCTTACATGCCAAATGTCTAAAGATGTGCTTAAGTGCTTCCTCAATTTATGTAAAAATGCCTTGAATAACAGAGCCCATAATTAGCCTCAGTGAACTCAAAGGAACCACTCATGTTCATTATTCAATATGTAAAGATATATTTTATAGCCCTGAGGTTAATTCAATGCATGTATTGACTTGAATCCCTTATGCAGCGTAAGAGGTAAGCACATGTGGTAAGACTGGTGAACAAATATCTGTGATATCAAGATCTTAAATAAATACCTCACTGAAAGCTCCCATTCAATATGTTCCATTTATTCATGAATACTTGCTTCTCCCTCCTCCTTTCTTCCCATAAAAGACCAGCTATATCTGCTTCTTGGACGTCAGAATAAAAGAAAAAATGATACATCTTACTGACAAATGAACATCCTGGATTGAATGTTACATTATATCAAAAGCTTTTAAGTTCTTTTAGAAAAAAAACCTAATTATTGATTGCATAAGATCTAATGTGAAATTTGTTGGGACATCTGAAATGTGTTGGTACTCAGGGAACCATCCCATGGTTTTCTGGGGAAATCAACACATGCAGTGGGGTCACAGCAGTTGCTGATAAATAACACCATTACCAGCACTGTTTCAACACAGCCAGTGGAATTAATGTGCAAAGAATGAGGCCCCACACTTTGATGCATGCAGAATTCAGTATTTTTACAGTCTGATTGAATATGAAATAACCAAAAATCTTTAGCTGTCTTAAGAATTTGGTGCATGTTGCTACAAGTCCTCAGCATGTGCTTTCTTAAACTCACACTATCAGGAATCTGTTGCAGGAAGATGGTAGCAATTTTAAGACAATAGCCTTATGATTAGAGATGTTAAAAAACGTGATCAGCAGATGACTGCACATTCTCAAGGGCAACAGAGACAAAAAGTACCATGGGAAAAGGGATAAAGAAACATTAGCGGATAAATAACTGAATTATCTTAGGGAACAGTTAAATTATACTATTTCCCAGTGGGTACCAGTTTTCTTCATTTAACTGGACACTGCTCAGTTGAATGTTAACAGCTCCCACAAATATTCCTTTGCTTTTCACAACAAGCTTCAGTACGTGGCCTTTGAGCTCCGTGACTTTGTCATACACAACCTGAAATAATATGTAGTGAAACAGAAAGAAAAATACAAATTATTAATCTATTTGAAAGTCAAAGCATTTACTTCAATACAGCTTTCAGGATGATGATTACAACTTTGTGATAATTGCTTTCAACTTCCATCGAGAATTGTAAACTATTAACCATGAGCCAAATTCATTTAACTTAGTGTATTTACCTCAGAAATATATTTGACCTTATCTAGTTTATATAAAAGAGAATCTGCCAGCTTAGGCTCATGAAATCTGATTACCATTTGTAATAAATTTGAAAACTCTGTTGTGCAATGCTTGAGCAAAACAAACCCAATATACATAATTTTCCCTGTGAAAACTGAAGCTCTAACTTGACCAGAGCTTTGAACTCAAACCTGTAGAAATTTCACAGCCTCCATCAAGTTCCACAGGGAATCATAAGATGCCTGATTTTGTGGAGGAGAAATTCAGATGGAGGACACTCGTCATGGACAATGGCATGAAAACATAAGATAGGTAATTGTGTAAAAGTGTCAATTATCATAATTATTCAATATCTTTCTGTAGCAGATGCTTTGATAAATAGTATTTCTCTTCAGCAAAAATCAGAAAAATAGTTGTGATGGCAATTTTTTTAACCTATGTATATTTTATTTGTCACGTATTCCTTAGTAGAACCTTAAAGCAACTCTATGCTGCATTCATCTGTGTTATGAAGGTGTGTCACATCAAGGCACAGTACCTCAGAATGTCTTCTCAGTACTGTACTTGTGATTAAATCTGGTGCTACATACCAGAATTAAAAAAAGATCAAGCCAAAGTAAAACCAAAATTCCTTCTATCCAAGACTTCCATAAAATGTTGCAACTGTTCCAAATCAAACAGAGCCACACCATAAAAGAGATAAGAATTTTCTGTGAAAATTGTCTATAAATTTTACTAATTCAATAGTACAAAAATTGCAGACATTTTGGTGCTGGAGTGAGTCCAGAGAAGGGCAACGGGGCTGGTGAAGGGTCTGGAGCACAACTCCTGTGAGGAGCAGCTGAGGGAGCTGGAGCTGTTTAGCCTGGAGAAAAGGAGGCTCAGGGGGGACCTTGTCACCCTCTACAACCACCTGAAAGGAGGGCGAGGCCAGGTGGGGGGTGGTCTCTTCTCTCAGGTGACAAATGATATGACAAGAGGAAATGGCCTCAAGTTGTGGCAGGGATGGTTTAGACTTGATATCAGGGAAAATTTATTAATGGAAATGGCTATAAAGCTTTGGAACAGACTGTCCAGGGAAGTGGTGGAGTCACAATCCCTGGAAGTGTCCAAAAAATGTGTGGATGTGGCACTTAAGGACATGGTGGTTGTGCTAAGGTGACAGTTGGACTTGATGATTTTAAAGGTCTTTCTCAGTCTTATTGATTCTGTGATTCTAATGCCAATAACTTCATTATTGATTCTGGGTTCTAACTATACCCAATTGTGCCTATTATAAAAATGCTGTCATTTTTTAATGGAACCATCAAATATTAAACATGACAGAATGCTCAACCCACTCAGTAGAAGTTGTAGATGTGGAACACCTCTGAGACTGAACCCAGCTTAGCAAGTGGAACATACTAAATTTAGATGTTTCTGCTACTCCAGAAGTGGTGTTCAAACTTCTCAAAATAAATGAGAGAGTTGTTCAGCATCTCTTTAGAAAAGCACTAAGGCCTATAATTTTTAAAGTACCTTTTAAATTACCTTAACACTGTGAGAATGCACTGAGGTCAAGTATGAAATGTTAATGGTGTATTTCTGAATTAAAAAAATAAAACAAAACAATCTGGAGCAATAGGCTCACAAGAATGAGCTGCACTCAAAACAGATTCCCAGTCTCTGCATTAATCAAAAACTGCTGAGTGAACTGCATGTGGGCTGATAAAATGTGAAAGAATGCTCTCAGCTAGTTCAGGCCTGAAAGGTAAGCTTTGTTAAGAGAAGCACATTCAACCTAAAATTTGTATGGCTGGAAATGTTTCAGCTATTTTAGTTGCAGTGGAAGAGAACTTTAAATTTTAATCTCTCTGTGCAGTTTAAAAAGCAAACACAGTGACATTCTGTCACTTCTGGAGAATGGAAAACTGAAACACCCTAAAAGGCATTTGTCATGCAACCTGCTTGGATTTTCCATGCAGTCTGAGCACAGGCTGAACCTATGGCACTGCCCAGGAAAGAAAAGTCAGCCTGAGCCCTGCTAGCTTGGATCTCTGTGGCCTCAACTGATGGACCCTCTCTGCACCTCCACTTGTAAGGAGCAGAAATGGTCGTGGGAGGGACAGAGCTTATGAAGGCTCATCCCCAGCAATGCTCCTCATGCTGAGCAGCAACAGAAAGGTGGTTCTGAGGATCACAGGTGGACCTGGGAGGCACAAAACTGTTGGTTCTCCCACCCAACCCAAGTCGGCCTCGGCTGCCCAAGGGAGCACAGAGTGATTTTGTCTGCTCTGCAAGCTGGAGGGATTTCACAGGGAGCATGGGGCAGACAGGGCACCAGGCAGCAAACACTGACCTCCCTGGACACTGAGCTCCCTGGTTTAGGGGCATCATTGGTGCTGTGGGGTTGAACATCCACTGCAACAGGTTGTGGGGAAAAATAAAAACTGTCCCACTCACCCTTTTTAATTACTTTTACTAGCATGATCTTACCAGGGGCAATAATTCCTTTTCCATTTAGAAACCTTTGGAAATCATGGTCTGGAATGGCTGTCATGAAAGTAGCATGTGGTTCTTTTTGGTTTTGATGTTTACTGTGCCTACTTTGCCAAATTGTATGTGAATTAAAAATTCCATCTTCTCTGTATCCCAGCTGCCTTTCCCCAGCAAAATAAAAGTGAAATGATGAAGAAAATCTGAAAAGTAAGGGCAGATACAGTAAGCAATAATATAATTTAGCTTAAGTCTATGATCTGAAGCATTGCTAATGTTACCAAAGAAAGCTGCCTTGTTTCTTTGCCAATATATTAAATATACCAGCTGCTGCTTTAAATCGACAAAAAGTAAGTAACATGTAAGCTGAAAAAGCTAAGAAATCTTCAGTATGGCGCATCACAACAGGCGTGAACTGGGGTAATGAACAACTTTCGATCTCTGTCCAAAAAGAGACTTGAAGCTTTGAGCAATAAGAGACCTTTACAGTATAGGGTGGGTGGTTTTCAAAGGATCCCAGTAAACTGTTTCTAAAATGGTTTTGCAAATTCAGCTGGAGCAAGGTGTATATATATATATAATCAAGATGTAGGGACAGAAGAAAGGTCTGGAGATAGCTGAATTAGTATGTGGGTAAAACCAGTGTGATTGTGCAGTAGAATATCTGCCTGCCATATACACAGCTGGATCAGATTAAGGTGAGTTATACATGTCCAGGCAGTAAATCAGCGGGACAGTTAGGGCTGGAATTCAATAATTCCTGGCTCCAAAAAGAGAAGCACTGTTGACCTACAGGAGTCTAATGACATTTTAATCACAAATGAGGGACAGTTGCTTCTCCTTAGGTAGCCATGGCACAGTTCCTAGATTTGGGTAATTAATCCAAATGAGCTTGGACGTGTGGTGCTGGAGGGAGTGGCTGTGGCTCCTGGTGCAGTTCCCTCCTCCCTCTCCACCAGACTTGCTGGGGCTGTTCAGGCTGCTCCATGCCAGCCCCACCTCGGCTCCAGCAGACTGATATGGCCCAGGTCTATGTGCTCACACCTGGCTGTACCCAAAGAGCAGGACAGAGACAGTGCCCTGTTGTTATGGGAATGCATACTCTGCTCTGCCTTGGAGTTTTTCTCATTCCATGTCTTTGCTTACAGGCAGGCACTCAGAGAGGGCAACGGAGATCTTGAAGCATTTCTTAGGGCAAATGTTACACACAGACCCCACTGCAGCTGAATCTGGTCATCACGGGTTTTCTCAACAAGAGTTTAAAGTTAAGTCATTCAGCTTTATTTTCAATATTTTTTTAACTTATTTTCACTAAACTACTCTGAGACCTTCCAAGTAACTTATTTTTTTCCTAACAGTGGTCTCTAACAGGTATGTTATTCATTTTCTCTTTAGATTGCATTCCATTTTTCTGTGTTGATACTCTTTTTCTCAACCACCATCTTTTAATGTAATGTTATATCAATGTGAATGCCACAAATTCCAAAATCCAAGAGGCAAAAAAAAGAGTGCCTGTTAAAAGCAACTCTAAAATACTTGGCGTAGCTCATTTTATTGTCAACCCTCCTGGACTTTCACATCTTCCCTCTCACACACATGAGTAAAAATCAAATGTAAAAAGCCCTTTTGCAAGGTTGATATTTTGCTGTAGGCAGTCATAAGCAATAGGCCTACAAAACTGAAATCAAAAATACCCAAGAGAAGCACATTTCAGGTTTTTCTCAGTCTCAAAGAAAGAAAGAAATTAATATACAGCTTCCTTCCAGCCACTTGGCTTTAATAAAAACTTATGAACTCATAAAAAAGGCTAGTACATTTCTGTACACAGTGTTTTGGACAGTAACTAACTTAAAAGACAGCTGACTTATATTTTTAGTAGTTTTTCTTCCCTGGGGCAGCTTCTGCCTCAGTCTACCAGGCTTGGACAGAAAATGCATACAGAATGACATCACATATGGAAGAACAGAGCTGTGAACAGCACAGGCATTGGGTTTGAAATGTCCAAGTTCAACGGAACCATATGTCCCCACTGCAGTTAGCAGCTCCTGGTGAAAAAGATTGAGCATCTGTGAAGAAGGCTCTAAATTTTGATTGAGGATATTAAACTTTTCATGGAATTTCTTTAACAGCAGTGGAGTACTCCTTAACCACAACTAAATCTCCTCCCTGTGATTACTGTCTGACTGCAGACAGTATTTTGGATTTTCTTGCATTCAAATTCATCTAATAATGACTTGAAAGATAATTGTGTTGCTGGTTGGTTCTTAGCTGTAATCTATCTTGGATGCTATACAATGAATGTTATGATATATCATATTATATTCCTTTGCTTAAATACCCTTCCAATGTAAAGGAATTTCTATAGACAGGTTAATTAGACTCATTCCACTCTCTCTTTGATTGCAGAGGAAGAAAGAAATAACAAAAAATAAAGCCTAGCTCCTTTTTATTCCACTGCAGTACCACAGGGAAGGAAATTTGTCTCAGCTGAGAGCAGCAATATAACTCAAAGAGCCTTCTTACAGAAGCACTGGAAGTCATCAGTGTAAGTAGGTAACTTTTGTAATCAAATAGATGTGGGAAAAGAGAAATATTAAAAGTCTAGGACTGGGAAACTAGGAGATAAGGACTCAGACTCTGCTGACTAACCTAAGCTTCGTCATATCTTATCTGTGAAACAGGGTGGAGCGGTAATATTTTCCAAGCGTTCTACTTTATAGCCTGCTGAAAGAGCATTTGTAAATTGCTTTGAGATCTTTAGGAGATTTATTATATGTAATAATTATAATCTCCAATCCCACCTACTGTTTCAATCTCATCTGCTCTTACAAATGAACACAGGTATGCCACTTCCCATTCTGTCATAAATGTTTCTTCGTACACACATCTTTCACCACAGCGGCTTGAGCACTTCAGTGGTGTGTGAAATAATCACATATAGCTGTGAACTGTTAGCATTTTGACATAAAAAGAACCTGGCTATTTATTCTTGTGTTATCACTTAGGACAGTGACAACCAATTTCCAAATCTGGATTTGAATAACAGCATCCACTCAATTAGTACTTTTCATGCTATTGTACAAACCTGAATTCAAAACTGACTAGGTTATGGTGCAATGAAGCTTGGTCTCATTTGGCTAATATGTAACTGTGGTTATGGTGTACTGTGAAAAATCCAACTGCTTTCCTGAAGACAGAGACATAAAAGAGACTGCTGCACTTCTGAAAAAGACACACAGCCCATGGTTGAGCCCACCTATGGTTCAGCTCATGATACATTCCTCCTTTTTGATCGTCCTCATTGCAGCAGCCCTAAACACAGTATTTTTTATTTCTAGAGCAGGCAAAGAAAATGAAACAAGTTGCACCAGTGCAGGCTGGGGTCTGACCTGCTGGGAAGCAGCTCTGCAGAGAAGGATCTGGGGGTTGTGGTGGACAACAAGCTGTCCATGAGCCAGCAGTGTTGTGCCCTGGTGGCCAAGAAGGCCAATGGGATCCTGGGGTGAATTAGGAAGAGCATTGCTAGTGAGTCAAGGGGTGTGATGTTGCCCCTCTGCTCAGCCCTGGTGGGTGCAAGTCTGCAGTGCCATATCCAGTTCTGGGCTCCCCAGCTCAAATAAACCAAGGAATCACTAGACTGAGTCCAGCGAAAGACTATGGAGATGATGAGGGTCTGGAGCATCTCTCTTTTGAGGAAATGCTGAGGGAGCTGGGCCTGTTCAGTATTGAGATGAGACGAGCAAGAGGGGACCTCATCAAAGTCTGTCAGTATCCAAGGGAGAAGGTCAGAGGATGGACCAGGCTCTGCTTGGTGGTGCTCAGCAATAGGACAGAGTCAATGGAAAGAAACTGATGCACAGAAAATTCCACATGAACAGGAGGAAGAACTTCTTTTCAGTGAGAATGACTGTGCAAAGCAGTAGGTTGCTCAGAGAGCTTGTGGAGTCTCACAGGACATATTCAAGAATTATCTGGACACAATCCTGTGCCATGTGCTTTAGGATGACCCTGTTTGAGGGACCAGATGACCCACTGTGGTCCCTTCCAACCTGACCCAGTCTGTGATTCTGTGAAATAAAAAATGGTGGAAAAAAGTGAATGGTACTCACAATTTCATTGTAAGTAGGGTCAGAACTTTTTGGAGCTGTTCTTGTTTTCCTTTGACTGACCCCATAAGGATCTGGCAGAAGATAAAATTCAGCATATGCACTTGGGACAGAGCCATCTGGGAGTTGCTGAAAAACAAAGAGGTCATAAATATGAATGACCATGTTCTAGCAAAGAAAACAAATAAAAAGTACCAAATAAAATCTGGACTTGGGCAGACACAAAAACATGTTACATTCTCAGTGTTCTTTAGGCTAAGTTGGAGAACTAGTGCAGTAAATAACAGGAATGATTAGAATTCAGCTTAAAATTGATTCAATAATAGAAATTAAATAATACAAGAACAAAGTAAAATTGCCTATCTTTAATATTTTACATTCTGATGGAAAAACCCTTAAGCCTCAATCTACTTTAACTCAGCTTAATCTGATACAAAGTCTAGCCCTTCCACTTTCCAGAGCAATGCATTGCCAGAGAAACTGGATTTTAGCCAGTAAGCGCCTACTGATTTTAACCCCTAAGTGTCAGGGCTGATGCTGTGGATAACTGAGTGTTTCTAAGGGTGTTTCATAGAACATATCACTGTAGAAGAGCTGGAAGCAGTTCCTGCAGCAATATGGGCAAGACAGGATTCTTATAATAAAGTCTTTCCAACATCACACAGCTGAAATCTCTCTTTAATTTTCCAGTTCAGGTTACTGAATGATATTCCAGATATTCCATTTTTTGGTAGCTGCTCCAGATCAGAGCCAACCTATTACCCAGGCTCAGTCATAAGCCAGTGATGGTGGGTGGAGAGTTTTTTGATAACTTCTGAAGAGCTGTAAGGTCATTCCTAATGCAACATTACAATTACTCAGAAAACACATTGGTGTTACTTGAGGCTTCAAAAGAACACAAAAGAAACATAATAATGAAAAACTATGGAGCAGGTATTTTGCCAGCACATGTCACTTATTGCTTCCTTTATCATTAAGTACAAACCCTTGTGTTGGTTACACAGTATACAATCAGCACAAAATGGGGCATATCAAAATATCAGTAATTTTAATCATATAAATTAGCATTCTAAGCAGCAAGTTTATCTGGCAGTTCACAGGCAATCCAGGGACAGGATATAAATAAGAATATAGGCCGAAAAAAGAGATATTAAAACAATTGCAACCAATGATCCTGTAGTATTATACAGGCACTTGCATTTGTATTTCCCATTGTAATTTTACACCTGGCTCACAGTGAAGTAATCTCTCAGATTTTGACTATTCACAGTATGTGTCGGGAAATGTGGGGCTTTCTACAGGCATTATCAACAACATATCCCTGTGATAGGAGAAACCACTGTCTCCTAGCAATACATAACTTCTCTAATGGGAAGAAAAATAGTGCTTGTGTGTGTGAGCAACCAGTGCTTGCATAATAGCCTCTGGGTTTTGTTACCTGAAATGATCCTTCAAGGCAAATGAGGTGGTCAGCTGCAAAGCTTATCATTACTATCATTAACTACACAGCATCAAAGGATGCACTACTCAAATCATTACATATTGCCAGCACCACGTGAGTGATTAATATTACTATTGCTAAGCCCCCTAAAGTACATCTGATTTAAAATACACATGGGATTTAGATAGATGGGTTTCAACTGCCAACATAAGAAAGCATTAAAGGGCAATGAAAGTAACAGGTATTTTCCTAGGACAGAGTACCTCATTGCTAATGCAGGATTTATAAGTTAGGCTGTCCATTTGAAAGCCCATCTCTGTTGATCTAGGACTGTACTAAAACTTCAATCGAGGATTACAAGTAACAGTAAATTGAACATCTCTTAAAAATCAGGAAAGAGAAAGAAATGTAGCCTTAAATACCAGTCCAACCAACCAGGATTGTAACTGTAATCAAGCTCTTCCCTTGTCGGTGAACAGGTAAACATCACTGTAACTTGAAGGCCAACTGATTTTAATTGTTTCAGACAAAGAGGATAATTTTGTTAAACAAATAAAAAAGAAAAAAAATTAAAAAAGGGTTATTCTTGACTAAGACCTTATCAGCACAACTGCTGAGGGCCAGCACAGTGATCTTCACTATCTTCAGCATGAAAATACAGCATAGGGAAAGGCTCATAAAATGCCAGGCCTTATAAATTATCCCACCAGTGCACTGCCTCATGCGGGACCATGTCAGGGTTGATTCTGAAAGCTGAGATCAGAAGCAGCTGCAAAGGGCACCGGGCTGAGGAGCCCAGGTGGAAGGTATCAGGCTACAAAAGTGATGTGGCTGCAATGCTCCTGTCCCGTTCCTTTTGCGCTGCCCAGCTAGAACAGGCTCAGCCTGACGTTAACCTAAGAGGGAAAGGACCCAAGCTGATTGCCATGAGACTGTTCAGCAGGATCTGGGTATCCAGAAGTGGATGTGATGAATTGAAAAGAAGTCAGATAAAACTGTCACTATGCCTTTGAGTTGCTTTTTGGCATATAACCCACTCTTCAGCCAACTAACCTCCCCTGTAGCTGACTCCTCCCCAAATCTAAAGAGGGCACTTCACAACAGTACTTTGGCCATATTAAACATGGACTGAAAACTGCTCCCTCACTTCTCTGAGTGTAGCTAAATACATATTGAAAGAGGCGACTGGGAGGAGGGGGTCAAGAGAGAAAACAAAAAAGAGAATATTTTAGGAATTCAGAGGGGAAAACTCAAGGTAGAGTAGTTGCTCTGGGATATTTCAGAACTAAAGTCACTTTTCATGAATAGTAGCAATCAGCAGCCAGACTGTTCGAGGTAATTTGAACTGCAGCCACCTGAATTCCAACTCGAGATCTTAGTTCTGGTTGGTGGGTGTTGGTTTTTTCCACTTTCCCTACTTTACAGGTGACACTTTCCCATTTCATCTTCCCTTTCCAAGAAGAGGCCAACAGGCCACTCCAAATTCCCCAACTGTCTCAATTCTCCATTTGCAGTGGCACTGTTATACCATCAAAAAATCAAAAAACTTCAGCTGAGCACTTTTCCAGCCCGATCATATCTTCCACTTCTCAGCGGCCCTCCCCTGACTCATGAAAGGGCAAAACACATCTAATTAGGGGCCGCAACTGCTAAAGAGCTTCTATCCCACCACACACTAATAACTCAAACCTACAGATTAAGGGCACTTATAATCCAGCCATAGCCTTACAAGAGCTCGTATAGTGAGTTTATGCTGATTTCTCTTTAAATTGGCACAAGAGTTGAATCCCTTTCTTGTGAAGAGTCTGCTTCACTATAGTATTTTTTGAGGCAAGACTTGCAATGGAAGGAGTTTTACTTTGCTAGACACTAGCAGGACAAGGAGTGATCTTCACCATTTGACAATCAGAGTGCAAAAACAAGAGTGGGATTAACATGGCAGAAATATCTTTTTAAGTATTAACTAGGTGAATTTTGAAGTTTTATTAAGACAACCGACATCTCAGGCAAAAAACTGCAAGGTTTTGGCAAGTCAGTCCTTTCCCAGGTTTCATATATGACTTGAGCATTGAATTAAAGAAGAATGAAGAATACAAGAAAAATGCAGAAAACATCAGAAATATTTCCCTTACTAAGGATTATGCCTTCAGTCACATTCAGGGGGCAGACTCCTTGTAAGGATTGTCCTTTCATGTCTAACTCAGACTCCAGTGGCGCATTTATAAGTTTAGGTTAACATGAGGAATACGTAACCTGAATCACAGAACGGGTCAGGTTGGAAGGACCACAGTAGGTCATCTGGTCCAACCTCCTGCTCACGCAGGGTCACCCCAGAGCACCTGGCACAGGATTCTGGAATATCTCCAGTGAGGAGACTCCACACCCTCTCTGGGCAATCTGTTCCAGTGCACAGTCACTGCACAGGAAAGAAGTTCTTCCTCCTGTTCAGGTGGAACTTCTGCCTTTGCACCAAAGAGAACCTGTCCTGGTGAGTCCATTATAAACACAGAGTAAGAGTTCTTGCAGGCTTATGAGTAATTCTGAAATCCAGCAAAACCCCTTTTTGTTATTATTAAAGGATAAAAAAGGATTAAAAAATCACTGATTTCTGTCCATAGTTTGGGCCAGAAAGAAAATCAAAGGGTATCTTGGGAATGCCATTTTGCACTTTAAAATATTTATAGCTTGAATGCACTTGTGATCAAACAGAAAAATCCCAAAGTTTTAGATTTAATTCTATTTATGTTTAATTCTGTAGTCATTTCATTAACTCAAAGCTAAAGGATTTTTACTTCCTTAGAAGAAGCTAATCCCAATTTAAATTACTGTCTTAAATCTTTGATTATGTATGCTTGCAAATAAATCCAAGCTATAAAAATCTGTAAGGCTAAAAAGGTATAAAATCAAGCTCCCAAAAGAAATGCCATAGGTACCCTTGATATGGCTGTGGACAAAATAACCACAAAAAAACCCCACTGATTTGATCTGCCAATAAAAAACCATTTGAATTTAGAAGGTGACTCCCTATGCTTTCTTCAAATACAACTAAGTAATGACAGAACAATTTACTCAGAGAATGACCATCCTACCTGACCTTGATAATGATGGATGTTTTTAAGGAACTCAGTTACAACTGCCTGTATATACATTCAAAAAAGCAGTTTGTTTTATTTTTTTTCTAACGTCAGGCAAAAGGTGATAGAAATATTTAAGAATGAATGGGAGCGAGAGAGAGGAAATAATACTCTGTATTTATTTCTTTCCACATCTCTAGTTCCATACTGAAAACATAATACAGACCCATATCTGTTATGACTGTGTTCCATTTTTCACTCCAATTTTATTTTCCAAACCCCAAAAAGTTGATATTTACTTACAGAAACCCACACAAATAGGTTACATCCTGTATAATTTAATTTTAAATATAGTAGCTGTCACTGGGAAATAATGGATTAAATTCAATTAATTTTTTCCACACGAATGATACTATTCTAATGACTTTTTTCCCTTGATCATTACTAATCATCCTCAACTCTCCAAAAAGAAGAATCCTTTGTTAGGATTATGATAGGCCTACTACTTCAAAATTTGCCATACATCAAACTATTCAGTGATTTAGCACCAATATGAATATTGGGCCATACTCATATGAATTTTAAGTGAAGTTTTATGATTTTTAAAATATGTATTTAATGACAACTTATTGTAAAATATTTTAAAACTCACATCTTCATAAGTGACATAAAATTTTGGTTTTAGTTGACTTTTATCTCACATTTAAATCATGCCATCAGTTTCTGTTAGTGTTAGACATGCAGATCACCTTTTGTACTAGGGTGAAACAGATTGATGGCTCCTGAACTTTTGATAGTTCCAGCTGCTGTTCTTTTTTTCCCATTTTTCATTTTCAACCATCTTGACAGTAAAAAATAATGATCAGAGGTAACTTGTATTAACTAATGCCACCTTTCCTCCTCTATAAATAACTTCCTTTCTTCTCCAAAAAAATTAATTTCCTGTTCATTTTCAAATTTCAGTTGCTTTCTTCCTTTTCTTCAATGAAAAAAACCAAACAGATATCCAGGTTTAGAAAGGCTCTCATTTCAGCTACTCCCCCCAAATAAAAATAATTCACTTTGTCCAGTAGTTCTCTCAATTTTCCTATCTTTCATCTTGTGTTCTTACATACACTTCTATAAGAATTTATTTACATAGTGAAGTGAAATATTCCTTAATGTTTAATATGAAGGCATCTTAAGTATTAAAAATCATATCACTAGAGTAAGTGATTAGAAAAAAACCTTCCTGGCTACAAAGCAAAATGTCTATATATGAAGTGTAGACATTATGTGGGTTTGATTATTATCCAATAAAGGGGGATTAGAAAAAAATCCACAGAAGAAATCAGCCTTGCACTGCAGTAACCTTTATAAATTACTAGCTGCCTGTAGACTAAATTAAAATAGTAAGAAATATGCAAAAGTCATCACTGCTGCTACATTGTCTTTCTCAGAGTTGCTGTGTAACTTAGTAGAGAAAGGCGAAATCCTGTCTTTCAAAGTTGCAGCTTAATTAGCAAATTAATGAAAGAGAACATCCTCTGGGCTACTTCTAAACTTAAAGAGCTGAGAAACAGGTATTAAAAAACAAGAGGTTCCTTCAAAAACAGATTAATAAGATATATAAACCTTCAGGACAAACAGGATTGCTGCGAGAACAGGTGGTTGTTTTGTTCCTTCAGAAATCCTAAAGTGGGACCGAAGATCCTTCCTTGTTTTTCCTTTGAGCTCTGCATATCCCAAAGCACTGAAATCTCTATTCTACTCTGCTACTAGGCTTTTCATTCTCCTCTCACAAAATATCTTCAAATTGCTTCAAAGAAAATTAAAAATAAAATCACATTTGCAGTAATTAAATAATAATTACAAAAGAAGATAATGCACTATATCATTATGGTGCACCCTACACTCTCTGCTATTGGCAAGACAAACCAGAAAAGCAACTGGCCAAAAACGACTGCACAAATAAGGTAATTTTTTCCCAAAAATGCTTTTTGCACTTAAAATTTGAAAAAACTGCTTCTCTGTAAGATCAGACCCATTGTATTACATTTTCTGATCCAAATTTTTTTCCCCTCTTCTCTGTGAGTAGCCTCATTCCTGTTCCTAAGTTCTTTGCTTTCTCATGCATGCATCTGGGTATGTACATAAAGAGAGAAGACACACGGTGATAGAGGTCACTGACACAGAGGTCAGTGGCAAGGCAACCAAAAAAGAAATTAGTTTATCTCAATTCAGTGCTGGGAAATAAAAAGATAAGTTGGTTTCAGAACAACATATATTTTGTTGTCAGAAAAGCTCTGGAAAGCCTTTTTTGAGCAGGCATTTTCTACCTGTCAGAAATCTGGCAGTGTCAGTAGAGCAAGCCTCCAGATGGCTTTGTCATTTACTATGATAAAAATGCAGAGATGTTCTATCCATGTTATTGATTTGAATACCCAAATATAGCTTATGCCCAGTACCTTCAGCATCCTCATCAACCCACCTGCAGGAGAGCAGCCAGGACTCGTGCAGCCTGGCTGAGGAACAGCTGCATTCCTGACAGGGAGAACTCTCCTGGCAGAAGTGGGGTCTAGAGCTGTACTGAGCCACAAAATCTCTAAAGGGCAACCCAACAACCAGCGCTCTCCAAGGTCACTGAGACAGACAGAAAGCACCTCAGCCAACACCCAGCAACGAGCACACCAGCCCTGGGTAAAATGTCCTGGTGCTGACCGGTCCTGGTGTGTATGGGAGGAAGGTATGGAAATGCCCAGTGAAGTCTGATCTCTGTAATGCTGTTGAGGAGGGAGGCCAGAAAGAGATTCAGCCTTTCAAATTGTGGAAATCTCCTGGCTTGGCTTGGTTACATTGCCCACATGTTGGTGCTGGGTCCCATTTGAGACCCATAAGATGCTTGAGATATCTGCACAGACTGTCAGACGTGACACAGGACTTACCTTGGCCCTCTTCTCCTGCAGTGGCAGCTGGAGGCCAGAAAGGACATGCTTGGTCATCTCCTGTACACTCAGGAAAATGATCTGGGGTTGAAGTCTCCACTGATCAAATAAGAGTTCAGTCATCTAGACAAGGATCCAGTTTCTAAAATACTGCTGTCTTGTGTCATCACAGATGGCAGAAGGTGTGTAAATATGGCATAGGCTTTACAGGAAAATGGACCATTTTGGAATGGTCACTGGAGGTCAAGCAAAATTATTCATGGCATTTGAAATAGCCATGATCAGGCAACTGCTCCATCACAACGTGATGGAAATGTGATTCCATCACATCATGCGTGTAAGCACCTTAGTTTCAAACTGATTCCCACTCCAATTAGGCCAACGAACAGAGACAGTGGGATTTTCAAAGTGAACAAGAATTATTTGTTAAATATTTAGCAAAACCTTGTTTTTTAGGAGAAAGACTGTTCTGGGAAATGGCCTAGATCCTGAAATACCCCAAGCTTCCCAAAAACAAAGTAAAATGTTTCTGATCTGCTTCAGTCATTTGAGAGGAAAGCCCATCTAACTCTGCTTAAATGAATCAAATAAAATGAAAGCTGGCCCATGACACCCAGAAGGTCACACAGGTTTCTCTCCCAAGCCTTTATTTCCATAGGCCTCTGAAACCAGGAAGGTGAAGAAATGCACTGAGATGTATCTCTGATGCCATGTTTAAAAGGAATTATTTATTGTCTTGATGATCCAGAAAGGTTGTGTATCAGGACAGACAATTCCAAATGAAATGGGGAAGAGTCCCTACGACCAGGGGACTATGACTGTCATGTAAAACAGGCTCTTGCCTTTTACAGACCATCAGCAGTAGCAGGCAAGGAGGGCTGGAATTCAGCTCCAGCAAGCAGTGACACAGCTTTGTGTGTGTTTATTACTGGTTCTGAACAAACAGCAATGAAAAAGATGTCACAGAATAGCTTGTGTCCATACCCAGCCCACTCAGAGCTAATTCTATCTCTGAACTGAGACAAACCTCTGACCCTTCACCAACGCTCAGGACTAGATTGCTGGGTGCTCCACATGCTCCAAGTAGGCATAAAAAAAGTTACTAAGGCTGCAAAAATAATATAAATCAGGTGATTGTATAACCACACTGCAAATGTATTAAGTAAATGTACAATTCCCAGTAAGAGATTTGAGCAAGACTCACATGTTTGCGTGTTTTTTCTGTAAGAGAAAGAGGTTACAAGACCTTCTATCTGCTTGAACCACATCCTGTATTACTATCTCTAAGTCATTTAACTACACCTTTTTTTTTTTGGTTGGTTGGGTTTTTTTTGTTTTGTTTTCTTTGTGTATAAATGAAAGAAATCGAGGTTCAATCATGCTTTAAAATATTGTTATTATGTGGATAAGCCATGTTGGAGCAGGGTATATAATGAGAGAGCACATTTCATGAATATGTCTCTGATGGTTTTATTTCAGAATTACCACCAAACCCATATAGAAACTAAATTTCATTACTTTCAACCCTATATTATTGTTGTGCTTGAAACACTTAATTTTCAAATGACTATTTAGTCTCAGATTCTATGACACTGGCTGAGATAAGAAAGATCTAGTTTGACCCTTAGAAACACAGATCCCAGAATTTCTTTCTTTTGAATGAAGTACAGAGGAGAGCAAGGACTTGAGACAAATCCCCATTTCACTTTCCCAGTGAAAACACTCAGGATTAAGAGCATTGCTGCCTGTTAGAGGGCATGAAAGAAAATTAGCTTTTGAGAAAAGAAACACAAGCAAATGCTGTTGTTCTGTTTCTATCTTTGTCACACACATATTCTTTTCCTTCCTTGCCTAGGCCCAGATAGTAAGTGAATATAAAAACGCACAAAGAGACAGTGAGACTGTGTCTTCATCCTGCACTATTTTTCTTCTCAATTTCTTAATTAGTTACAAAAGTCTGTATATGCATGATCCAGACTATTTTTAATTTCTCAAACCGTACAGAGCTCCCTCCACTTTCCTTCCGATTATTCCAGAGCTTGCCATCTCCCTTTGTAAGAAAGCATTTCATTATGAGGCATGCAATTTCTGCTCCTTAATTAGCTCTCATTGCTTCTACTTATGCTTTTACTCAAAGTCCTGAATAATTCCTCTTGAACCTTGCCGCCTTCTCCCTTAAATACACAATTGCACAATTGACTCGTGTCCTTGTTAGTCTGTTCTTAACTAAGTTAAGTTTCAGTAACAATAAATCACTCCTGAAGAATGAATCACTCCCATGTAACCCTACTGAGAACTGTTCTTTGAACTTGTACTCTAGTTAGAAAAAACATCCTGAGAGAAATATACTACTATCAAAGCCTTATAAAGATGAACTACCTTTTTTCTGCACCATGACACCAGGATCTGGTCTTTCTCATTGGCATCTCATAGCAACCTCATGTCTCACCATTTGCTTGTTTTATCTTCACATTACTGTGGGATATAGAGCTCTACCTCCCTGAGGAAATACTTTTCATTTGTCCAAGCTGGCTGTAGGGTTCTGGAAATTACTTTTATTCTCTTGATCTTGCTCTGTCTCCACTATTACTTTTAATGTCTTCTTCATTTGCAACCAGTGGCAAATCTAATTTGTGTTCACTTTCATCTCCCAGATCACTCATATTATTAAACAGAGCTCACTGTTTGTTGTTTGGGATTTTTTTTCCTTATTCAACACATATCAACTATATAAGGAATTACTTATTTAAAAATGAGCTGTTAGAATTTTGAGCTGAGGCAGTACTGTGACTGTGACAGATTAAAGGGTTTAACAAGAAATAATAACACAACTTTCTGTACAACATATTTGTCAAACACCTTTCATAACAAATATGTTCGAATCCAACAGTAATCCCTGTGCCACAAGAACAGACCTCATCTCTTTCCAATTTAAACTACTGCTGAGTAGTAGCAACCTTTTTGTTTAGAGGTGTTCAGCTAATTTTCAGTCCAAAAGAGAACACAGTCCATCTAAGCTAATTTCCTTTCATTTAAAAAGTAAAAGCATTTTCTATGAATATAAAAATTAATCCAAGTTCTTTATAAGCTAGAGTTAGTAAAAGAGCTCTCTTCCCATGGCTTTTAATTTTGTTTTCCTGTGCCAGTCTAGGGAGAACTTCATCTGAATGTGTTACCTCCCTCTATCAGCCAAGTTTTATTCTGTCACTGATACTCTCTGGATAACTTTTGTTCAGCTCACGGAGACTTTTTTCCATTTGTTTTCCATCCCTGGATGACCAGGCTTGCCTCCCTATGCAACTTCATTCCAATCACTGGTGACTGATCCATATGCTGCAGCAAGGAAAGCAGTATACATTCACAATATTCTGAAAGGATAATGTAGCTTTTTATTTAGCTGGCAGACATTGTGTTCTTGGCAGGCAGTATATATTTTTCCATTTATTTCTATATAATGATAGTCATAAAGTGTAAAAGTTAGTAAGCCCGTGAGAGGAACTATGGGAACAAACCACGACTGAAAAAAAATCCCCCAAACATACTCAATCAAGCTGGAGACAAAACCCAGCAAAGGCAGCGGAGCATCTACCTGTACGGTATGTGGGAACTCCCGAACCTACAGGCTTAGATTTCATCCCTTTGGTTTTAGGTAAGCTTGGCTCTCACCCTTCTTCCCAACACATTTAAACCATCACATCTCACAAACATTTTTGGAAGTGGTTTGTACTCGGATGGTGTAGGACACGGAATGGAAAGAGGCTGGATGTCTGTGTAAGCCTAAAGCTGATTACTAATTCGTCACCCACATATCAGCTATCCCAGAATCATTAATCACCAAGAGAGGTACATGACAGCTTCAGAGCTTTTATAAAAGGAAAGCTGGAAGTAGTTTTGCAAAGAACTGTAGGAGTTTATTTTTCTTCCAGCAAATTTTCCCCCTGTAAAATTGCTTCTGAATTCATCACCCACCCACGCTTTTCTGAATTCTAGTAACATTTTACATTTATTGGCATGAGGTTGAGGATACATTGGCTTTGTTTCTCCTCCCCTCTACCCCTGAGGAGTTATTCTGTCCACAAGAAGTAATGGGCAAAAATGTTTAGCAGTGAGGATTGAAAGTTTAGCAGCTTATCTAGGAAAACAGGGCATGCCTGAAGTCATGAAAATGAAGTCAGCAGGAAAAGCAAACTTTCTCCTGAGCCAACACTGAACTGCTGAGAAGCAAGCAAGGAAATATGTTAGCCAGCCTTTTCTGAACTTCTAAAATGGCTGTTTCTGTTGCCTCTGGTGTCCTTCTGAGGAGTGGGCAAGCCCAGCAGCACCAGTAGCCTGGCTGTTTCTGGCTGTATGGAACTAAGGGAGCCCATAGTCTGCCCTGTGTGAGACCTGGTAGCATTTTGATATCCCCTATTCTCTGTGTTGGTTAATACAGATGAACGGAACTGCACTTGAACATTTCAAGTTCAAAACCTATGTGTCTTTCAATTTTCATAAATCCATCTCCACACCTTCTGTGCTAATCTACAAGCCCATGTTTTTAAGGTAGATGAGCACTCCTCCTGTGTTCCTGTTCCTTCCTATTGCTGTTTCTCTGGGTATTGTGCTGACACAACTGGACTGTTTTTGTTCTTAGCTAACAAATCCTTTCAGATACCAAAACAAACCTCCCCTGGGCTCCTGTATATTCCTCTGAAGACCACTTAGCGTGCTTTGCCAGGTACTGTGTTACTGTGTGTGTAGACTAAGTCTGCCCTGTCTCATCCCCTCCAGCTGCCACGTCCTCCATGACTTCAGAGACCAAACTCTCCACGTCTCTATGGTTTTCACCCGTACATAAATGTTTCCTTCTAACTCAGCCTCACTTTATTAAGGCAATAATACCATATTCTTTATGCATAAAGTGCTCAGTGTTGCACCATCTGCATTTGAGTGGAGCAAGCAATGCCCCAAGAGACTGACTTCCAGTTATGTGATAGACATGTTTGGAAAATTGCATTTTATTACCATCGTGGCTTTTGTATGTTTGAAAATTGGATTTAAAGGTTTTTTTCCTCAGCAGTGATGGTGATGCCATTCAAATCATAAGCAGAAGCAGTAAGCCATCTGACTTACAGAATCTCAGAATTCAAATGAAAGCATGAATTGCTGAGGGAATCTTGAGCCTGAAACATTTTTAGTATCTTATAAATATCTGTTTAAAAGAACTTGTCCTCATTGTGCACCCACAGTCTTAAACTGTAGGCAAACAGTAACAACCAGGCTTAACATCTCTGTATTCAAACAGTTTCTTTGGCTGCAAGTATTTTCTCTGAAAAAATACAGCTTTTTCTTTACAGAAGGTTCGATTAGGTTAATGGTCCTTCCCGGTCACAAAATCTATAAGGTTGTTCTTCTCCATTATTTGTCTTTGAAGAATTTTTGATAGAGTTTTCTTCAAGCAGGACAGGCTTTCCTAACACATGACTGAAATGTTACAGTGCTAAGGGAGGTGGCATTCTGAAGCTGATCAAGGGATGACTGGCTTGTCATCTCAGCAAATCTGGCATGTGTGGGTGGATCAGATCAGAAGTCTGTGCGTGTCCCCACACTAGAGAGTCCTCTGGCAGGTCTGCACCTAGAGCTCTCCACTGCTATAGCATTTTGCTCTATGACATCCCACATGGATGGGGACATTTCCTTCAGGAAAAGTGCCTGCAAAGCTATAGTATTGCAGTCTCTTGGCTTCCTCCTTTGAAGAACCTGTGTGACACTTGACAATGGCTATAAACATCAGCTCCTTAGGGAGCCTCTTGTGCCTTGTATATCAATAAAGGATTTTTACAGCACAGCCTAGACGTCCTATTAAAACCCCTAGAAGTAAACCCAAACAAATACTAAATAAAATTTATTTCCATGGATCAAAAGTCTGTATCATATTTTCTGTCAGTTCTGTGCAGCTATGTTTGGGATTAATTTGGCCTACTACAATTACTTTCACATCTGAACACATCATAAAATCTCTTTACAGAGATAAATTAAATAGGGAAGAGCAGCACAAAAATTATTTACTATAAATTATGGAATAAAACAGGATAGCAAAATAATCTCTGCACAGATGAACCACTAAAATATAATTAGTGAGACTCTTTGAAAGACTGAATATACCTGAAATATGTCTTTAACATGTCTTGAACAAGATATGATCTTGGCATACTTTTAAAATCCCTCTGCAGCTCAACCAAAAACAGGCAAGGCAAGGCAAGGGCAAGGCAAGGCAGAAGGGCAAGGGGAGGGGAGGGGAGGAGAGGAGAGGAAGCATTTCAGAAGGCAGTCCAGTATCACAGTACCCTGAATCACTACTCTTTTGTATTTCAGATCATTTGATGAAGGATGGATGGCCAGATGGAAGGAAGAAATTGGAAGCCCAGGATTTCAAAACATGATTGCCTAAGTTAGGCTGCCAAAACAATGACCTTATTTTCAGGTCATGAATCATTGCCAGTCTTACTGAACAGGACTCTTACCACTTCTCTGCAAACTCAGTAAAATGGATTTCATTTAAATTGCCCAATTACAAAAGCAGACAAAACCTTAAAGTTATACTGTCCCTTTCCATAAAATGAAGAGAACTGAACTCTAGATTTCATGTTTGTGCTACCTATGCTGTAATTTATTTTAATCTAATTAAATGGCTGGAACTTCCTAGGAACACAATTAGGAACCTATACACTTCAAATAAGGAGAAATACTAATTCCAACACCTGTAACTCTGTTTGTGTGCATTTCCACATCACCTGCTTGAACTCTCAATAGCATCATCAGCATGGCAACCCCTTAACCCTAATCCTCCCACCCACTAGAACTTTACAAGAAGTTTATCAAAGTCACATTTAAAAAGCACAACTGAAAAAAATAAAGAGGGTCTTATTATACATCCTGAAGGTAAAGTTTTTGTAAATTGGATCTGTCAGTGGAGGTTGATCTTACCTGTCAAGGTGGCACACAGGAAGCAGAAAACAAGTCTCAGGACAGAGATGTATTGAATGTACAGACCAAAATGAAGATGCTTGAATTACAAATCAGAACCCAGAGTGGCCAACAGAGAACAGTCAGAGCTACATAGCCTCATATGTCTCATACAACTACTTAAACATTCAGCCTTACTCTATTACTGGCTGGTGCTCACATAAACTCCTTAGTTTGGCCTCATTTAGGGAAAACTATTGCAATCCAGTTTGGGATGGAGGTGGCATCAGCGTGTGCAGTGAGAACCCACACCAGTCAATAAATGCTTTAATCCCCTAGCTAAACAAAGATGGGATCTCTTGCCACAGCCATTACTTGAGACGTGAGCCGCTGGGAATTCAAGAGCACACCTGGATGCTGAACTCATTACAGCTGACACGCTCCCTCAGCCAAGAGGTCGCATGGGGCCCAGGGAGGTCTCTCAAGACACATTCACCAGCCAATGCCACCTGCCTCCTGCTGCAGCAGCACCTCCAGCTTCCCCCTGCCACAGCCTGGCTCCAGGAATGCAGAGCATTTACCTCTCAGTCCCCTGACAGAGCCTGTGTTACAAAGCTGAGTATCACCCCACCAAATGACATCGCTGTTTAAAATACACCACTGCTCCCTCTGCTGAGCTCTGCCCTGTTCATAGACAGTCATGCTGTGCTATAAGGAATGTATAGATAATCAATCCATAACGCCAGACTGACATGCTACAAGAAGTCATGCTGCTGCATGATGCCTTATGTCTGACTAGTATCAAAATGTGCCAGCTGAGAGGGCCAAAACAGTATCAAAATTGGTATTCTTGGAAAAGTCCATTACCAGCCACCAAGGAAAACCAGTTCCTGTGTCTGTCCCATACCTGTAACCATACTGAGTGAGCTAAAATGAAAAAGAAAAAAACAGTTAAATGATGACAGAATAGTACTGTCATTACTTCGACCTAAAATTAGTTATCCCAGGAAGGGGAAGATTAATGTTTTCACAGTACTCTGGAAATGCAAGGACTTATGAACTATACATCATGACAAAAGTACTCACAATGTTCCTCATGTGTTTCAACATTATTGTCAGGCGTGTGTTCTCATAGGATATGACTAATTGTACTCCAGGCTTATGAGCAGTTGACTGAAGACCTGAAAAAGACCAGATAGTTTGATTTTTTAGTTAAGAGCTAAGAGGAAGCAGATCTGTAAAACATTTCAGTATACATGAACCACTATATAAAAATAACCTACTGCACGTTTAAATCAGGGATGAAATTAGGACATGGATAAGGGGTGTGATGGAAGAAAGTAGTCTGACATGCAGTGCTCAATTTCTTTCCTGTTTATGAACTGACAGTGAGATTTTTTGTTTTCTAATTGCCATCAATCTGAAATTCAGTGGGAAATTTATGCTTGAGTGACAAATAATTGGGTGGTTTTTTGGCAGTCATTGATGACACTATTCACTATTGATGCAGATCTCTTGTCTGGTTAAAAACATTGGATTTTTTTTTCCAGTTCCCAAGAGAAAAAATAAAAAAGAAAAAAAAAATGAAAGAAAAGAGTGCAAGTTTCCCAACTAGTTCCAAAACAAATTAGAGAAACAATATCTACATCCATCATATATAAATTCTCCCTTTCTCATTCTGTACTTTCTCTGTTCCAGGCTGGTTTTCATGCAACCCATTGCTTTCATAGATTTTTCTACTAAGATGCACTTAAAGAGCTTGAATCCACTCCCACTGAAAGAAACATTTTTCATTTTCCAAGCAAGAAGGATCAGTCTCCTAATGCAGAAGAAATGACTAAGCATGTCTGGTTCCATCTTTCTGCTGAGGCACTGAGCCAGCTGTCCTCACTGCCAAAAAGGTGTGTCCTTGAGGCTGGGTAGGTAAGGTGGTTTATTTGTCCCACAGAGACAGCAAATACAGATGCTTTTTACCACAGTACACCAGATAACAGGGAACACAACCCCTCCTCTATATCTATCTGACCTTCTTATCTGGCAGTGTTTCACCTGAGCAGGGTGGACATGAACTATTTTGCACCACGTGGTTACAAAGACAAGTCCAGACACTGCCTTTGTGAAGTAGCCTCGTTTTACTTATGCAAACAGGGCTTCACTTAGTCAGACCAAAGCTATATTACGACCAGTATTACATATTTACTGTACTTGAAAAAATACAAACTCAGCCCTGACAACCTTTATGACAAAACAATGATATCTCATGAGCTGGGGTCTGTTCTCTTGCCTCCCCACTGAACAAGTAGCTGAGCTTGAGACCTCAGACAGAGAAGTCCTGCCTCCCTGCATGCACCTCGGGCTCTGTCACCAACACATCAGCCTTAAACCCGCCGCAGGGTGAGATAATGACACGAGACAAGACAATATAGTAGCAATTAATTCTTTAAATAGAAACATATCTTCTAAGAGGCAGACGGAATGAGAAAGGATGATGAGAATGAAAGAACAAGCATCAGGCATGAGGGTTATGTGCTGTCAACAAGAGGCTTTTCAGAGAGCATTGGGACTGCTGAGCCTCAGCAGCAGGCAGGGCCCCCACGTCTCCCTTTCAGCCCCAGCAGACACCTCTGTCACACTCTTCCTCTCTCCTTCCACACGTGCAGCAGAGCTCTTACAGCCAGCACTGTGGGAGCAAGAAATCAAAGTCCCCCTCCTCAGCCTTCCCTCTGTTGTTCAGCAGAGGAGGTGGCAGAGGGGACGTTTTAATGGATAAGCAACACTGGCTGTGTTTTTCCTGAAGAAACCAAATGTGTAACCTCTGGAGTGAACAGAGGCTAAAATAACTGCTAAGCAGACAGAATGACAGTGCTGTCCTGTACTGCTGACAGCCAGAGAGCCAGCACAATTGCCATTTATCCTAAGGAAAGGAATTCAAAAGAATTAAAAATAACACAATGGGCACATGCAACTGCCATAATATAATTTTTCCTGGATAACAACACTTCTGAGCTTCTGATGTTTGGAATGGAATTTTAGAATATGAATCCATCTCCAGTTTTTTCTCTTTAGAGATTACAAAAATACATTTTTAATCACATCCTAATTAAAGAAGGGCCTGAAAAACTCTTGAAGAATTGAAATCTTAAGAAGAAATAACTAAGCTGGGACTTAGAAGACTGAGTTGCATCTCTTCATTTGTTATTCTCCCTTACGAACTTTGACAAATCACTTGGCAAGACTGTACCTTATTTAATTTCTTGTGGTATGCAAACAAGAACAGGGAGGGAGAGGAGATGAAAACTCCATGAACCAGACAATGCTGAGTTTTATTCAGGGTAAGAAGAAGCCCATAAAAATCAGTTCCTCCCCTCTTCATGCAAAGCAACTTTACCCTTTTTTTTCCTAAAGTTGTGAGTCCTTTTGCCTTTAAGTTGTAACAAGACATGTAGAAACCTAGACCATTACTATGCAGAGCATAACACAAGGGGAGTTGTATTTCAGTGTAAGGGCACAATCCACTTGTGGAGCTCTGTTAATTTTGTGAATTGCAGTGAGTCACCCTGAGTGGTTAATCAAGAGCAGTTAAACATTTCAGAGGCTAAATTACATCATCAGAATCCAGCTGATCCTTGTGCCTTCCCTCTTCTCTCAGCACTACATTCTTTTGCATTACTTAAGTGTGGTGCTTATATCCAGTCAAGGAACATCTCTGTGGGAACTGGCCATTTTTAATTTTAATTTTTAAATTTTTCTTTTAAATAACAAATGTAAATAAGCTTCTAACCAAGCCAACATTAATGAAAACCATGGAGGGGGGTGTGGTGGAAATACAGTTCTAATTGAATATGTAAAATGAAGTCTGAAACAGATTCTATGGCCATGACTACTACTAAAATATTTTCTCTTACTGTGTGATAAATCAATGGAAAAAAATAAAAGGAAGAGGAAGAAAAACAATAGCAGAGCTTGGGGAATCTGATAAACATGGAAGAAATGTCTATCACTTATTTTTCATAATACAATGAGCTACCCTTACCTGGTATATTTTAGGTTTTCCCACCCTCAGCGCTAAATCACAGTCCCTTTGAAGTCCAGGTGATTTTAGCTTCAAATGATAAGAGGATACACATATAATAGTTACATCCAAGCCACCCAGCTTGGGCAGATGGACTTGAACTCAGGCCCTGCATATTTAGGAAGTGTCATGCTCTACTTGCACTCCATTATACACAAAGACCAAATGCTGGTCTGTTGTAGATACAGGACAAAGCTGCAGTGACTGGAACTGAAGCAAGATTTCCCTCCCAGGGATGGATTCTTCGCTCATTAGTATCAGATACCAAAAGAGAATCCAGAAAAACTCAATCACCATGCCAATTTATAATCTCTTATCAAGGAACATATGAGAAAACTGGGGGTACTTTCATCTTTTCAAATGGCAAAATGAAGGCAATTAGTGTTCAGATTTCTACTGAAGGTGAAATGATCTTCACAGTAGTCAAGTATGCAGCTTTTTCTTTATCTAGATGGTCTTTTCTTGCACGTTGGAGAATCACATTCTATCATTTGTGCAATGTTTTCATTAGCAGCATGTTCAAATAAGCACTGCGTTACACTTTACACAATGCATGAGGAATAGAAACGGTGAGGAAGATGCTACTGACAAAATCAATAGGGAAACTATAATTTAGTAATACATTGCATTTCACACATGAACTGCAAAGCACTGTGAAAAAACTAATTAGCTAAGTGTCAACACACTGCCATTAGGGAGTTCAGTATTATTCTGTATTCTGCACCCTCAGATTTTTCTTAGACCATTCTTCTTGGTGACAGCCTGTTTTGACATCTGGCATCAAAGAGTATTGGAACCTGTTTGGATTTCCAGGGCTGGGGTTGAATGCCCCAAGCCAACCATCTGTCTGCTTTAGCTACAGCTTGGGTTTATGATCTTCCAATGTACCTGCCTTCATATAGTCATCTGTAAATACATTGACTATCTCAATGGTTTTGTCCTCCAAGCCAGCGAGAGGTGCTTATGGACAGTAAAAAAGGTTCACTGTGACTAGATCAGGAGCACAACTTGTGGCAAAAGCTTTACATCAAGAAGAAGCAACTTCAAAACACTGTGTAACATGAACAAAATAGCCTGTTCTCAGGGACTATTCATGAGGACTGCTATTCTGCATGGAGAGGAATACTGTGTTACTGTCCTCTTGGAAAGCTTGGATCTTCCTTTAGAAGGACATGGAGCGAGTTCCCCTATTGTACTAAAGGGACAGAAGCCACAGAAATGCATGGAGCACTAATTAAACATGCCAGAACTGGGCCTTGGCTGTAAATGTTACTACAACCCAAAACAGTCTCAATTATTAATATTTTCAGAGATATCAACTCAAGAGAAGAAAAATAAACAAGACTGATATAAAAATGTTTTGATAGATTTTCTTTCTCCCTTTCTTAATAGTGCCATTATAAAAGACTGGCTATGGAATAATTCCTGATATCTACTCTATCTGCTCTCACTGCCTTGTTGTGAACTTGGTAGAATGAAATGTTGACAACATTCAGTATAATTCAGGATTCAACCCACTGGGAGTACTGATTCAGTATTCATGTCAAAGTAAATTTAGCACTGATTTCTAATCTCTTCATTGCTAGGAGCACAGTACAAATTCATAAATTTTAATTTTTATTTTACTTTAGTAAGTGTAATTACCTACAACATTTATAAATTAAAGCAGTGTAAGCAAAAGACGCTTGCTTGATCAAAATTCATAACCTGATCCTATTGGGCATTAATTTTATTTTATATTATCTAAGAGACAGATGACTTGCTTGTGTAAGGGATAAGAGAGAAATCACCACATCCATGCAAAGCTACAGCCCATATTAAACCTGAGTTATTTTTCAAAACAGACAAATACTAAGACCCTTATAACCTCAGAAAGCAATGAAATTTCTGGGGGAAGAACATACCTTTTTTTTATCCCTCTCTCCTGCAGGCTCCGTGAACTTAACTCCTCCCCAGACTGACTCTGGCATTACTACAGAGTTTACTTTCAAGTCAAGTGTGTTTCTGGGCACCCTCAACAAGCAAGAGCCTCCAGGGCCACTCTTCTCTTCCCAGCGACTCCTTGTTTGCTACCTGGCAGCTTGGCATGATCAGCTGCCTCTTGCCTTAGCTGGACTGGTGTCTCCTCTGGACAAAAACTGTGTGCAAATGCCCTGCAGCAAAGATTTCAGTGAACTCACAAGAGTATGGCAGCAGCCCAGCTCCAACAATCAGGTGAGGAACAGACAAACACATAGGAAATTAATTTTTCAAGCGCGTAATTAGCACAAGCATGGCTTTGATATCTGAGGTAATTCATTTACAGTTAAACTCACCTTCTTCCACAATTCACTACAATTGACTTCTCAACCATTCCTTGCTGACCACAAGTGGTGCACTATTCAGCTCATGGCTCTTGTTTTTACATGGTCTAAACTCATTGGGTGCCAATCTGGACCTTGTGTGCTACTGGTATTCTATCAACAAATGGCAGTGACCAACTTTCTGGGCTAAAGGGAGGTGGGTTTTTGTGCTTTGGGTTTTGCTTGCTATTCTCTCCCGTATTCAATAAAGGTTTTGCCCTGAGTCTTGAATTGAAGTGCCCAAACATTAAAAGGTAGAGTTCTTGAAAGGGAAGAAAAGAATCCCCCTGTAACCACACTGCTGGAGGCCAGACACACATTAATTTTCCCTGGCCAGGTTGTGACCCTCACCTCCACTAACTCTATAGTGAACAAGCAGATTGGGTTACCTGTCACACAGCTTTCATCGACCGCCCACTAAACACATTTTTGCCTCTGTTTCTACGTTCTCTTCCTTGATTTCACTGCCACTGACAACAAAAATAGATGGCTTGTCCTTCAGACTGTATCGGCTCAGGACACCACTGTAGAAAGCATGAGGCTGCAAGTTACTTCTCAACTCCTTTACAGACTCAGTTCATGCTTTTGCATAAGACTTTTACACCCAGATTCTCTGCAATAATTAGGCTAAATATTCGCTAAATATTAGCGAAATGTCAAAATTCTTCCAAAGACCTGGGACTTTAACTCCCTTGTGCCTCAGCTCCCTCTCACGTGTGTATATCTTTGGTTGAAGATGTCTACAGAAGGATGCAGCCCATGGACCCAGACTACATGTTCCATTTGAACTCTGGTTTGGATTTTCTGTGACAACACTTAGCCTTGTGTGTTCCTAACACCTAGGACATCTTTGCATTAGCTCCTTGATCCTTTGTGAAAGTTAGAGCAACCATTGGTAATTTTCAATAGCCATAATGGGTTTAATATGATAATGGCATGCTCTAATCAAATAAACTCTACACAGGGGGAATCTTTCAAAGGCTGAGTAGCTAGAATGGGATTTATTTTGTTCTGATGGATTAAAAAAAATGGTCCCAGCAAAAGAGATAATGAAACCTCTGTCTGCAGAGGGATTAAATTAACTTAATGGACATACAAACTAAATATGCAGAGATACTTGCACTCCTTTCTGAAATGTGGAAAACTGGTGATCTTGGAAACGATCCTGTCACTTGGAGCACATAACAACCAGCTGAACTGTTGTGGTGCAGAGTGCAGCTGCAGACATCTTTATGAGATTTATTTTGCCCAAAAAATGACTACAGAAGATTATTTTCAGTGCAGAACTAAGGCAGTGGAAGACAATAAACATTCACAGTTTACTTTTTACGGTTTATGGTTTGGCTTTTAATACTGTAATGTCTGAAATTAGATTAAATTAGGTGCTGGACAGAAGAGGAAAATGGGTTAAGTATTTAGATAGGCTAAGGGAACAGTGCAGCATCTCATTTAGCAAGAAGTGAATTACCACTGTCATTAATAATGTATGCCTAAGCATTAGCATAATGTTCTGTTATTTACCTGCTCCACTCATTGTGAAAATTACTTTAGAAGTCACCCCTGATTTTCTTCGCTTGTGCAAGCACATTGTGCTTTGTCATGACTCACATCCTTTCCTCCAAATTCTTCTCTGAATATTTTGTTTTGTAGAACAAGAAACCTGCCACAGTTCATGTAAATAAACTTTTGCTTTGCATATAGGCATGTTTATTCAAAAAGAAACAAAGCAAGACAGAGCAGAATATGTAAAAGACAAAGCATGCTACAGGTGACATTAGTAACATATTTTCAGAGACCTTGAGAAATAAGGAATTATTTGTTGGTATCTTTATGTCCTAAGGAAAAAAAAAAGCTGCTTAAACACTTTAGACTCACCTTTGTATTATTATATTTAATATTATTAAAGAACTACTCCTTAGAAAACAAATAAGATGGTAATACACATACCTAAGGTCACAGATGATGAATCTTCTGCCAAGGTACTTTTGGACCAATTCAGGAAGAAACTGAGCACAAGCTCATTCTGAAAGAGAATAAAAATACTGTATGTAATGTCATATGTTGTGCTCTGTTCCTTAAATTGTTTCCCTCCAAGAAGATTGATGGCAATTTTTTAATGTATATATTAGAGTTAGGAATAAAAAGGAGCCTTTCCCTTATGATTATGGGCAAGGAACTCAGGGAATAACTTCTACTCAGGCCCTGGAAAGATGATGGTTCCCCTTACCCATCTCGGGGATGCTGCATTGGTGCCTTCCTGGACCCTTCTGTCAATACACTCGCAGAGAGCAGTGTGCTCTGTGGGCCATAGAGTTTCACTCTCGCTTGATCTACAGTAGCTGGAGATTTGTGTTTGCAGCTGCAACTACTTTTACAGAGCAGCCCATCTGTGAAACAAATGCAGGAGGACCATCTTTGCTGTGTTGACAGCACGAAACTCGCCCCTGGCACAGGACCGACCCCAAGCCTCTGACCTCGTGTGAGCCTCCCTGAGGCTCAGACATGGTGCAAACCCCCCTCCCAAGGCAGCTTAATGGACACTTACACTGAAAAGCTCTATGCAGAGTTAAACCCTACCAGAAACCCATGGGGAGTGAAAGGCATGATCGTATTTCACCATCCTGTTTAAAAGAGTAATCCACCTTATGTACTGCACTGTAACTTTTATTTTTATGTACTGACCTGTGCTGCTCTAGTGAACATAGATAACAGGTAGTTACATTCAGCTGTAGGGAATTAAAACAATAAACCAAATCCCCAGATTTGAGTATTGTGCAAGGCAATAAAAACATGAATTCTGAAATGGACTCTTGTGACTCTGAATCAAAGGTGGATAGTAATTGCATTTTATTAGCTTTTCCATAAAGTCATGTATCAGAATGGCCGCTCTCTAGAATGGCTAGAATTGCTATTCATCCTGATGTTACTTGGAGTGACACTGTAATGAATAGGTAGAACAAGTGACTTTTCATATTCTAGCATTAAAATGTCACTATTGTTTTTTTCCAGTCTATGGAAAATAATGTGTTTCTTATTGGCAAGATGTACTTCATGTAGCATTTGTGTTGTTCCATTCAACAAGATGTGGTGTAATTTGTGCAAGGAAAAAAGAACAGGAAGAGGGTAGTGACAAATGCAGCTAGTGAAGAGTTAACATGTGGTTACAGCAGACAGAGGAACAAGATGTGTATGTACATTGTAGAGATATGATTTAGCACTCTGGATTTATTTTAACTGTTGCTTTTTATTTTTCATTCTACTGTTTGGAGTTTTTCCTCCACACTGATACTTCTTTAAAAGAAAAATCAAGGGGGGGGGAAAAGAAGAAACAAACAGAACTGTTTTCCTTGAACTGAATGACAAATCCTTAAGCTATTAGCAGTGGATTGCCAACCCACCTGCCTGTCTGAGCATGACTAATTATTCTCTCATCTGATGAAGACAGCTTACAGAGGAAAGCCCATACACCTGCTTCAGCTTCCAGTAGCTTTAAACAAGCAAGTTATTCCCTGTGGGAACTTCATTTGCTCTTTCAGCACAAGTCCCATGTGCAGGAAATCTCCAGGGTTGAGAGTGTATTTTTGGCAGCCCAGCCTTTATTTGACAGCATGAAAATAAGCAGAGAAACTCAAGTAGCCCTTCAAGTTCAAAGATCTTGAGAGAAGTGGGCAGGAGTTGGAAAGAAAGATACACAAACTGACTTGAAAGGGAAATAAAAAATTCCACACTGAGCAGCATGGTGTTCTTTCTGCTTCCTCTCCACCTACTCTTTCTGCAATAAATGGAAATACATGAACCAAGAGGTTTGTAAAGAGGAGGTGAAAAGATTGTTTCAGGTATTAGTTCTAAAGTCTCACTCTAAAGGAGACAATACTCTGAAAATAATTGATGTTAGGTTTAAGTATAGAAATTGGATTCAGGCATATCTTACAACAGGCATGAACAGGACAGGCTGGTGCCACAGCACTGACTGCAAAGCCTTCCCTGTCTATGTGTCCATCACACTCAACAGGTACTGAAGCCTGGGGGGAAACAGCCAGGCTAATGTTAGCAAAAGAACTGCAGAATCCTAACGGAAGAGGTCCTCTGGCATGGCCAGATGCAGCAGTCTGTCCAGGCCAAAGTGCTTCAAAAACAATGGGGGGATGACTCCTATGTGTTTGGGGAGATAAGCATTTTGCACACTATAATTCATAAGACAGCAATTCCCCCTGAACTGTGCTAATGGGCTAGTCCTGCTGCAGGACTCCACCATTCAGATTTCCACCAGCAGTCAGTACCTTAAGTTCACCTTGTGCCAGCAGATCTCCAAAGCACACACTGAACTTCTGTGTGATTCCTAAATCTGTGGGACCTCGATCAGTAGTACCCCAGTTAACGGGACTGTATAAGCTTAGATTTAAGCATGAATCTAATTACACTGCTAAATAGAAACAGGTATATCAGAGCTTTGAACATATGTATAACCAAAAGCGCACTATATAAAGGGGATAGAGACCATTCCTACACTACTTCTGTTTTCAGGAAGATGTGACCATTTGTGGGAATCTTAGAGACCTTGTGATGGTCTTGGCAGATAGGCAGGTGCTGAGGGTGACCACAAGCAATCATCCTTTTTTCCCCCCTGGAATTCTTACCTTTAAATCAGCAAATGGAAATTCCCTACAATTCTGCACATTCGTGGATTCTTAGGAAAGCCTCCTATCGTTTGTCTAACCATTCTTACCCAAGAAGACAAGAGACTTTAATAATAATTATGTTGATATTTTGCAGGGTGCTCAGTAGCATTAGCCTAAAGAGGAACAGCCAGGTACATATAGTCAGCCTGGCTAGAACTCAACACATCACCTTTCTTTCAGCCATTAAACTCAAAAGGGACAAATTCCACCTTTACTTACACTAGGATACAACTGAAATAAACAATTTCAGTGGCATCACTGCAGCTGGCATAGCCCTGTACCACTGTAGCGCAGCGGAATTTGCCTACTGCTCTCCATCAGAGACTAACTAGAAAAGCATTCTGCTGGTAGTAAAACACAGCCAGATTTCAAACCTGATTTAATTTTGATAGAAAGAAAAGCAGCCTCTCTTCTGCTTTCAGCTTTCTTTTCAGCTGTGCTAGAGTAGATTTGGGGTCAGGGAACACCCATGTGCCTGTTATACTTTAACAGGATGGAGAATCAGCAGGAAAGAAAGAAACCAGAAAAAGCTGACCTTGGTGCAGCTGTTAAAACTTGAGGCAAGGACAGCAGAAAAGAGAGGCCTTTGAACCCTCCCCATTTTGGATCTGCTGGATGCCTTGCCACAGGAGTACAGGGGTGGTGGGACTTCAACACACCTCAGGGGCACTTTGTACCACCCCGTTCTGTTCTCCCACACAGGCACTGTGGGAGCTATTTTCTCATCTCTGCAAATCCCAAGTAGTGCCAGTGAATAAAATAGAAATGAAAAATGGGAAGCTCTTATCAAACTTGATTACTTTTACCGTGTAAAACATTTGTCACTCTACAACAATGCTGTGGTCCTTGTTTTTACTATATGCTTTAAAATGAGTGAACATAATTTACAATCATTTCCATTTACACCCTCTTTAAAGCTCTTTTATACAGCCTATAAGTCACCATAAAGCTGTTTATAGAACCTATCCGTAGCTGAAACACTGTCACTACTTGCTTACCTGCTTGCATTAGATTTAGCTGTGCCCCCAAAGTCCTTATTTAATCGGGATACTTAGAAAATCTTTATAGACTGAAACCCCAAAAGACCTATTTTTTTAAAAACTGATTAGCCTACTGTGCACCTGCACTTACTCTTCTGTTTGCCAAATGTTCCCACCATGATAAACAAACCCCCTCAGATACCCAAGCCCGCTGAACTTGCACACAGAACCAATCTATGTGAAATATGTGGGATAAATAACATCAGTTTATTTAAGACTATGTCATTTTGCAAGTATGCACATCTAGTGCCTGATCTGTGTTATCAATAACTATATAATACTCAGTTATTATAGTTATTATATCAACAACTATATAATATCCACCAATTAAATGCCACATCTTTTAAAGTATGAGAGAGGGGAAGATTATCCATACAATGTTACCAGCTGGCTGTGGGCACCACATGCGCAGAGTTGTGATATAAAACATTGCCTTATAGTCAGTTTTAGATTTTTCACTTGCAATGTCCAAGTCAAGTGCAAGTTTTCTTTCCCAGACAAGCATGAAGATGTTCAGCTTTGTGAATGCTGCAGACTGACACCAGGGCCAAAAGCAGACTAAATTAATGGAGCCTTACCTTGCTTTTGTGTCCCCAGGCAGTGTATAACCCTTCTACAATGCAGCCATAGAATGACAAGGCACTAGGACAGCTCTAATTTATATTATGAGATTTGCAGTCTCCATTCAGCCCATCACTCAGTTGGAGTGGAGTGAAACAGAACATCAGTGAGCAGCAGCTGCCTTTTGGCACAGATTTGATTCATGCTTTGAGAATGTATATTTTTGTTGTCTTCTGTGTTACCAACCTTCAGTTCATTGTTTCTTGATACTTCACCTCTTATTAGTGACATCACTTAGTTATTTTGCCATTTCATGAAGTAAAACTCCAGGAGTTTAAAGAGTGCTGGGGATGTTGCCTTGCAGACCTAGAAAACCCAGGTATTTCACTGTATGCAGGCAATGAGTCAGTCAGCAATGGGGCAACTGGCCCAAATCTAAATATTCTTACACTGTGATCATAAATATTGTCACTGGTTTGAGGGGAATAGAATGAAATTTTAAAAAGGTGCTGAAACCTGGTTTTGATCCTGTCCTAATTGATTCAGTATCAGCTTCTGCGTTATAGTGATTGATGTAATGAATACGGCTTGCTGTTCATGTATACAGTCTGGTGGTGAAGTTATTTATAACAGAGTGTTAACCTGAATTTAAAAAAATCATTCCTATTCTAGGCAATTTTTCAATTAATATCTTAGAGGAAGTCAATGCATGAGGCTTATGCTCAAAGTGAATGACGGACTTAAAAAACGCCTTGAATAAGGATAGGTAAGAGCATAGTAAAGCATTTAAACCGGTTCAAAACCAAATATCTCTATCAACTGATGTGTCTGCATTTATTGGATATGATACTAAAGTTCAGAGATGAAGAAAGGAAAAGTTTCTTCTTTAAAGCAGGGTTTAAAGAAACATTTAATTCTATTTGAGCTCAGTGCAAATGAGAAGGCAGCTGTTTTCCACCTCTCCTCCTTTATTCCAACCATTTAGTAGAAAAGGTCAGTGACGTTCTGACATACTCTTAATTATAATATGATTTTCATAATCAGAACTTAGTCTGGACTAAAAAGCATGCACTTAAGGCATGACTGAGGAAGGAATTTGGATATAATCTGATTCTTTCTTCACTTCTAGGATTTATGGTTACCTAATTGCTAGAACCAAGTATGTAGTCAGTCCTGTGTGGACTGGACAAAATTTTTCAGAGCTGAAAATGGTGTCTAGTCTATCTGGATAATGGGTTTACAGTGATAACAAGGGTATTTTATAATGAAATAAAAGCTCTTCTCTCCATCTCAGACAATACTCCAGCCTTCTGTACAGCTACAATACAGCTATGATACAGTACAGGTACATTTCAGAATAAAGAAATTACTGTGGCAAAAAAGCAAAAAGAATCCTGTTCTACAGGCATCTGTTATTACTAGATTTCTTCACAAATTTATGAATTAATTTTTTTTTCCCACATAGTTTTACTATTTCATAGGAATGACAGTTTGGTAATCCTTGAGAACAGGCAACTCACTAAATGCTTTCAGCCAGGCTCCATAGCAATGTGAGAAAAAGAACAAATTTGACTGCAAAAGAATGACTCTGTCAGAGGCACAAAAAGAGACAAAATAATTGTATTTATTTTTATCAAGAAGGCCTCCTAGCTTGGCTTTCTGCTCAGGCTAAAGCCAAGAAGACACCATAACACTTTTAAACGAGTCATACCAAAGTGCAAAGTAAAAAAAAAGGGAATACAAAGGAAATCACCCACCGACTGGTCTCCTTGTTCTAAGTGGGTCAGAACACGTCAGTATTTTCTGAATTTCTCACATCTCCCAGCTGGAGAAGCATATTGAAGTAAAAATAATGATTCAATGTTTATGGAGTATCAATAACTTTAAAGGTTATCATCTAGAATGGCAGGTTAGCTGCATGGTGGCAAAGCAAGATGATTTCCCACATGCAGTAGCACTTTACAGATGGAAACAATCTGCTCATTACTCCATTTGTTATCGTGCCGTCCAAGTCCAGCACACCAGTAGCAGCAGAGCCCTCGTAGGCACAAAATTGCTTTCTACTCCTCGTGGTCCAGCAGAGGAAATAGCCCCCTTGGGCTTGTTCAGGGCCACAACAGTGCATGTCCCCAGGCAGGTCTGTTTGCAGCTACCTCCGAATACCCTAGCAGTGGTGGTGTCCCAGTGTCCCAGCAGCAATGTACTGGGAGGACATTCCCAGCTCCATGGCACTGCAGGCCCATAAAGGGAGCACAGAGGACATTAGGAAGCCCATTGCAAGGCAGCTGCTCTAGCTGATCACTGACCCATGCACAGACCATGGAGCGGGAGGGAGAGCAGAGCTTCTGTGCCTGACTGGGAAGCGTTTTTATAACTATGCCAGGCCTTTAAGCAGCCTAATTTTTCAACTGTAGATTAGGCTACTACACAGCAGTGCTCGGCCCAAATTGAAAATCCGTGTACCTTCTGGCAGCCCAGAGCACAGCAGAAGATACCAAGCTTTACATTTCTAGGTCACTGGCTTATATCAGCTTTCCCTCAGCTGTGACCAAAAGGCGCTAATGTAAAATAAACCCAGGACCCTAATGTGAGTGTCAGAAAGGAATCACAGAATTGTTAGGCTTGGAAGGGACCTCTGGAGATTATGTAGGCCAAGCTCCCTGCCAAGAGAGCCTCACCTGGAACAGGTGACACAGGAACGTGTCCAGGTGGCTTTGGAATGTCTCCAGAGAGGAAGACTCCACAACTTCCCTGGGCAGCCTGTTCCAATGCCCTGCCACCCCCAATGAAAAGATATTCTTCCTCATGTTGAGGTTAAACTTTTTATGTTTTAACTCCACAACAATCAACCCAAACTTGTGCAGATTATTTGGCAAGTTCAGCCAAGGAAGCCAAACACACAGGTCAGCTGATTGCACCAAATTAGGTGTAACTCTGTGAGACAGTTATATCCTCTTTGGAAATCTTCTCAATTTCCACTCAGGGCTCAGAATTTATATTCAGATTAATAAGAAAACTCCTGTTTGTTTTGCATATGCACAATTTCCTCTTTAGTCTCCATTACACAGTCTCAGCTGGGGCAATGATATAGTTAGGCAGCAAACATTTTTCTCCTCGTGCTAGACATTTGAAATTTTGGAGAACAAACCTCCTGTCATACCCTTTTTTGGTATCCTAGACTATCTATGCTACTAAACTAAAGCAGCCCAGTTTCAGCTATAGCCCTGAGGCCATGGGATATGACACGGCTCACCTGGCAGAGGACAGAGCTCTGCCAGAAGATGTGCCAACAGTGAAATGTTGGGTCAACACACGAGCTCGTGCCTCGGCTCAGTTAAATTCACTGGCCTCTACAGAAGCCTGGGATCTAATGTAAAACACCATTTTTTGCTGCCTGACAGCTTTCCTGACAACAGCTGGTCACCGGAGGATGCTCCTTTCTCTCAGCCCCTGGTGTCACTGCCAGTAATTGACCATTCAGCTTCTGAAGTGATGCAGCATCATGATTTAACATCTTCCCAGGGTGCTGCTTTCAGCCTTGGCTTTTGTAATGCTGAGGTGCATCAGGCTTTGTCCTTGCCCAGACAATGAAAAGGCAATGTTTGTTACCATTTCAACTTTCCGTTTTTAAACAGGAGAAGAACCTCAAATCTCAGAAAGCAGTAACAAATAAAAAAATGAGAAAACAGGGATTTCAACAGACACAATTTATCATTCTGATAATATTGAAACATTCTGGATTTGGTCTTGTTTGCAAAACAATTTCTTTTACATGTTACTACATTTTGAAATGGGTATTTATAGGCTGAAAGAATGAAACTTTTCATTTAACAACTGTCAAAATCAGACTTTTCAATATTTCAAAGCTTACTCCTTTTTTAGACATTACATTCCTCAGAACCTGCTCCATTCTGTCAAAAATTCAGTGAATCACTACTTTTTGATGGCAGCAAAGGAAGAAAAGTTTTTCTGAAAAATGCCCTGCCAGGTCTAATAAACTGCTTCTCTGTCATACTTGTCTTTGTCTTAAGTTTTGATGAATGCTGCAGTGACTGCATCCCAAAACAGCTGCATTAGAAGATGTGTCACTTATGTAATTCTCCTCCCTCCCGAAATGAGGCAATGGAAAGTTTCCTGAATCTTTTGGTATAATGTCATATACAGATTAGAAAAAACCAAAACAACTGGAAATGCTCACATTAGCCAGTTTCCTGGAGCCACTTAATAGCTGCTTCAGATAGAGATTCAAATCCTTCACCCTTTTATGTTCAAGATCCGTAAAAGGTAAATGCCATGAGTGGGGAAACCTGCAAAATAAGAATATTTGTAAGCATAACTCTTGTATTATATTTGCTGAAAATATTTCCAGCTCTGTTCAACAGAGGAAAGGCAAGACTTTTGAAGGTAGAGGAAGGGACGGGTCCAGGGTCCAGGGTCCAGGGTATTGTTTACCCTCTCACTCTGGTTCTTCTAATAATTTGCTGATATTTTGTTTCATACTGTAGCTCTTTTTCTGTCTAAATAATAAATTATAAAGCAAATGAATAAATAAAATCTAAAAGGCAGTTGTTTCCATTTTATAATTAAATAACCGACCCTTTCTGAAAGAAGGAAAACACTGCCCTCCTCATTTTTTGCACTGCGCATAGCAGGACAGATCTCTGATCTCAGTCCAGGGCTCACACCATACACACCCTTACAACAGAATACCAAGTACCAAAGCCTTGCAGCAACAATGTGACATTTGATGAATATATCATTGCTTGCATTTTTACTTCAGCTATTTAGAGTGTAGATAAGTTTTTCAGGGCAGGTCCCTGATCCCATATGTAATTTCAGGCACTAGCATAATAAAACCAATATAAGAAAACAAATGATCGCCATAGTAAAAAAATCAATCCCAACAAAAGCAATAACAATAATAATAGTAAAAGTAATGGTCTTGCTGAATTTTTATTAAGATTAATTTAATTTCAGTTTAGTAAATAAATCACATATGCATAGAATGGCCTTATGTCAATTTTCAAATGCTTTGGTGGTTGAAAATGTGAAAACCTCACATTTTTTCACTTGAATCATCTTTGAATTTTAGAGATAGTGTACATTAGATCAGTCAAAAGGTTAGATTTTTAACAATACACATAATCAATTTATATTAACCTTGCCCTGGCAAAGGGTATTTATCTCTCAGGTTGAAAGAGCATTAGAAAAGCTATCTGCTAAATTGCACATAATGGGCTTTGTGGTATGGATTGCTAATACTAGGATTCGTAATTAACATTATGCTTTATGTCCTCTAATGTATGTGACAGAGAAAGGTAGAAGATTGGATCTGGTTATATTTCATGTTGTACCATCCCCACTGGAAATAGTCAACTGTGATTTGTTTACAAACCTCTTTTTTTTTCTGCTACAACCTTGTTTATCCACTAGACCTCAAGAGGCATCTGAAGGCTTCAGACAAATGACTGGGGAGCTGTCTAGCATGGGATACATTGGAAAGGGACACTTGGCCAGCCTTTAGAAAGGCAGCCGGGCAGTATTGTGAGGAAAAACAGCGCTGGTAGAACTCAGTTTGCAATTAAACCAGCAAAGGCCCAGGATGACAGCAGCATACTGTACACATGCGTGAACTTCTGACTATTTCTGCCCATGGCACTGAAAGATCAGGGCTCAGTGAGGGGCTACACAGACCAATAGCAAGAGGGGACTCTTGCCTCCCGAAATCACAGTTGCAGGACACATAAAGAGGTGGGGGAAGTGATGTGACCCAGGATCATGACACATAAGAGCTGTGCAGATAAAAATAGGTCATCTGGCACACACAGATAGCCTGTGAATGTTCTGGTTCCTCTGGGGCACAAAGGGACTTCTTTCAAGGAATGGTAGGGAGGAGCTGTTTGGAAGCAGTTTAAAATGAATTAACTGTGTAACACAAAGAGAAGGCTCTGGCCGTAAAATGCAGGCCCCTAGAAGATGCACCCTAAGCACAGTGGCCAAACAGAGGACAGAGAAAGTGCTGATTGATAGCACCAATAACTGCGAGGATGAAGGACAATATGAACCTTGTGGTGGCACTGAGCCCTTCTTTAAAAGGCCTTCACACTTTTGCTGAATTGCATCTGTGGCTGAAAGTGGCTTTGCCCTTGTGAGTTCACTTGTGTTAGAAAAGGTGAACTTCCCAACCTGATATCAGCTTTGCATCTGCCTAAAACGGATCAGAAAAATATCAGCATGCAGCCTTGTGCAGACGTCCTGCACAGCAGACTCCATCCCCTACTTGTTGGCGTCAACATTGCTCTGTGTACTAATTATGTCACTCAAATGCTTTCTAGGGTGAAAAGATTTTTGGCCTTTTACAAAATAGTAATTAAACACAATTAATACTCACTATGAAACCAAATATGTAGGAAGGTGGTAGAATGCAAGGGCTTGCTTGGGGCAGCTGTGCTTTCACTTGTAAATATGGGGGAATGTTCAAATGTCAACAGCAAAATTTCAGATTCTGAGAACTCTCAGCTGTTGCCATTGGTTTCTTGCAATATAGTCAGTATTCAGCACTTGTATGAAGCACTCTCATATTGCACTGTTTTCTCCTAATGAGATATGAATATATACCACTTCATAGCAACAAAACAAAGCAGAAACCAAGCCCTTTGTGTCAGCACTTCCAATTATTCTAGTAATATTAAACATTTTACTTTTTAAATCATACATTTTTAAACTGATTAAGTGGTTACATTGTGGAAAAAGGCTTTTCCATTCCTTTGAAGCATCTGGCACCAGACAGAGTTGGAGCTTTGTAACACACGGATAGACTAATGGTCTGATATGGTATGGCAGTTTCAGTAATAATAATAACAATTTCCTATAAAGAAATAATTAGTTTTTTATTATTAGGATAAAATCTAGAATACATGAAAAGCCTCAAATTAATGAAGTTCTGTTCCAAAACAAACACAACTTTAACATTAAAAAACATGGCTATCAAGAAATATAATAAAATGAATTGCTTTAACACAATCTTAGGGAAAGACCATGCAGTGACAGGTTACTGCTGGAGCTGAATTACAACAATAAACCCCTGGTGCTCTTAGAGACAGCCTCAGTATATGCACATTAACCCTCTGAGAGTTCTGAAACGCTCTTTGTGAAAATGTTGTGAGGGATTTTATTAAAGGTAGGTTTATCTATAAAATGGCTCATACCACTCTGGAAATTCACTACAGGGTTTCTGAGGTCTATGCATTTCTACAGAGAAACTTATTTTCTTTCAAAGGGCTCTGCTTGCCACAGGAAAAAGAATCATAAACAGGTACTTGCTAAGTATCCTATTTTAAAACCTAATGGTTAGTGTGCAAATATCCACAAATCAAAATCCTTATTCAAGCAGTTGCAGTGTTTGTTTAGTGAAATTTCGATTTTCACCAGCTGCTGCAAAGAAGTGAGCCAGTGATAATGAATCAAATTGGAGTCAATAAAATCCCCTCAGGTAGGAGAGAGATTCTCTAGAATAAACTAATCAAAATCCATTTAACCAAATGCTTCTCATAAGCTTGAGGGAATATAAAATTTGGATCTGAAAATTTTGGACTGAAAGTCAAAACCATGTTGTTTGTGGCTACGTACTTCAGGTCAAATGCCAAAGACCTTCATATTTTTCAAGCATATCACTTGAATCTCAACTTGATTCAAGTAAAATGCTTGTATTTTAGGTCAGATTTATGTTTTATTGTAGATAGAACCTGAGGAAGGGCTTGTATCAGGTGAGTCAGAATGACTGTTTAGAGAGGAATACTTTGCTCTCAATGGGGGATTCAGTATAATGTATAGGATATTTGTAGAAAAAATAACTCCACTTGTATTACTAAGGCCATGGACAATCATTACCTAAAGAAAAGCTGTCTTATATAAGACAGAAATAAACTATGGGACTCACTGTCCCAGGGAACTGTGAAGAAATAAGATTCAGAAAATGAAAAGCAGGAATAGACATGCACATGAATAAAAAGTAATATTCAGAATTATCACAACTAACGAGAACATGTTTTTCATAAGATTTTAAACTGAATGATGTGAGGCACAAAGTATTGGGTTTTGAGGCCAGAATAGCACTTAGATTATTGTATATTTGTCAGCAAGGGCATATGTGCAACTTTTTGTAAGCAAGTTGTTCATGCCTGCCAATGTCAGAGATTAGCTTGTTTCTGTTCTGATCCACTGTAAACATTCCTACATTGCTTTAATATATGGATTTTGCTATGAGTTTTCATAAGCATCATGAAGAAAATAAAAACTATTAAAGACCTTATCACGCCTTTAATGAAGACAACACCACTTACCCTTTGATTCAGGAATAGTTTTGTCAGGCCCAAGCTATTCTCCCTTCTCTCCTCCCATTAAAAAAGGAACAATAAAATATATAAAAGCTAGACAGTCACAGTGGTCTATGATTCAGTTTCTTCTGGGGCTGAATAGAAGGCTTGATAGAGTATGCCACATTGCCTTTGTGTTTCTAAAAATATGTCTGCTGTGCATATTCTCACAGATTTATCCGAGTACAGAGAGAACCACTTAACAGCAGAATAACATTCACTAATATACTGCCTTACTCTGGGAGGGCATGAGATGGGAATTGCTTCTGAAGGTGGCTGTGAAGTTTTGAGAACTGGTCGAACGATTTTTCCACGAAAGTGACCACATTACAGGTTTGCACCACCTGGACTAGATATATCTGTGTTGGAGGAAAGGGAGAAGCAAAAAAGAGAAATTATCAGAGAGGCACATTAAAAAAAACACCAAAAACTTACAAGAGAAAATATGGGGTGATTTTAACAAAGAATAACCTTCCTTTAATGTAGTGCCAGAGAATTCAGCTTGTAATTCATAGTCTTTGCTGCACAGAAAGAGAAACTTGCCTGGATAGAATACAATTCAAACACTGAAAGATCACTGCAGTTTGTGAAAACTAATAGTGCACCATTAAAGCATCATATAACAGCGTCCAATTTCTATTAGGCTTCCTAATTTTGTGCCATGCTTTCCTTCTGGATGCTTTAATTAGCTCTTGATTTATTTTTCACTATAGGGCATGAACTGTTCTCCTTAATGGCTCCCTGCAAATATCTGTCTGCCTGGTGTTCTTTCTCCCTGGTAGCTCATTGCTTATGGCACCGCTGTTCATCCTGTGATCCTTTTAATGTGGCACAAGCACATCTTCTCTAAAGGAAGAGGGAGAGTATATAAGCTCTCAGAAGAGTCATTAAAGATCAAGGCAAATGAGGGCAAGCAAAGAACAGAAAACATACAGAGTCAGGCTTTTTGCTGAATCCCAAAATGGTGGCTCTTGCGATTGACTTCTCTGTGTCCAGCATCATCCACTCCTGGGGGACAGTCTCTGGAGCTGGAGGCTTTGCAGAGCCTGTCACTGACATCTGTACGAGCGTGTGGATCAAGTTATTGAGTTTAACAGGAAAGCACTCCAAACTTTCTTTTATTTTCCTGAAGAACAGACAAACAGAAGAGGTGCTATTTATGCATCTGTTTTGTTTCTATTTCTTGATCCCTGTTTTCATGGATGCATGACCAAAAATCCAAAATTCTAAAGTGACCTCACACAAACACATACCCACATAAACACCAGTTTGCTATTTGCAGCAATGCAGCACATCTGGCCCAGAGCCCTACTGCTTAAAGGAGTGCTTTTGCCATAGCCTGTCTCATGACTTAGCTTGGAGCACTTTGTTCTTCATTAGCAGGCTAGCATCAGCTTTCTTTCAGAACATTTCCATGTGTGTGTTGAGGGGTTCCAGGGCTGAACAACAAGTGTTCATTTTGACAAGTAGGAGAAAATGCACTAGTTATTACTGTATTTATTTCTCGTTGCATTAACCTCACATGGGCTTACACGTGTTTGCGTAAGGCTCTTGGATTCAATTTGTGATTTGTGCATGATGTGTTGCTAAATCCTCTACCCAGCTCTTAAAGGCTCTATCCCTGTGGAACTGCTTAAGATGAATTTAAAAAAAAAAAAAAAAGAGAGAGAGAGAGAAAATTTCTCCCGGTATCTCCCTCCATCTCATCCCTGTGCAAGGGGAGCCAGAACACACTTCTTGTTTCCTAGAGTTTTAAGATCCTTCATCAGAAAAGACGAAACAGATAAAAGCAACCTAGATATACATGTAGATTATGTACTGCAAATGTGTTTTAAAGTCAAAATGAGCTGACTTGAAAAATAACACTGTAGGATAATCACAGGTCTTTGAGGAGTCAAATGCAGTACTCTTTAGAAAACACTCTCTCTTGAATTCAAGTGCTAATTGAATAGTTAAGACTTATTAACTTGTGGTGGTATTTTTTTTTCTGTTTCCCTGTTTATTTCTACAGCTCTCTGAAGATACTCTAGATAGGTTCTGATGTTATAGAACAACAACCCATTAGTTTCAGGCCATATGGCAGCAAACCTCTACCCATTTGTCAGGGGTTTGCTGGGGTTTTTTTCCTTTCGTCTTCTTTTTTTTCTTCTTCTAGATTTATGACTATATCTAACTAGGTTACAAGGGTTGACAATATCCTTAACCACACTCATCATGATCCCTTGTTCAAAGCTCAGCAAATGTTTCACCTGTCATTTCAAATTAAATTCTTATTCATGGGTTTCTGTGAGTGGGTTGGAATAGTAGGGCAATCATTTGAAATCAGCTCCACTCACCACATTAGCCTGATTTTCATGATCTCAGATGCTCTGGCTAAAGTCTGTAGTTTCACAGATGCAACCACACCAGAAAGAATATTCTACCTATAGACAGCTCCCCACCTCACGCTGCCCCCCAAATTCAGATTTTATACAAAATAGTGTGTGAATTAGCATACACTGATCAGGCATAGTAAACTGAGATGTATATATTTTTCTTAATGTAATACAAGGAAAGGTATCTCTGAATTGATTTGGTTAATTATCTTAATTATTAATTACATTCTCCAGAAACAGATACATGCAGACTATTTAATAAATTAAACAAATTAACACTCAAATGTAAAACAAGAAAACAAATCTAATTTCAAAATATTAGTACAAAATCAATTCAGTGCTGATTAATTAGGCTGCATCAGGAGTGAACTTTTCCTTTTTAACTCCCATGTATTTAATTTACTGTGTAGTTTAAACACTTCCTAAATCACTGAGCTATTAGGTTATAGAATCTGTAACTGGCCATATAATAGCAAAGCAGTTAGGGAATTTGCCACAGTACTATAAGAGACATGTTAACTTTGCAGTTAAAGACATTGCATTTTAATTCACATAAAGCAGGCCTCAGCTTGTAAATCAGTACTAATTCAGACATCATCACAACGCAGAACAGCCTGATATCAGAGTACCACTGATGGGTCCATTAGGCTTCTAAAATACTTTCAAAACCCAGGTTGCTAATCACACACTTTAAATCTAAACAGAGGCTTGTTTTGTCTTATTGCAATTTTTTCCTGTGAGTTATTGTAAGTTATTACATTTAAAATCAAACAAAAAGTGTACACTGTTTTCTCCCACTCCTGATATTCTGTTTTGTCTGTATGCAGTCCTCTTTGTTAGACTAGAAACCTCTAAGCAATCCTTGTATCATACTATCAACACAGAATTGAAAAGACCTCTGCTATTCTGATGCCATCTCAGAGCGTGTCTTCACAGCAAGGTAGAACAACTCCGGTTACGGTTCTCTGAACTTTCTTTTTAGGGCAAATTGGCTTAAGGAAACCCTTGTTGCCAGAAGGTGGTTCCTAATTATGCATGGAGCAATGGGGGACATCAAACCCATGTGTCTTATCTGTGTGAAATTCTGGAGTGTATTTTTGGCCTGGATTAGTTCACTGACCCAGTTTATCCCATTGTGCTATCCGATTCCCCTTTCTGTTAGCATTTTAAAAGTTCATCCTGAGGGCCAGCGGTGGAAGTTTCTCCTTGAACTCCCTCAGATTCCCATACCCTTTATTTTCTCTATATTCAAGTTAAGATTAGCAATAGTGAGAAGAAGTTGGTAAGGTCATGGGTATTCCTTGCCAAGGTCCTCTTGCTCCCTGGCCATCACCACCTTTGCCTGTGCATAAAGCTGGCTCTGCCTTTGCAAAGATGACAGAAAGTTTCTTATTTATTGCAGAGCTCTGGTAGCCCAAGCTGTTTCAAAAATTAGTTCCTGATGGTCTACAGATAGCAAAACTGATGTGAGCAATACAAAGGACATGTAAAGCACAGGTTCATCAGAAGAAAACTGGAAACTGCCATTAACTAAAGTAACATCAGCAGTGAATCCTAATATTGCTAACACAGTTTTCAGACAAATACTATTTTTCTACATGATAATAACTGTGCACATTGGTGTCTCACCTGCTTCTCAGAAAAGTGAGTTAAATATCTCGGATTATTGAAAAGCAATGACTTTCCGCTTTCCACCTGCTGAACTGACTTTGAATTTCAGATTTGGCTTGCAGTCTTTCCACAGAGCTGTCAAATTACACTGTCAGGTAAAACATGAACAGACTGGCTGGCTGCTTGGGTAAACAGAGATGGACGAAAAGTTTGGCTAATGCTTTCACTAGTGACTAGGGAAAGTGACTTGATTTCTGTAGGAAGCAGACATTTCTTATGGGATTGGTATTCTGAAGGCTGGTGCTTAGATCTTTTTTTGGACACACCAGCCATTCTACACAGCACATACACTCATTATTACTGACAGGTTATTCAGATCTTAGTATATATAATAATTATTATTCATCCAAAAGCTTCAGAATAATTTTCTGTATCAGTCTTGATGGTATCCTGCTTCTCATTTCCATCCAGGCCTGAAAATAACTTAGAGTATAACGAACAAAATTTATTTTCATAGGATTCTCAGATGTTCATGAATGTTGTTTCATTTATATTCCGCATTTCCATCCCTGAATTTACCAGGCTCCATTTTAAAGCAAGTCGGGTAGTATCCTCCAAAAAGATCTTAATACAGTTTTCCAGAATATTACAGCCTTCAGCAACAGACCTTTTATAATTTTCAGTGACATTTATTTATGGACAGTTGGTATCTTTTCTGTGTACAGCAGTGATAACTCCTCAGTTTAATACCTTATTTCCCACTGTGATGGTATACAAGCAATAATCAAAACTCCTTTTACCGTTTATCTTGTTAGACTTTAAAACCCAGGTTTACTTCCACACTAACTCTTATCCCATGGGCTGAGCACATCAGGTACTTTCCTCAACTGCATCTTCCAGTCTAGTTTCCCTACTAGTCCTCCCAGGAGTCTCTCCTAGGACAGATGATGTTCCTCTCCCCTGAGTTTTGGCGTCTGCAGTTTGTGCAACAGCATGAATGCCTCAGACAGCTGAAATTGAAGAAGTCTGCCTTCTGTTCCTTTGAGGCACATATTCCACAACCTTTACAAACTGCTTGAATGCTGCTGAAATAAAGTTTAGTGCTGTAGTTTTGTCTACACCCTTTCAGATGCCACCAACTTTCACTGTGTTTTAGGGAAATTTATTGCCGAAATATCTGCAGCCACCTGAGAAATAGGGATTGACTGCAGTTTGAGATTAGTGTCATGCTTTAAAAGGAGTTTCTGTGAATTTTCCAGTTTGAAAACTGCTGGCATTTCTGACTTGGAGCAGATATGCTTGGCCTGGGCATTGAGAGGTACCTAATAAATGACTCCATTAATAAATGAGCAAAGACAGCAGCCGATCCAAGCAGTAGCTCCCTCAGTCAGGCTGCCGAAGGTATGCAATGGGCTTCCCTGGGAATTGCCAGATCCACCCTGCATCTCTTATGCATGGGTTTCTACAAGAGCGTTAGATTGCATGCTGCAATCAACTGAAATCAATGCCATTCATTGCATTAGGCTAACTTTATGCTCTTAAAAACAATTTTAAATACACACCCCTTTGCAGGCACATTAAAAATGTCAGGCAGCATGCCACACCATCCTGACATTTGAAGACATCTGCAGAAAACCATAGAGGAAATTTATATCCAGAGGTAAGATGGGTTTCCAGTTTCTGGTAGAACTGAGAGGAAAGCAGGGAGGATAAAGGATCAGACTGAGTTTCAAGGATCAAACTGAGTTCAGGGCAGATGCTGGAGAGACAACGATGTTTCATTTGGCACGAGGTGCACAGGACTGACAGGGAGACACAGAAACTCTTGTATAACTCTCAATTGGTGCATTGTTTATCCACGATCTGAGAGTGTGACCTTCCAGAAGGCTGTAAGTTGTGAGGCTTAACACTGCCGCTCATCAGCTCCTAACAGGGAACTGACGCCATGTGAGAAGAATACAGTGCACAAATAGACCACAGACTGTGGAACATGTCTTAAATCAAGAAGACTAAAGGAATTTAGTAAAACACAGAACATTTTATGATCCTGACAGGGGTCAGTGTGTTACAGTCCAAACTCTGATAGCATTGTTCTGTTGGCTGAAAAGGTAACGGCAAAGAACAAATTAACACTGTTCTGCCAGGAATATTCGTGACATCATTCATCATTTCATGTTGTTTTTAAACAACAGCAGGGGCAATGTCAGTATTATTGCTCAAATCAAACTCAGAAAATTGCTAAAAGCAACCTATTTCTATAGAACTACAGAGAAAATACTGTTCTCCTATTTCCACTAGCAGAAGATTGGGATTTTCAGTGGATACATTATATGACCGAATCTGAAAGATTACAATAACTACCTTGTACTTAGAACAAGAAATGATATTCTGTTGGCAGCGTTTAACATTCCAATGACCACACTCCTTGTCTAGAAAAGATCATTTTAAAAACAATGAAGTGTTTTTGCAAGTAATTATGGAGAAAAAGGAACTACAAACTGCAAGGGATTTGAGAGCTACTAGAAGCTGTGCAAATAATCAGAACTTTCAATTGTCTTTCTAGGGACAGCTTGAAAAACAGATACAGGAATAAGATACTGAATGACCACGAAAAGTATGCTACTGGATTTTCTCTTACATTGATATTTTATATAACAAGGAGATAAGTAATTTTTCTGAAGGACATCAATAAAGATGACACAGGTAACACAGAGTCCACAAAAATCTCAATATTCCTAGAAGCAGGTTGGAAAATGTTTTTACAGAGGGGCAAGTTCTGCATGGACCTGGTTATCGGGCCATCCCAAAGTCTTTACTTTGAAAAGTGCCTGGATACAATTTCCAGAAGTTAAAATACTACTAGACATGAAGCCGGATGTTCTGCCCATGTTCAAACATGTAGAAATGTTAATACATTTTATCATTTAACACAAAATTATGTTCAAATGCATAGAAATCAGAATAAATGGGGGAAAAAAGCTCCAAGAGAAATAGAATCCATGGAAATTCATGAGATACTGTAAAGGGATTTGCTTCTTGCAAATGAGCATATATAATACAAACATATCCTAAGAATATTAATGAACAAAATATACACTCTAGCAATATCTGACTTTTCTACATGATAAAATGATCTCTATGGACAACAACAAATCTACACTTCAGCATTTCAAAGGAAATTGGAACAAGGCCTCTGGAGTTCACTGAACACACCTGAGCAGAAAAGGCAGTTTTAAACAAGAACAGAGCCCACAGCGCTGTACAGGTCTGAACCATTTTGTTGCTGTGCAGGAATTGAGTGGAATTTCCATTCTGAAAGCCTTCATATCCTTAACCCCATCGCTAACAAGAAATCTCATTGGAAAAAGGACATGCTGGCCTCCAAGTTCTACCTATAGTCTCCCTGACCTGAACAGGATTTCTTGCCCCTAATATAAACCTCTACCAGGCACCAAAGCACACCAACTGTTCTTCCAAAACAGTGCTGGGCCACATCTCCTTCCTAATGCCGGCTGTTATTCCACAGGCTCTGGCTGAGGAAGACTGCAGATGAATTCCTATTCTGGAGTCCCTCACCTCCTTCACCCTAACCCTCAAAATACCCACAAACACTTGTCCAACTTCAAGAAAGAGCGTGGAGACACAGCTCTGTTCTGGAACAAGTCTTCACCCTTCGCCTCCCAGCAAAGCAAGGCTGCAGTGATGCCAACAGCAACCATTATCTTACCCAACTGAAGAGCAACACTGCTCCTTTCCACCTCCAGAAGGGCACTAACTCTGAGCTTTGCATGACAGTAATGCAATTTTCATTCTGAAGACTCAGATTTCCCTATTTGTTATATATATCCTAACCCAATTTGCTAACTAAATGAATTGGATTTTTCGCCCGTGAGAGACAGACACAACCAATCCAAACTACTTGACAGAATCAAGACTTACAATTTAATTAGAAACTGCATATTTCCTATTTGTCATGGAAATATAAGTCTGTAATTCAGGAATATGCAAAATTTTAAAGGAAAGGATAAGGTAGGAGTTGATGGTAAATGTGAAGCTGTAATTAAATTTTAAAATATAACAATCTTGCTAAGGGGCAAGAGTGAAAGCATATAGAAAAAACACAGGTGCTAAAGGAGAAGGAACTCAGTGCTATGCTGTGTGCAAAGTTATGGAACAACAGTTTTGAGAAGTTTCTCTCTTTTTTTTTCCAAAGAAAGTCATCCTTAGAGTCTCTAGGTCTCTGTTCCAGCCTTCTCTAAACTTGCTGCCTCAGTTTCTTCAGATTCTGGCAGATTCTAAAACAAACATGGGCAGGAGACATATAAACAGCATAATTCAAATTGCCCAAAACCTTCATATGGTCCCCTGTAATAGTATTGAGATTGGTTCAGCTCCTCCAATTGAATCTTTCATCTCATTTATCCATTACCTTGTTCCCTCTGACTGTACAGAAGGGTGGAGGGATTGCTCTTGCTCTATGGCAGTTTGCACCCTGCAGAGAACTGGGCTGCCTTAAGGGAGTGTCCTTTGCAGCTTGGAGTTTTCAAGGAGCACTTCATTCAGAGTCCAGTGCTGTGAACTGGGATGTGTCCTGCACCTGCACCAGAGGAGGCACCAGGGGCTGCTTTGCATGTGCACGAGGTGTCCAGGGAGTGTAAATTCATAGACTGTCCTTGGGAAATGATGGTGCTACTCAGGGCAAGCTCTGACAGGGAGATTTTTTTCTCCTACTTTGCCTAGAATGTGAAGAGAGTTTCCAAATCCTGACAGTTTCCACTGCTTCCATCTATCTACAGCATCATCACACTGACACTTGGAATTATATGTAATGCAGAGGTCTGACCTGAAAGATCAGGGCTAAGGGCTTTAAATTGACTTTATACACATCACCTGCAGCTCATCAATAACCTCAGTTATTATCACAAACAAGTGAAAGGTTTCTTTATCCTAACACAAATCAAGCTTAAAATGTATCTATATTCACACACGATGCTTTTCTGTGATTGATCTGCTACATGTTTAAAAGGGAGACCAAGTACTGTTTTGAAGATGGTGAAACTGTGGCTAGCAGAGGGAAAGTGACTTGCCTGAGGCAACAGAGAAGGTCAAAAGAAGAAGAGAAAAGGGAGTAAAATTCAGAAATTGAAGCCTCTCACTCAGTCCATTAACAAGCTGAACGTCTTTATGCCGTCCAAATCCATTTGCATGTAGCTGCTACATTTAAAAGCAGAGAGAAAATCTGACTTGATGTAAACCAGGATGGTTTTACCATGAAAGCCTAAGAAATCTCTAGGCACTAAGTGATTTGTTACAATGGTACACAAATGCACGACTGTTCCTTCCAAAAATTTGAGAAATTCGTTACAACATGCATAAGGAATGGACTTTTTAAAACTAAACATGTGAAGACCAATTATCCTTTCATGCAATTTCCCTCTTACAGCCTCTTAACACAACAGAAAAACTACTTCATGCCTGAAGAAGATAAGGTTTCTAGATTATATTCTAGTTTTACCTTGTAAAGTAGCTTGTAGCCTGGAGATCTGAGTCCTGAGGACGGAGGTTGTCATACACATATTTCAGATCCTGGATGCTGTTTAGCTCAGGCAATCCTGCATGCAGCATCTTAAAGTAAAGAGATATTAGATCATTAGTCCACTGCTCTGTTGAAAAGAAATTTCAATGAAATGGGGCTCAGAAAAGAGAGGTTTTATGCCAAAAGGTCTTCTTGTAAAACAAAAAGTTTTGCTGATCTGAAAAGTGATTTTGATGCTAGAGCAATGCCTGGAATACTAAAGTGAATATATTGCATTGTAAACCCTCGCACTGAGGGACCAGAAGAGACATGGGTCAGAATCAATGATCCATTGCAGTTATTTAGTTTCTCTTCAGATACCATAAGCTCAAGGTGTTCATTGCTAAGCCTTCCTCACAACCTTCTAATGGTGATAAAGGGAAGGTGACCAAATTCAGCCACCTGAACAATAGTAACCACATTTCTGTTGCGCTCACAGTGGTGTCTTAGTCCTAATTCAATTTAGCGCAACATCTCCTTCTCATTTGTAACTCCTCATTCCACCATCACTGCTCTGGACTCCACCTGAAAAGGGATCATAGATTCACTCCCTTTACAGTCGAGGGAGGGGTGGAGAAAAGCTTCTTTAGACATTGATTCACGGCAGGAGCCCTGAGGTGTGCAGTGAGAACTGCCCTCTAGAGATGGCATCATTCTCCATCAACAAGGGACAGAACTGTTCTAGTTAGCCAGTTGACCAAATTAGTTTCAAAAGACAAATAATGCAAATATTCCCCTAGCAAGTAACAACATGAACAAGGTAGACAACCAGATGTGTCCAATTGCCCATACAGCTCTCTCCAGGCATTTTAAAATATCAACAACAATGACAAAAAATTTTACTTCAAAATCTAGTGATTTTTCTCAACAATCACAGCAAGCTGAGAGCGATGCTTTTTTGTGTAATGGAAAAAAACATCAGTCCTTCACACTGCTCAAAAGAAAATGTATCTGAATTTGCAGTCACTGCTGTGCATCCTTCATTGATATTTATGTCTAGCTCAGAGAGAAAGACCCACTGAGTTTTTCATGTAACAGCAAAGAAGAAAGGAAGCACTGATTTTATGTTAAGGTTTAGTTGAGAGATGAATAGTGTAACGAGGAAAGGAGATGGGGGGTGTATTTTCTTTATTTCTTCAAATCTTCTCAATATTTTAATGTCAAGTTTCAATATTTCATATATTTTCTTTTTGGCATTATGAGGAAAATCTCGCTTTGTATCAGTCCCAATCTCTACTGCCACTGAACAGTTAAATTGCTGTTTTCACAGAGTTTTGGTTAGCAAGAAATAGAGAGGCAGAAAGCTCCATGAGGTGCATTTAGTGTTATTTCTCAATATACATTCAATCAATTTATGAAAGAAGATAACAACTCCTATCCCCTTCAAAGGAAAAAGAAAATTAAGCTTCTTGCCCTTCATTAGAAAAGGGAATGATACTAGATATAAACATAATTTTAACAATCTATAATGCAACAGAAAACCAGGAGTTTTTTAGGTTCTCTGCACTGTCAAAGACGGAAAGACATTTGCTGAAGTGGGAAAAAAAAAGCCTTTCTGTGGGCAGTACCTACACAGTGCTTTGCTGGCTGCAAGGGGGTCCTAGAGGTTTATTATCCTCCTTCATCCCTTTTCCTGCATGCACCATGTTTTCCATGTTTCCAGTCCCCTCATGGAGGAAGCTTCTCAACAATGTGGCTGGTGCTACTAGATTGTAATTAGACAAGACATTGAACAACTGTTTGCAAAACAACTACAGGTCTCACAGGGCAACTCAAATGTCACTTGGACGCCTAAGTTCAAGTGCCTGCATTGCTGCCTTTGTTTGCCCACACATCTGGTCTGACCTACCAGCCTGGGTTATCCCAGGGTTGCCTCACTGAATGGAGCTGCCTACACTCTCCTTGGGCCTGGATTCAGAGCTGGTGTGTGATGCTCAGGCTGCCAGCCCATGGAATAGGAGTAGTCCTCGCATTTTCATTGGTTAGACCTCCAAAATGGAGGTGTTTCCTGATCCTCTTTTCTCAAATGGTGTTTCTGAGTTTAAAAGAGTGAAATGACATGTATGGGGACACAAGATTCTTGAGTTTTAGATGTGGTCTCTGTAGGTGCAGTCTCCTCTTTTATAGTATTAAGTTGATCTGTTTCTTGTCACAGTGGATCAATTACTTGCTCTCTAGTGTCACATCTAAGCCCCCTTTCTGAAAAATCTTTACAACAGTAATGGCGTTTGCATTTCTTTAAGCTAGTCAAAAGGTATTTGTGTCCTGCAATCACTCTCTTTGTAATAGTTCACATCAAATCTTTAATGAGAGCCAAGCTGATGAACTACAGGTGTTTATGCAGCTGAACTCTGCCAGCAGACAATTTGGTCCCCAACAGATGTTTGTTTTGAAAGTGATGGAGACTTCATGGAATATTCCTTCCTCCCAGTAGTAAATGTCAGTACAGCTTTAGAAAATGCTGCTCACCACGAAGAAATAGCATTAATTTCCAAACTAGGCCAAAACCCCCTCCATTTGTTCATAATCATATTTGCTAGAAAGAGCTAATTGTTGCTGATGATCCAGGGCACAGTTTACTGCTTGTATGAAGTACTCTACTAAATTTTTTAAACCATGTTTTATAAACAGCTTCTCAGAAAACAGAATGTGGAAGAAGAACAAAAGATTAATGATGCAGATTTCCAAACGGAGAGAAATCTTAGACTGTCATTGATACAAAAAAACAGTGGTTAGTTTATCTTATCCCTTCACGATAACATCTGAAATTCTGGGAATTGAAATAAATTCAAAGTGGAACTTCACAGTTTATTTATTTTTTCTAGAAATGAACCATGGAACTAAAACATTTTGATGTTTGTAGTTTCTGACCAACACCCCACTTCAAGAGTCAACCAGACTCACCCTTGCAAACATCACTGGCAAAAACAAGGCATTTACAACCAGGTCTTGTTTGTTTAATTCCTTCTCATATGAAGTGCTCATCAATGGGGTGTGAGTGGGCTGCCAGTTATTTTTCAATTATGAAATGCAATATAGCTGACTGAGCTGCAGTCCACCGACAAATATTAAAACATATCTGGCTGCTGACTTTTAGCTCAGCACTATTACCTCTGCTACAAGATCAGCAGAAACAAAAGATGCAGCACGTCCTGAATATAGACAAACCTGAGCTATATCCAGGCAGAGATAGCTAGTTATTTCAGAGCTCCTGCTGGGAACATTTTCCTAACACGCTCTCTCTATTATCCCAGAGTAATCTAACATCATTATCTCTGCTGCTTGCAGAAAAAAACGACTGCACTGGGGACAAGGAGATGGGCAGAAGATGTAGCTGTATTTGCAGTGTTAGGCAACATGTTCAGAAAGGCAGGGATTACTGCTGTGGAAGAGAGAGTAGGGGTGTTTTCCTCCTGAGTTTTCCAGAGGCTCTTTTACTTGGACAGTATCTCCTACAACTGCACTCTGCATGGCTTCCAGTGCAAAACTGTGCTTTATGATGGGAATGCAGTTTTGTTGCACCTTTGTGACTACTTAGCAACAAGGTTAAGAGAGCTGGAGCAATCGTTCCTGCTCGATACTGGGAAATCACTCCCTCTACCACTACATGGGAAGTAGTAGATGGAAGAGCCAAGAAGAGAGATTCCTGCCATTTCTCCCCCATCCTGCACAAGTTGGAGATGATAAAGCAGTGTTTATAGAGCAACTTTTTGGCTGCACCCCAATCTCAGCAGGAGTTCTGTTTATAAGGTCACGTCATCTTTTTCATGCACAGACCAGTCCCCTGGATCATGGGGCCCTGGACATATGTTTTGGATTAATATCTTAGCCAAGCATCTTAGCAAATATTAGTTAATTTAATATGCTCATTGTACCCGTGACGGGGCAAATCATTAACCTTTCACGCACAAGTAAATAGAGGCATAAAGCAGTTATGGAATCTGCCACAGCACATGAATCAGTAAGAATACTTAAAGATAAAAACCCCTAGTGGCCTTAAACTCCCATGCAAAAGACTTTTTAAACCTGTGTCCATATGGTTAGTGCTCTTTCTTTCCTGTGTCTTCCATCCTAAGAAGGAACTGTGGAAATGATTCTATAAATGTGCAAAAAGCCATTTTAATGGCATCACTATGGCTGCAGTGCTGCTATGAACTGTCAAATCACCCACTCTCTGAAATATGTAGCTTACTTTGTCTTGTAACCGACAACAGGAATGGAAAATTAATTCCTGAAGACCCAGAAAAAGGGCTGAGTGCAGTTTTTTGCTATTTTGTAAAATATAATGAATTTTAAAGAAAAGGAAGAACACCAAGCAGTTTAGCTTTTCTTCTCTCAGAAATTAGTATTGAAACTGGATGGTTTCTTTGGACAGGAAGTGCAGCACTAACCTTTGCAGCAGTGCAGCTGATACCTCTTCAAATCACAGTGCTGCTGAGAGACAGCAAACAAGTGGTAAAAGAGAAGGAACACCAGAGGAAATTGATTTTTGGTTTCATCCTCAAGCTTCTTACCATCTCCAGCAGATTCAGGAGTAACTGGCTGTGTTTCCTGACTATGTTATAAGCTCGACAACAAAGCTCCACAAACTCTTGAAAACGCTGTGGGTTTTTTCCACCTTCTGTGATGAAATACTCCATCTCTGATGTGAAGATGAAGGGAGCTCGGTCCCTTGAAAAGAGAACAATTACATGAGAAATGTCACTGAAAACTACTAATCATGCAAGGCAGTTAATATTTGTAACTCATTATTCACGTTTGTTTTTCCAGTATTGCCTTCCTCATTATTTCATCTCTTCTTTCCTCAGTGTGGAAATCTCTATTGCTCTGCCTGGTGTCACTGACTAATTGGGACAGAGACAGGTTTTAGAGCAAGAGCTTCCTAGTGAGAAATCCAAAAACTGATCAAGTGTTTTCTTCTGGCTCTTCTTTGCTTTTCCTTCTAAACTCTCATTGCTTTAGTTTCTTGACTCTAGCCTGGAAGTGATTCTGGAAACAAATTGTCTCTCAGTATTGAAATATTTAAAAGTTGCTCTCAAAGAGGTTGGGTTATAAATATCAAGTCCCTAGTAGGCAAGAAGGGTGTTTAAGAAAAAACCCTACACCTCCACAATCCAACAGGCACCAAAAAACCAACGAGGTACGATATCATTAAACATACACCAGAGATGTTTGTGACTCAAGTTAAAATAGAATATAAACACATTGGCTTGTTTTCTGTGCATTTACTCTGTGTTCACCCTAGAGTAAATAAGGTGCAGAATCTGACAACATGGCTTGCCTTTTTTCTTATCACTAGCACAGTTTGTGGCTGTGCCATGCTCTTGCAGAAGAAAACAGATTAGTCAGGCTTCTGCTAACAATACTATCATTCCACAGTTTCAGAAAGTCCTGATAAACTGCATCCTCACACAGAAAAACTACTGCAGTGATTTACTCATCACAACTGTGTACACAGAGGCATGTAAATAGATTAGAGGGCTCTATTCCAAGGCAATATACAATGTATGCTAACCCTTAATTCAAGATGAACTTGAATAAACTAAATATTCTTGGGAAGTTTGAATGCAGAAGCAAATTTAAGGATGTCTGTTTCCTGATAAAACCTCAAACACAGGCTCAGTCTGAACTCACTCTGCTTCCCGATGCATTCCTAAATGAGACAGATTAGTTTGCCTCAGTTTTCCTTATTTTCCCATAAAAATGCCTGCCTTTTATAATTGTAGAAAGAAAAACAAGTTGTCATGAGACTCTAGGCTGCAGCTGGAAGTTTTGGTCACAAGAAATGCTTGTGGCCGTCCCATCCTCATGTTTGGAAATTCTTCCTGGTTTACATGGCAGCTTAACTTTGAATCTAGACCTCCCATGCTTGCTATTCACCTCAAAGCAGTCCAGGCCATTAAGGTGTTTGTTTTTTTAAAAAAATATATATTATTCAATTCCAGCTAGGTAGTACTAGGCATGATGAAGGTCCACAATGTTTTCTTCCATGTTACAGACTTATAGTGTAGTTTTGTGCTTTAGCTCTTAAGAGAATTACAAACCTGTGTCTTTTACTGATTTCCAAGTGTGAGATTTTCCCAGAACCTTCTTTCGCTCATTCATCTTTTAGCTTATCCTTTGCTTATCAGTCGTATTTAAAATAGACATTAAGTATTAAATAAATTGATACAATTAGAGTCACAGAATTCAATTTGTTGAAACCCACAGGAAAGAGAAACAGATCCAGAAAATTCTTAACATTAACATCTTGACTTATCAGTGGACAGAAGTCCAATCTAAATCCTGATCTGGAAGCATTTTAGCATCTTGAGAATGTCTAAAACCCAGATTTGCTCTTGGGCTAAAGTATTCCAAAGTCAAAACTACTGCTATAAATACTATGCATTTTTTTCAAAATTCATATTTGATTTCTGATGTCCAACTGCATCAAGAGACACAATCACACTATGGAAACACAGCCCTTTCTGAGCTAGGCCAAGTCTCCCACACTGAGCTACTTGAGCTGAAAATAGATACTGCAATCAGAAATTACTTTACTGGAAGAAATATGGTGGTTAACATTGTTGGGTTGGGCTGTGGGCCAACTTCCACATAATGTAATCACTGCAACATTACTCAGTTCTCCTACTCTTATTGCTGAAGGATCGATTTGAACATGTAACCAATACTTTAGTATTTACATTTTATTTGTAGATTAAATTGACTTGTAAAATGATGTAAAGCACTTTTACAAAGTTCTTAAATTTCTCAGTATCATTTATGACTGTCTTCTAAGATGCTAGGCCTGTCCTTCCTTGCCAACCTGCAAAATACAATGTAGAAATTTGATTTCCTTGGTTTTGCTTAAGATCTTGTGATATCAGAGCCTCTGTCACAAGGTAACCCCTGCAATCAGTCAGATGCTGAAGCTTCAGTCCTGCATGTGTCTAAATAAACTGGTTGTTCATAAAGGGAAATAAAAAAACACAAAACACATAAAACCAACTTAGAATATGGGAGGCAAGACCCACTAGAAGGAAGAGCACAGTGATCTCAGAATAGTATTAAAAAACAAAGTTTCAGTGGGAGGAGGCACTTTACTCACTGTAGAGTGCATAAAGGATTCTGAAAAATCAAATGACAGGCTGAATGTCTGCATATAGATGCAGAATATTCCTTGCTGCTTTCATAAACTCCTTCGGAAAATAAAAACATAGAAGGGAATAGTCTAAAAATTCCTCCAGCAAAATTACAAAGAGCCAAGTCCAGTCAGCATCCATGATGCATGGGAAAATTTACATGAGCAAACAACAGAGCTTGGTTTAGCCTACATAAGGAAAAAAGCACTACATGCCCTGATGTGGCCAATGCACCACACACCCCCACACCCTCTGTAGACCAGAATGAACCTCCCCCGGTGCACAGTGTGTATTTCCGTATCAAACTGACTGCCTTCTTTGTGGCACATAGCCAGGATCATATTACATGATGGCATTTATTCAGAAGATGAGCAATGCACCCAAAGGCATGGTAATCATAATATCATTTGGACCTAAACCTATTTCATAGCTTGCTCACAGAAGTTATCTACAAGATAACCTCTTACTCTAAAACTTACCCTCAAGATCACAGCTAAGGCTGGTGATACTTTACATGCATACAATGTTCAATGACCAATGACCATTTAATGGCCAATGGGACAAGAGCCCCTTGGTGTAAAACCTGTATTGATTACAAATTGCTGCCTGCATCAAACTACAGACATGACTGACATCAGTTTAACAAAACTGGTATGACAAAAGTAGTTTCAAGTAAAAGCCTTTTACTGTATCTCTGTAGACCAAAAGCATTTTTCTTTTCTTTATGGTGTGCTAAAGAAATATGGAATTGAAGCATTGTTGAATGACCTCTACTGTGTAATTGTAATGTCAGGTACTATTATTTCTAGAGAAGAAAAGCCTCATTGAGGGAACTAGTGTGGCTTGAGACAGACCAAAGACCAAAGATGTACAGCCAATAAACCTCTCAAAATCATTAAACCTACATTATCACAGCTCAACTACTCTTTTCTTTCCCTTCTTTCTCCCTCTCCCCATCCCCTCTTTTCCCCCAAAGCCCTAGATGAGATTAATGAACCCTTTGGTTTTACAGTAGAAATCAGTCAAAAAGGCAATACTCCTGTTTATGACAGAGTCTGATTGCAGTCCTGGACTTTAAAGACTTATCCTTTACTATGGCTGTGACAAAAGAGTTTACTCAAGCCATTCAGTGAGAAGCAAGGCCAATTTTATGGTGGTTTTATTATTTGGTTTTTTTTTTTTTAGAGATTGAAGATTTTCATGGGAATGTGTTTTGCAATTCCTCTGGAGATTACAAATGTTTGGATGATATGTCATGAGAGGGAAGGAAGAAAGGAAACCTCAAGCAAATGAAGAGATCATCATGCAAAAATAAACTTGGTCTGGGGTGATGGGAATATTTACTGGGACTTAGCTGTAGGTTAGAAATATGTTGCATTCCTAGAAAACTAGTAAGATCATCAGGATTTGTTATGAAACACTAGATGTAAACTGATTAACAAAGCTTGTAAGATCAACAATGGTTTTAGTTTTTTCCTACTGTGAATCTCACAGTACAGAACCGTTTAGAATGATACACTGACTTCCTTTTATATTCAGCAGGAAAAGCAGATGAGATAAACAACAACAAATGACCTTTACTCTGATCCAATCTAAACTTCCCAATGGTGCAGTTATGGAAAAGTGCAAGTCACACAGATTAATACAATGAGATCAAAACTGTTGCAATCCAAGTTGTCATATGGACAGTGCGTGAGAACCCAGGGAGAACTGTGTGCAGTTCAAAAACCAGCTGCTCAGCAGCACACGCCCCCCTGTATTCCCTGACTGCTGTAAAACAGTTTTGGCTGAGTCAAGAGTGACTGATAGGATTCAGCATGACTACGTGGAATTTAGATGTAGCCAATAAAATAGCAAAAGCTTTTAGGAAGTGCTTGACTGCTGACATCCTTTGCAGAAAAAGCCAAAAGCTTATTGAAGAGCACACTCACACAAAGTAAATGAACATGAGTGCTTATTTCTCTAAGCTAAGTGAAAATATTTAACCATAGTAATCATATATATTTGTGGAAACAGAAAAAGGTATAATCAATGGTATTCCTTTTATATACTGAATAATGAAACAGGGAACAACTGCACAAAACAATCTGTCTCCAACAAACCCATAAAGATTCATAGAGAAATATGCCTGGACCACAAGAGATACTCCATTTTTCTTCTTACCAGGACAAGATCAACTATAAACATACTTCTGAAATGCTTATTTAGCTGATTCTCATAGATTTCTTCTCAAACCTCCCTATCAAATTTCTGTTCTAGTATGTTCCCTCACAGTGTTTTTTTTCGTTAATGTCTAATCTAACTCTTGCTGTGCTATTAATTCTTGTTCTGTCCTAAGGGAACATGAGGATTCTGTCTTTTTACAGCAGCCTCTAATGTATTTGCAGATTGTTACTATGTCTTTTCTCAATCTTCTGTAAACAAATTCTGTAAACAACCTTTTCTCACAAGTCTTGTTTTTGAGATGTCTGATATTTTTAATTGCCTTTCTCTGGACTCCTTGTAATTTCTCCGGACTCCTTACTCACATCTATCTAAAAGTAAAATGTTAAAAATATTCCAGCTGAAGTTTTCCCAGTGTTACATGAAGCAAAAGCATTACTTCACATTTCGAGCTTTCCATTTCAGTATTTTATCAACTCATATTCAACTTGACCCTACTATAACTCTCAGATCCCTTTTTAAAAAATGAATTAAAAAAAGTTTGAATTAGCACAGTCAAAACCTTTTACAACAGAATTCCACTAAAAAATGAACAAACACATTCTCTATCCCATCATATTGGTTACAAATCAAAACACCAAAAGCCACCAAAGAGAAAGAGGTTCTACTTATTATTGAAAGATGTTCTACTTAGTACTTAATAGCTCATACCCTGCCAGAACAAGAAAGATGTGGCTAAACTGAAGTAATTCAGCAAAGGGCCACCAAGATAGTGGTGGTAGTTGGCCGTGAGGAGCAGCTGAGGAAGGTGGGCTTGTTTAACCAGGAGCAATAGCTCTGTCTTTGCCGTGCTGGGAAGACAGTTTTACACCTCTCATAGGAAAGGGCAAAATCATCTTATCTTCAGAAAACCTTCACAACAGCTCCTCCAACATAAAGAAGGAAAAAAGGAAAATGTAACTCATTCTGTGGGAACTGATTCTCCTTCCTATCAGTAAAGCTCACTTTGAAAGATCAGAATTGAGGCCACTGCAGATTATTTGCTTCATCTATTTCAGAGCCTAAGGTTATAAGCAATCCACACTCCTATCACTGCCTGACTCAGTGGCTTTTAAATCTGCAAAAATGCTAGTACTGTCAAACAAAACAGGGAGGTGCTTAGCACCAAAAATACACCCCAGCACAGCATCAACTAAACAAGTCTCGCTTCTGCTTACAGAAGTCTATTTCAGTTGCATTTTAATTGAAAATATATTTGACCAGTGAAAGAGATGAACAAATAACTGGTAAAATGATGACAAAAAGCTGCTTTTGACTTCATGGTATTGGTGAAAAAACGCTACAGACTGATTGGCAAACTTCACTACTAGACCCAAGTTTAGTAATTAACTTATAAACAGCACAACTTAGAATGTATCGGAGTGAAGCATTTGTCTTTCTAAGGAAATTGCAAGACCACAGATTTGCACAGATGCCCTTTTCCTAAGTAGCTTATCTTTCTTGAAAAACTGTCATAGTAAGCAGACCATTGTTTCCAAGGCAAAATTAAATCACCCTTTTTTTTTCTTTTTTAAGTGATATTGTGGATTTTTAAAGAATGTGTAATTTCAATATAAATGATTGGCAAGCATAGGAGGTTTGGTGATATGAAGATAATTTTTGGCATCTCATCACGCATACCTGTCCATTAAGAATGCTTGGCTCATATGTAGATTGAAATAGAACTACAGCTCCTCTTAAAATAAAAAGCAGAACCTTCAAACAATGGAGTCATCACCTTTATTTCCTCATTTTCAATTGTCAGGACTGAAATTACCATTTTTTCCCCCTCACCTCTAACAAATCCTCACCTATGTAATGACTACAGAAACACAGTCACTTGACTGAAATCTGCTTTCCTGTACTTCAGTCTTATTTCAAATTTGCTTCAAAGTATCCTAGTGGTGAGAGGATATTGCTCTTGCTTATACATACCTGGATAATATTTTAGGCCTTTACTGAAGTCAGAGGCCAGTTTTCTTCTTGACCATCTTCTGACTTCACTAGAGCCAACACTCTAGCCCTGTATTTTAAACTTAATTTCCAGTGACCTGAGTGTCAAGCAGATGAGATAAAAACTCTGCTCTCTTCTCAGGCAGATGGTTCATAAACTCAGTTCTTCCTAAAGCTGTTCTGAAAACCCACATTACTAGACCCATAGTGGTAAACAGCCTATGAATTCGCTGAACCTGGGAAAAGGTAGCTTGAAATGCATTCTGCTACTCCCACTCTCTCTAGGCAGAACTTCAGTTTCTAGATGCCTTGGAGCAACTAATTACACTCATGCCCTCATTAACCACTTCTTAGCCTCTAGTCCCTCCCAATCTACAAGCCAACCAAACAAATGCATTGACCATTGAGAGGCTTCAGGTGGAAACACTGGCCAAACCCTCTTTGGATTATTTGAAAGAGCTGAGGTAACCTCACTGACTGCCACTCAGTTTTAGTGTTCCAGGTACCCTACCATCCCATCCCATCCCATCAGCCTTCCAGCTACATCCCAGTGCAAATCATACGGCCTGCCATCCGCAAGGCATGGATCTTATCAAAGTCAAAGACATGGAGAATGAAGTGTGGAGATGAGCCTGCTCTCTGGGCAACAGGCAACACCAACAAAACCCACCAACAATAGCTTGTGCCTGGAAGTTGCCCACCACCAAAACCACCTCAAGGCTCTGGGCCTTCCACTGATGGACTTGTATGAATCAACCCCCTGCAAACTGCAGCAGTGGGCTCGTTCTTTCCTGCTTGGATGGAGACACATCCTGCACTTTTCAAGTATGTCCAGGTGCTAAAAATGTAACATGGTGATCATATTTAGCACTTCTAAGGCATGCCAACTCTCCCTTTGTCAAAGTATAGATAAAATATAGTCAATATTGTAAATACAATATCATCAAAATATGCAGCTAGAACTTATTTTTTCCATGTCCACATGCTAACATTTTTGTTTTAGAAAGAAATATCTGAAAATAATGCTTTTTGCTTATTGTTTTTTTTTTATTTTCCAAATAAACACTTTCAGTGAGACAATGATGCTCATTTTAGATTATTACCACTAAAAATGAAATGTGTTACCTTTAAAATAAAAAGAAGTACTTCTACATCTCTATATGCTCAGGCTTTCTTAAGTACTATTCAGTGTAAGAAAACACTGACTTAGGAAGAAAATGTGGGAAACATAATTTTCCCATGTTTTTGAAACTTCCTTAATAACTGGAATTTCCCAATGGAATAGTTAGGCTGCCTCTAGTAATTAACTTTGTAGAAGCAAACCAGCTTAACAGATTTTCTGGGAAAACCATGCCAAGACCCAGGATTAGTTTGGCAAAGAGACAAGAGGGCCTCGGTGATTTTGATCAGAGAAAAGAAAAGCCAGTGAGTGCTGCCTATAATCAGGATGGCTGGAGATTTAAAGAGCAGGATGGACAATGAATTTACAGTTTTGCACGAGCTGGACCTGCCACCAAATTTCACACCACACATCACTGACTGAAAAAATACAGATGGCAGTGCTGGAAGTGACTGGTAGTGAGGAGGATGACACTGCTGAAGTTTGGATTGGTTCAGTTAGCACAGGACTTAAGTAAATCTCTTACTGCTTAATTCACCAAAGAAGAAATGTTCAAAAGGAACTGGTCAGAACAGAAAAGAAGAAAACAAAAACAAATAAAGCACAGCAGGTACAACCATAACCAAAACACCTTCTTCCAAACCATTTGATGACTGACCTAGTCCCTTATGATTACCTGGATAACATTGCACCTATTTAAGTTGGAATTGGTCTAAGATGATTGCCACAGGATACTCAGCAGATGAAGAATAAATTGCATGAAATTAAACAAGAAGCATTTCTTCATACATTTGAAGGGTACCTGCAGAAATGTCTGCTTTAGGGGAATGTAGGGTCAAAAGTGGAGGCTGGATTAGACAATGAAGAGAGCATTTTATGACCACTAACAAAATGTGTCATCTAGTACTATTAAAAAGAAAAAAAGAAAAAAAAAAGTGAGATAATAAAATCTCATGGTTCAGTAGGAAAGTTCCCTGTGGGACTTTGGGAATAATTCTTCTGCCAAGCTCTGTTATTATGCTATTGGTTAGATACATCACATGTCTCCCTCCAATACTTCTGAAATATTAGCTCCTAGATGCAAGAAAATAAAGGTTATTAGTACTACTTAAAGTAGTTGCTGTGCTGTGAAGGCTAAACAAAGTAGAAAAGACAGCAAGTTCCTGATTCCTCTTCCATCTGAAATCAGGAAGAACTGATTTGTGACTTGGAATCAAAACTGAGCAGATTTATTGGATATCACTTAAAGATGAGAGTAGGAATCGGAAAAGTTAACTAATCCCTTGTTGGGGTGTTACACAATCAAGAATGCAGAAGTGAGCACGACTGCATGAGTCATATCAGCTTCAAAAGGTTCTCTGAAGACTCGTATTGGATTTGATAGAAAGAACTGCAGCCCGTGCCTGACAGCATGCGAGTCTCTGAGCTGCCTGAGTACTCCTTGCACTTCAGAAGAAACTCTCCATATGCAGAACACTGCAGGGGACCTATCCTCATAAAGTTTTATGAGGAATTAGGGGGTTTTAATAGCAAAAAGCATTCCCTGAGAACAGAAAATGGACAGCTGTGGCAAGCAGCTTCCTCAAGTCTGTAGGGAATGACTGTTTTAAACAATTCAGACAGGAATGCCTTTTCTATAAGCCTTTATTCACTTGCATTGATTTCATTCTATGCTAAAAAAAACCCAAGGTTTTTTGTGTGGTGTCTGTATAGAACAGCTGTATATATAGGAATTTGCATCAGAAGCTTTTCATTATTTAAAGCCACCTATAGAACCTCATAAGTGTATGTAGGGCATCGACTGTACAAACCCCCAAGGGCTAGCACTAATAATTCTACAGGTTTGACAGCACCATGCTGCTGGTTTTTCAGTACTAATTTAGGAGTGTGATAATATGGGGGTGCAAAGAACTCAAAAATCTAATAAGATCTCAAATAAAAGTATAATATAAGAACTGTTAAAGAAACCAGAGGCTAAGCTTATTTCAGGCCTTTCCTTGTGGGTATGAGCAGATACGAATAGCACTGAGAGTTTAAAATTTTGAGAGAACCTGAAAACTGTGAGGTATCAAAGTGTGACATCCCTGTGTTCCTGTGTTAAAAATAGTATGCCATGTTTCATGAAGGTGCATACAACTCATGAGAACTATAGTCATTAATGCTATATCTGCTCAGTTGCATGCAGGCTTCAGGAAAACAATGATTATCCCATGGTGTTCACAACCTGCTGTTACCTGGGAGATCTGGTTTTCCTAAGGAATCCTGAGGGCAGTCCATGAATGGAGGTCCTAAATGTATGGTTTTGTTCTACAGCTTAAAAGCAAAACACTGCATTGACAAAAGGCTGCTGTTTATGGAAGTCACTACATTTTAAGTCATGTTCACAGACTTAATAAGGTGGGTAACTAAGCTGTAAACCAGTAAAATTAGTATCTATTTTTATTATTGCTATTACGTGATTTCTGTTAAAATTTGGTTGTTGTTTCCCCTCCTATATTTGCTTCACCCTGTTGTTCACTCAACTAGGTAATTAATTGTTTATGTAAAACTAATACTCAAGGAAATTCCTGTTAGGTTCCAAAAGGAGTTTTGCTGGAGAGAAGGATGCAGCACTTGACAAGGAGCATGCATGAGTATCTGTTTTTATTACCCTGTTCTGCTTTATTCTTTCCACAGCAAATAAGTAGGATTAAGGGAGCATATCCTGACTGATGGATGATAATTCTGAGCACTGCAACTAAATCTTTTGACTGCATGGCTTAGAAGTACTTATTATCCTCATCAGCTTCCCTCATATCAATACTCCCACACTGTTATGTCTCTCTAACACACTGAGATAGTCTACAGCAAAGGCCAGCTTAAAAATTACCAAACTAATTAGCTAGAACTTAACTCTGATACTTGTTCTGAAAATTGGGAATTGTTAGGAAACATGGAGGGAAGACATACATGCAGTACTCATCACTATTAGGGATCATTCATCCATTCTTTGATCTGCTATAACAGCTTCTTTAAGTTTTAGACATACTGACATCATAATATCCTATTTATTCTCATTCCATTCCAATTAATTCCTTCATAGTTCATATGAGGAGGGAGCTTGGATATATGATCACACTATTTTATTTATCTTTGTCATAGGATAGTTCCATCACAGGGAGATACAAAAGTAAATCAGGTATTTGCAAAACAACCCCTGAGCTCAGTGTGGTTGGATGTGTAGCTTCAAAAGACCACAAAAAAGTTTGCAAATTTACCCACCGAGTCATAATGTAATTATTCTCCATGTCTATTTGGAAAATTTGGTTTCTTCTCTGAATATATAGAAGTTGACAATTAGACAGATGCATGATTTTGGATCCATTATAGGAATACTCCTCTGTTAGAAAAAAAAATTATGGACATCAGAGTTCTTCTGGCATAGGCCAGTCTACTATTCTGGTCACTGAACTGCATCATTGTCTGACCAAAAAGGATATAAATTTTTCCTTTCCAGTGAAAGGGGATCTCCAATATGTTTTAATTCCTTTCCCAGTCATTCCTGTATTTTTTAGAGGTTTTAAGAAACAACACAAACAGGTAATTTTGGAAAATTCAGAAAGAAAAAGAACCATGATCTCATTTGTATATTTCTTTTTTAAGGGGCATTGATAAGGCTCTGAAATTTCAGAACATTGCTTTAAAATTTCCCGTGTGTACTATTACAGATACTAACCTTCTTATGCTGCCAAACATCTGTGCGTGCCCTAAAAATCTTCCAAAATCTATGTGGAACATGTGTCCAGCTTTTGTCAGCATTATGTTGTCACTGTGTCGATCACAGACTCCCAGAATGAAGGTAACAACACACCAGCCAGCGCAGGAATGGAAGAAATTCCTTATTGCCTAGTTAGTAAAATGAAAGCACTTCCATGAATTACACAGATATCGGTTGCTTTGTGATGCTAAAAAAACAACAACAACAACAAAAAGTAAATCCACAAATGCTTTGCTTGTTGCCAAAACTTTAACAGAGAAGTGTTTGTAGAAACGGTACTCAAATAAGTCATACGCACATTTCAAAGTTACAATGCAAGAACAACTTCATGCATGAGATTTTCATCTTGTGTTTTACAGATATTGGGAAGTCTATGGAAAACTTTAAGGTGAAAGGTGCATAAGGAAAGCAAGCTTCTTGGCAGGAAGCTGACATTTTCTGTTCAGTGCTCTGCATGTATATTGTAGAAGCAATTGTTACAAAATTAGATGAAAATCCACAAATGTAACCATTTGCTTCATAAACAAAGCAGGTTATTTTATACCTACTGTCATATTCTGTATCTATAGAATATTTTTCCTCCAGAACTCAGTTGCCTTTCTCCAATTCTAATTATTCAAGCCTAACAATATTCCAACCCAAATAACTGAACCCCATTTTACAGAAATGAACTGAAATAAAGCAAGGCTAAATAGTTTGCTGCTCACAGCATCTGTGAACCTGAACAGACTATGGGATCAAACCTAGTGGCACACAGAGAGGCCCAAAAACCAGTCTGGGAGCGGCATTTAATACCACCTACCTCCCTGATGCTCTTTTCCATGGTGCATATGTGCCCTTTCATGGCTAGTCTTCTTCATGTAACAAGACTGGCTCTCTCAGCTCTGTCTCATGAATCACTTGTCAATATTACATTGCTGTTTACCAAAAGGGCAGATACAGGAAAATGTACTCATCTCTAACTACCTGCTCACCAGACTCTCATAGGTGGATTCCAAGTTCTCTGCTAGCTTCAGGGGGAAGTATTTAACAATTGTGAATTCTAGCAGAAGAAGCTCCCCAACCTCTTTCACAACACACATATTCAGTGTTCTCTTTAAGGGCAGAGTTATTCCCGGTGCAAACGATGATCACTTTTTTATTCCAAACGATAAGGAATAGCTTTTGTCTTCTTCAACCCTACTGAAAATATAATTCTTATTCAAACGTGCTCATATCCCCTGAATCTAAATGACAATGAATATACAACGCAATATAGAACCCCAAACCATCCCAATCTAGATCTTTATGTTTTTGGACAAAACTTAGCCAAGGTCCATGATTATTTAGGCACCCAGGACTTCCCTGCAGACACAGGGTGCCAGCTGCAACGGCTGATAGGGATGACAGACTTAGGCCACAGCACAAGTGTTGGCTGAATTTTTTGCCTAACTGTGCTACGTACTCACTTTGATGACCTTGGATAAAATACTTAAGCTTTCTGTGATTTTGTTCACCCAAGTGTAAAATGAGGATATTAAAGCCTGCTCTGCATCAGTTTTTTAAGCACCTTAGATACATTATTGTATGAGTAAAAAATTATTACGGAGTAAAAGAAGACAAAGGTTCATTCACTAGCAAGTACAAAGTGAATGCACAGTAGTAATTTTATGCATACCCTACACAATCAGATCTGACTACATTTTATATGCTTTAAAAATTGAAAGAAAATGGGTAGAAATTGGTTTTAGAATATTCCACATTAATGACACTTCTTACAAACAGCAGCAGCAATAAATCGAGTTTTCAATCAATAATTAATAGTATTTCACTTTTGAATTTAAATGTTGCCTGCACTTCTACCATAACACTGTAAACATCCAAACTTTTAAAAAGCATTCTGCACAGATTGGTCCTACTTAACTGAATAAAATGACATACTAGGAATTCAAGAGCTCTTAGTCAAAATATAGGTGAACAAATCCTACAAAATAATTACAAAAACACTAAAGTTTATCAAACATATTTATACTACATATCTACTAAAAAAGCGCTGTAAGAACCCTTCATTTTCAGAGTGGTAAACACTCAAAGCACTCCTTTAAATTTAAATTTTTGCCTACTTATTTACTGTTGGCACAGAAAAGGGCTCTAAAAATCATCCCAGCTCCACAAACACTAAAACATTTTTCATGGGTCTCAGAACATGATTAGCCAACAAAGAATTAATAGAAAGAGTTCCTTGGAAAACCTTTGCTTATATAAATAAAATTTCCAATTTTTTGGCTCCTGTATAACATCCAGTTTCATAAAATCAGACACATTACACGGATCCCATGAGAACACGTGATATGAAAAGCATGATCTTCTGTATCATATGACTAGGTAGTTTTGCTAAAACAGCTTTCTAAAACTGGTGGTACTGACATGGTAATTTCCAAATACATGAAATCCATCAAAACTTTGCATTTAAATAAAATATTTAGAAAGCTGACCTAAAAAACGAACATTTCTGAGTTCAAGATTTAATTTCTACTTCAGGTTCTCTTGACTTTACTACTGAATTCAAAAAATCTCTGTAACACATTTTTATAGAACATGTAAGATAATACACCTGATACAGAGCAATGACTCCTTAGAAAGAGAGTGGCACTTGAGTTAATTCCCTGGCTTCTGTTCCCATGCATGTGACTTGCTTGTCTCGTGTCTGAGCCACTTGTTTTTGCAGCCTGCTGTAATTTGGTTTCCTTTTTCCCATGGTATAACATGAAGGGTGTAATAAGCTTCATTATAATGTTACCTCTTGGTAACTTGATTCCAGAGGATGGTGATGACGGAACCATTTTTTAATTGTGTTTTCTTTCAATGGTCCTATCAGTCCAGACTCCCTGTGGATCTTTGCTAGTGTTGTAGCATCTGGCACCATCTGTACCAACCCTAATCAGATAGAAAAGAGATTGCATGAAAAAAATCTGCAACTTTAAAAAGATAGGAAGACCATCAATGCATATTGCCTGTTGTTGGATCATTCTGTGCAGAAAAAAAAAACATAATTAGAAACTTATAAATAATGAATGCAACAGAAAATATAGATTAGTATTGTTTTTCTCTTGCCTTTTGGAAATGAGAAATAAAGGACACCTGGTAAAAGGTGGCAGTTCTGTGAAGGAGAAATAAAACCATCAATTACAATATTGTGGATATAACTGCCTCAAGGTACCAACAAGGTCAACAATTTTATGAGATTCAAAGTGGGTAGAATATGCACAAACCTACAAAATTATAAAAAATTAGAATCATGTATTTACTATTAAATATATGTTTCCTTCAGATGTGTTTGTTGTCTAGAAAGCTACACAAATTTTTCTGCAATACACGATGCTGATCACAGCTGGGAGAAAGAACACTAGATAGTGCAGAAATTAGTCTGATCCCGTATGTCATAAACTGGGACTCTGCAGTGCAGAGAGATGCCAAGCATTTGCAATGCTTCACTTCAATCCTCTGTCGCTACTGTGTGCACTTAATTTCATTTTTGGAACTCAGACCTGGCTTGCCAGCCTTCTGTCCCTGTCCCCATGTGTGGCCCCCTAGCATGTCATCCTTCAACTCTGCATTGCAGGAAGGACTTTCTGTAACAATTTCACTTGGTGAGAGGCTCCTCTCCTCGACCCTGTCTGGAAAGCAGCATTTTACCTGTGCTTTCTTCACTTTCCATGTCTCTGTGTTCCCATGACCATGAAATTATCATGTCCTATTCCCTTGCGTGGAAAAGGTGGCCCATGGAGTAAGTCATTAGCCTAGGACTTGGAAAACCTCTGTACACAAGTCTGCTTTGGCACGTGTCCTGCATGACAAAAGGCACGTCACTTGGCCCTTTTATCCTTAATTGTTAACTGTAAATCAATTATATAACACTTCTGTAACTCATAGGGAAAGATGTCTTGAAAAAGTGTGAAACACCGAGAGGTTTTCTGCTGCTATGATGCTGAAAGGAAGAGACTGTCAGGTAGAGAATATTATTTGGAGACAATCCCTCTATCTTTCTTGGCAAAAATCAATTTGTTGGTATATGAAAGAGTCTATATATAATATTATGTTCAGAAATAGTATTTTTGTACTGTTTACCTTTGAAGCAGAAGCTTTCAAGCTTTCACTTCCATCTCTACAAAGAAGGGAGGAGTTTTTTTCAGGTCACCATAACCACCTGCCATGTGCCTGAACTCATCTATATTTTCCCTTAATTCCTTCAGATCACTCATCCTCTCTCATTTTCACTTTGTGGCTCAGAAAGCAACGATTTCTCTTTTAATTTTTCTATTGTGATAGCTGTTGTACTGCAGGTAATCTGGATACATCAGTCTTCCACTTGAGCAGGGATTATTTCCAGTGAAGGATTTGGTCAGTGAAAAATAGCAAGCTTACTGCTGTCAGCAGATTTCTTTAGTGAACATGTGGTATCCCTGCTACAGCTCTTCTGTAACAACCATAAAAGAGAGAAATAAAGCTTTCAGATGAGTCAGGCCTGTCCCAAGCAACATAAATCGCAAGAGTAATATTTCAAAATCAACAGTGCAAATCTGTCATCACCTGTCTACAGGTACTTTCTGTAGCCTCTTGCATTTAGGCTCATTTCAGCATCTATGTAGGATCACACTGGATTAAAACTCCAGTAGCACGGCAAATTTTCTCCAAAGCACATTTTTTGAAACGTGAAGTTATTCTTAACAATCTGTTGCAAGCTGATGGTGTTCAGGTTTTTCGAAAATTCTAACCTAAGTTGCTACAAAATCCAATGGGTTCAGTCGTACTTCTGGAGAGGCAGAATAAAAAAATGAAAGTCAGCATTCAGGAGTAGAAAAGTACACAGTTAAGGGCTCAAGAAATGGAAAATCTGAGTTTATTTCTTTTTTGTTTAAGTAGTAACATAGATAAGACACCCAGGAAAATAAAAGTTAAAGGGATGATTTTTGTATACTTCTGTTTACATGAAATATGAATAATGCAACACAGGTTTCCTTTATAATCTAAAACTGACCTTGTCCTTTCCCTGTAGATAAACACCTATAAATGATCATTTGCATATCCAGTCCCTCTTGGAGCCAGATGCTGTCCATCACTCGAATAATTTGCAGAACCAACATATCTTGACGTAGATCATCACCTATCTGTGAAAATTGCACATAAAATTCAGTTTTCTCCTTCAATATCAGACGGAAATAACGTCTTGTTGAATTTGAACTTTTTGCCCACCAAAATAGCTACATTCATTTTACAATCAAATGCTCTTGTTTTTCTTCAAGGTTGCTGCTTATGTCTCCATGTCAGAAGAGGACAGAGTAGATGGCACACACAGGCAGCCACTGAGATGGTAACAAATGCTCCCTGATTAACTGTGGCCTTTCTGCTTATTATTCCTATGCAATTAGTAGAGTTTGAAAATTTAATCCAAGGTAGGATCCTAATTTAGTTACACTTTAAAGTCTACCTAATGCTAGATTCCTTTTTACAAATGACAGCGTTTGCCTAATGTTAAGCTTCACAACTGGGTATTTGCAGCAGGCTGAAGGGGAATTCTATTGTAAATTTACATTTTATCCATTAGAGGATTCATATGCGGTTTCAAACAGTGATGCAGTGATGACCCCTCTCCCCATGGAGTTGGTCAAACAATAATCTCAGTGAAATGGGGCTTTAATTGTAGCCACAAGAATTAATGAAGAGATTATGTTGCACCATGGCTGAGTAAATGGCCTGTGAAAACAAGAGTCTTGACTTTTTTGTTTCCCAGTCCCATTCTATGTAAAATATATGAATATTACTAGTATTTTATGTGCTTTGTTCTTTCATTTCATTCTTTTTATATAAACATTCCAATCTGCAGACATTTATGGCCATGAAATAAGTACCTGAAGAGACATAAACTCATCTTAAAAAACAAAATATCCAAATCTATTTTTCCTTCATTTTAAAGTAATTCTGACTCCAAATAGCTCTCCTTAGTACCCAAACCTGCAAAAAATCTAATTCTCTCCACTTACCCTCCCTCAAATATAGTCAGTAGACAATTTAGTACAATATCAGTGCTTATCATCTTATGTATGCTTCATCTGTCATGAATAAGCAATGGAACTTTACTACAAGTAAAAGATACCATAACATGATGGTTTGCTTACAGGAAAAGGTGATTCTTACATTAAATAGCATAAGAACCAGGATTCTAAATGTTCGGAAAAACTTAAAAACTGCTACTCTCCTAACAGGCCTGGAGAGCATACTCCCATTTCTGAGAATCACAGTTACTCTAAAGGTCAATTTAAATCAAGTCAGCATAGAAATATTTTTTCGTTTGTAAAGGTTTTTTAATTTATTTTTATCAATGTTTTTGACTTCTAGTTTGGAAAATGATTCTGCAAGAGATCTAGGAATAAGGCCATTGGCAACACTGACCACTGTGCATCCATCCCCATCTTATGGACATGTGTTCTTCCCTAAAACCAGTATCCACTGTTAGGGGTGCCTTTTGTTCACCTGAAAGAGCACTAACTTTAAAATGCATGTATTGCCCTTTAGTGGATGGGTTGTTTGGAACTCTGAAGCTTTTCTAGGTGACAGCTGGAAAATAAACCAGAGTTTATTTTTGGGGGGTTTATTTTCAAAGTCAGTTCCTCGAAGAAACTCCAACGAGACAGAGCACCTCTGCTGTCTCTTCCACCTCTGTCCTCCTCAGCCCATTCCCCCACTCTGGCTAGGGGCAGAATTAGTTCTGTAAGGCAAATGCAGCCTCTAACACTCCAGTATTTTGATTTTTTAGAAACATATGGGCAAAGCTAATGGTCTCAGTCATTCTGAACACTCTCTGCTCTGGGATTTGCCCTCTGACTTTGGTGTGATAAATAAACCAGCTTTAAAATATAAACTGTATATTTTAGTCTGGTTGTCTCCACTAAGAAAAAAAAAATTGCAAGAAGTTGTTTGATTCTCCACTGATCAAAAAGGTGATACATCAGTGTAATGCCTCAACATATTCCATTAAAAGTTCTAGTGCCAAAAAAGAAGTAGGGATAAGTGAGCAGCAAATCCAAACCAGCTGTTATTAGGTTCAAGGTTTAAAACATAAAATAGAAGAATTTTAAATCATCATTTTCCATACCAAAGAACCTGAGGATTAGAGGAAGAACATACCTTAAAAATAACATTGATGTTTCCACTTGGAGCATTTGCATTGATGAAGGAGATTTTTAATGGAAAAGCATTGGATGTAAAATATGAACATGACTTCAGGGGAAAAAAAAGAAGAGACAGAAGAACAACAATGTCACACACACAAAATGTCAGGCCAAAACAGCAGCTCTGAAAAAGATACCACCTTTAAATAATGCTCAGTAGCATTGATAACAAAAATAAATCATCATTGATACTGCTGACTGCTTAACTGGGTCTGAAAAATGAGACATTTTTTCTCCCAGACAACCTGTTTCACTTAAATATCAGATTACATGAAAGGATTATATTTTCTGCACTAATTATTTTTCATTTTCACCCAAGCCTACTAACGATAAGTTTTGGCTGGAACTGTGTAGACAAAGTATTTAAGATTGATCTAGTGAGAATCTCTAAAGCGTCAAAAAGCCTTCGGTCCTATTATTTTCTAAAAAAACCACCCCCACCCAATCAGACAATCTTTATGGAGGCAAAGAACCTGCCAATTTCTTTGGCAACCTCACTCTGGCTGACAATACAGGAAATTCTGAAAATCATGATCTGTTTTATGTGGAATTTATCTTAATTAAACATAAACTCTGACTTCTCATGCCTTACAGCTCCTTCCACCTGAAGACCTCAAAGGCCTTCAGAAAACATTAATGAGCCAAGCACTGCAAATCCTGTGTGAGTTAGGGAGGTATTACAATCCTCATTAAAAAAAAAGGAGGGCGGGGGGCAACCCCACTGAAAAACGACCAAAGACAATGGTAAATTAATGGCCTGGTTTCTAGAAATAATGAGTGCCCCACAAGAGCTCCTGCTGTCCTTACAGGGTGGAGTGTAATGGAGGCTAATTTGAACAAAACCACTACCAGACACAGCTGTCTCCTGCTTTTCATCTAAACATCTCAAAGCACGGTACAAGCATGCAAATATTGTCTTAGCCACATGAGACCTCTGTGATGTGCAATGGCCATTGCCAACGATGGAATCCCAGCCCCCCCTGGGGAATTTTGCCAATTGAGATGTCTCCTTAAGAGTTTGAAAGGTTACTGTGAGAGAATGCATCACTGATAGAGCTGGGAGCAGTGCTTGCTACTGGTAAAATCAATAGATGACACCAAAATGAATTAAATTTAGGTAATTATAAGCACTTAAAAGCTCTAATTTGCATGATTATACTGACGTATAGTTCAATCAAGAAGCTGGATGTATTTATAGAAAGATAATAGCCTATAATGATATAAGAAAAAAAAAATCTCTCTTCAAATACTTACATTTAAACATTTTTGTATCTGTCCAGCCAAGCTGGTGCAGTATAAATAGCATGACTTTATGGTGAGATACCTTCCCATTAGTCATTTCCTAAAAGCCTGAAAGCAGGGACAAGCAGCAGGCTTCAAATTTTTCTGACTTCCATCATACACAATTGGCCCAAGCCTGTGGTGCGCTGGGAGACCTCAGTTCTCATCCAGATCAAGGCTGAATAGCAATTACTTTGAGAAACACAGGTCAAAGGCAACTGAAGGGATCAGGTCCACTATGGATAATGAGCCAGAGAACCAAAATAGAGCACAAATTGCTGCAATTAGGCAGCTCTAACTGGTAATATATATGGGTGCTCAGGTTTGTTTTTCACTTGATGCTGGATACATTTTCCTGCTGCAGAGATGGAACAGCTTATTCCTGGCTTAATGTTTATGAAAACATATCTGAACAAAGAATAAATGCATCTTAGTGCGGTGGTCAAAGTAAAGTCAAGTAACACTAAAGAGCATTGTTGTTTTCTTTACCCTCAAGGTATTTTTGATAGGGGTTATAGATCCCTTTAAGTAAGTTACCAATTTAGTAATTCTAAGCAAGTCTCAGCAAACAAACAGCTTGTTCTAGACCTTTAGCTGCTCCCATAAGTGACAGGGGAGAGCTTTAGGCAAGAAAAAACCTGACACCAAGAGCTACCTGGGCAAGCAGGATGATAACCAGTCTCAGTTTCAGGGAAGCCATGTATCCTTGCCAATCTCCACATCACAACAGGGCAGCTGAGCTGGGAACGGGCTGCTCAGAGTTTGGAATTAGGGTTAGGTTATTACTGCTGTGCAGTGTGTGGCATACCTGCAGCACCCATCCCACCAGCCCCTTCACCTCTGCCTTATATCCACCACTTTAAAGGGGATTAGGCTGATGTGATCTTACCAGGTAATTCATGCTGAATATCAGTATGATATTCCAGTCAACACAGGCATTTACTCCCTCTCCCCTTTATAGTCAAAAACAAAAATAAAACTAAAATTTCAATCCATCACACAAGGTAGACTTACATCTGCCTGTATGCCTTGGACAACAAGCGCAGGATTCAGGGGAATCCGACAAACCTTTACCTCCTGGAAGAACTGCTGAAGTCGGTCGAGCTCCACTTCTAACACCTCCTGCAACACATGAAACATGATGGCAACACGAAAGAACACAACAGCAGCTTTTAAGCTCTTGACTGGCTTTCTGTATTTCAAACAAGTGGTACAATTTCCAGAGCCAGCAGCATCCCTGTGACCTTATAACAGCTAATGAGGTCACACTGACATGCAGTTCTTCAAAATACTCCACATTCATGCTTTTTCAGCCTGCCTGCACTACCAGCTCATGATGTCCTGTAGGTTTACATGGAGAGAGACTACTTAAAAGGGCACGTAGTGACAGGACAAGGAGGAATGGCTTCAAACTGAAAGACAGTATGTTTAGATTGGATAGTAGAAAAAAAATCTTTACTGTGAGGCTGGTGAGGCACAGGAACAGATTGCCTAGAAAAGCTGTGGATTCCCCACCCCAGGGAGACCAGGTTGGATGGGACTTTGAGCAAACTGGTCTAGTGAAAGTGTCCCTACCCATGGCAGGGGGTTGGAACAAGGTGATTTTTAAGGTCCCTTCTAACCTATACTATTTTATGATTCAGTACCTTTCATTAGGGGCTGGTTTTTATTTTGATTTATTGCTGCTGCATCTCATGGGCTTTTTTTGCCTTGCCTGAGAACTTCACAATTTGTTGCTTGTTCCGTCAACACTGTGATCTCTCTTGCCCAACTCTCTGTGTGTTAACTGCAAGGTTTGGGAACTCCTCAGGATCACAGTAACTGCAGCCTTGTGATTAAAGTCTAAAATCTGAATTATGCATCAGTAATGTATAATTTATTACTACTATTTCTTTTTCTTTACACGGATTTTCCTTTTGCAAATATTTTTGTCTTTTTACTTCCATATTTGCTTTGCTGCTTTCAGTTGCAACACCAGGAGTTTTCTGAAAAATCCTTTGAAAATCTTTGAATCCTTAACAAGGCAAAAAGATTCATGATATCTTTCATGACAACCAGCAGTGGCAAGTATGTTTTTATTTGCCTTTCTTCTTTGTCTTGCTGAGATTTCAGCAAGAAGTAGTTTTACACATCAGGTAAGTAACAGCTGCCTTGGAAAATTAACAGTTTTTAGCTGAAAATGGACCCATGCAATATAAAAGTTGCACCTGCTGAAGAAGACAACTGCAAGTTTCTACTGCCAGGAATTTATCTCTGCAGATATATATTCAATATTAATTGCTAAATATTATATTTGAGATATTAAGTACATTCCACTCTGGTTGTCTTTGTTAACAAACGAGGACGTGTTCAGCCTGTCAAGGACAATTCTTAGCAAAGCTTTCAAGAAATACTACACCTCTACAGGAGTAAAATATTTTGGGATGAGGTGCTGAATGTGAGCATTCCTCTCAGTAAAATGTTAATCAGCTTTGTTGTCATTACTTCTGGCCACCTCCAAGCCCGTCTGAGAAATCATTGACGGAGGAATTTAAATGGCTTAAAAGATCTGATAACCTCAATAGTAGTAGTGATGAGAGTTGTCCCATTAAATATCTAAGTTTTACTTGTCTTCAGAGCAGCAAAAATTTTACAGTTTAGTCAAATTTGGTTTATTTATGTAAAGGGCATTAAAGGAAACAGGTGTCACCTTAGAAAAAACAAAATCACCTGAAGAAACTTAGATGGAAGAGGCAGTATTTTTTAACCAACCTTTCTTTTTGGGTCACTGGCAGCTTTCACTTTTGTGGCAATGTCTTCCAGAATTCTGATGAGTTTTTCTTCTTTAGAAAACTCATTGTTCAAGGTTTGTCCAGCACAGAATTGGAGGGCAGCCAGTAGTTTCTTATACCACATTTTGAAATGAACTTCATTCTCTGCGTTCTTCAACAGCCTGAAGGAAGGAGGGAAAAAACATCTGTGTATCAAAACCTGATTTTTATTTTATATCACTTCTAGCAGGAACAATAAATAGACTCCAGACTAATCTATATTTGGTGACTTTGGGCAGCCGAGAATGAAAAAAATGTTTATTTGTAGGCAGTACTCAACTCCCATTTCATAAACACTGAGATTCCAAGCATGCTGAATAAATAGGAACCTGCCATTTCTTATTTTCCTGCATTGTGCAGTGCTTGTACTGCTTCTTATTTCTGCAAGAAAATTTTGCAAAGTGAAAAGAAGCTGTATTTTTGAAGTCTGGTATTAAACATCTATATTCCTAAATCATGCGAGGATGTGGACTTCTTTAATTGCCTTAAAACATTGCTGCTGTAGCAAACTGTGCATGGCTCCTGCCACGGGACTGAAGACAAGGCTGATGGGAAGAGGCCATATCCAGGAAACTGGTGGATTCATGGAGACCTGGGGGATGGTTCTCAGCATGTGTGATGTCCATCCCAAGAGGATCAGTGGCACTCTCTGGATGTGTGATGTTTATCTCCTGTGGGCCAGGCTGGGTCAAAGGAGGCCCCCATGTGCACTCACCCACCATTCCCCCAGGGAAGGCAGGGGCACACCCCAAAGTTGTTTTTGACTCTGCAAAGAAACAACAGCTCCAGCTTTCTGCAAAACCAGCATAATTGTGCAAAACAGAGGGAAGCACCAGGAGGGTTTCTGAGGGTGTATAAACTCATTGGACTTTATGTTCCATGGGCTTCTTTTCCTCCATTGCTCCCTAAAGGACCAAGACACCNGTGTGATACCTTTCTGCTTTTTTACTGCTATATTACTATAGCCGATAACCACAAAAGTGGCTACATACCTGTTTTCCTTTGCAACCAAATTGTTCTAAAANCCCATTTCATAAACACTGAGATTCCAAGCATGCTGAATAAATAGGAACCTGCCATTTCTTATTTTCCTGCATTGTGCAGTGCTTGTACTGCTTCTTATTTCTGCAAGAAAATTTTGCAAAGTGAAAAGAAGCTGTATTTTTGAAGTCTGGTATTAAACATCTATATTCCTAAATCATGCGAGGATGTGGACTTCTTTAATTGCCTTAAAACATTGCTGCTGTAGCAAACTGTGCATGGCTCCTGCCACGGGACTGAAGACAAGGCTGATGGGAAGAGGCCATATCCAGGAAACTGGTGGATTCATGGAGACCTGGGGGATGGTTCTCAGCATGTGTGATGTCCATCCCAAGAGGATCAGTGGCACTCTCTGGATGTGTGATGTTTATCTCCTGTGGGCCAGGCTGGGTCAAAGGAGGCCCCCATGTGCACTCACCCACCATTCCCCCAGGGAAGGCAGGGGCACACCCCAAAGTTGTTTTTGACTCTGCAAAGAAACAACAGCTCCAGCTTTCTGCAAAACCAGCATAATTGTGCAAAACAGAGGGAAGCACCAGGAGGGTTTCTGAGGGTGTATAAACTCATTGGACTTTATGTTCCATGGGCTTCTTTTCCTCCATTGCTCCCTAAAGGACCAAGACACCAGCAATAACAACCGCGTTCATCAAAGACCTCTGACTGCTGACTATAACCTCCCTCCCTTCCTTCCTTCCTTTCCTTCCTTCCTTCCTTCCTTTCTTTCCTTTCCTTTCTTCCTTCCTTTCCTTTCTTCCTTCCTTTCCTTCCTTTCCTTCCTTTACTCCCTCCCTCCCTGCCTTCCTCCCTCCCTTCCGCTCTCTCACTCTCTTTTCTTTCTCTCTCTCTTTCAACTCTTACTCTCTTTCTCTCTCTCTTTTCCCTTATACATTTTCTTGTGTGATACCTTTCTGCTTTTTTACTGCTATATTACTATAGCCGATAACCACAAAAGTGGCTACATACCTGTTTTCCTTTGCAACCAAATTGTTCTAAAAATAAATAACATATATTTATACCTGTAAACACTAGTCATCTAGTACCAATTTATTTTAATTCACCACAAGGGATCTATTAGCAAAACCCAAAAGTTACTTCTGCCTTGCAGGGCAGGTCATAACAAATCTATTCTTTTTTCTCCTGCCAGTACACTTACAAAAGCAAGCACATCTTNTCCGCTCTCTCACTCTCTTTTCTTTCTCTCTCTCTTTCAACTCTTACTCTCTTTCTCTCTCTCTTTTCCCTTATACATTTTCTTGTGTGATACCTTTCTGCTTTTTTACTGCTATATTACTATAGCCGATAACCACAAAAGTGGCTACATACCTGTTTTCCTTTGCAACCAAATTGTTCTAAAAATAAATAACATATATTTATACCTGTAAACACTAGTCATCTAGTACCAATTTATTTTAATTCACCACAAGGGATCTATTAGCAAAACCCAAAAGTTACTTCTGCCTTGCAGGGCAGGTCATAACAAATCTATTCTTTTTTCTCCTGCCAGTACACTTACAAAAGCAAGCACATCTTTCAGCTGGGAGGTGCATTTAAAGACTGTTTTAGTCTCAGATGTATCATCAGTTCTAGAAACTTTCACTATTTTTAAGCTGAGGAGACATTTCTGAAATTGGCTCTATGGCTAAAAAGTGAAATGAGCCCATTTTATTCCTTTCTTTGCTGGTAAGTGTTGGTCTAAAGCAAAAACTCAGATTTTAGTTCTACTGAAGCCTGTAAAAGCTTTGGAACTGGAATTATTTTCAACATGAAAGTCAGAAGTAAAACCAAAAACATACTTTTTAAAATCATATTGACCATGCAGTCTTCTCTAATTGCACATTTATTTGGGTCAGGAAAACTGTGGAGCTGAGAGGGTTTTTTCAGTTAATCAAATTGATCACTGGGAATTTTTTTCCTTATGTGGGCCAGAGGTTTTGTACAGTATTTGATTAATTTTTGTAAGTGTAGATGGAATCACCAGCTCTGTATTGCTACTAACATCCTGCCCATTGCCTGGGATTTCCCTTTGCCTGAAGGACTGATAAACTGCTCTTTGCTTTTGCATGAACTCCCCTCTCCTCCCCAACTTCATCTGTAAGAACATACCAAACCTCCAGTTCCTTATGAATGTTTGAATCTCACTGCAGTTTCCTTTACCTGATGAGGCTACTCAAACCTAACAAATAATGCTCGTTTTCACAGGACAGAAAATCAGAGAAACTGTTGACTTTCAAGGCAGTTCACACAAGAACATGTCACAGAACAAAAAGCAAGATATAAAGCACTGATATTTAAGGGTAAAAAACCATAATTCCTACAGACACTTCAACTCCTTCAAATCACATATAAGGCATTAAATATGGCACGTCTCTTTTAGTCATGAGAGATTCTTGTCATCTTTTATAAGGCAATGATTCTTTTAGGTCCTTTTTTCCTATATAATTCAATGCAGAACAATATCAGCTACTGGTTTATGAAAAGCCTTTCCAGCTATACAAAAACCTCTGAACACCTAAGGATTTGAAAATCTTAAAAAGAATGTGTGGTGTTTCCATCAAAAATGCCTAGACATGAAAGGGAAGCAATATGAGAAGTTTTATCATCGGCGCTTACTGGAGGAGTCTGAAATGACATTTTTTCCGTAGACTAGTAAAAACAAATAATTACTTTTTGGATCAGAAAGAAATACAAGCTGTTATTGCAATGCCTATTGGAAGGCAAACCCCAGCACAAAGAGGTTGTTTTATTCTTATCCTGAACGCTTTACAAACTGAAGAAGGCTGAGAGGACATGCAGTGGATATATGGCAGCGGATACACAAATTCTTTCATATTTCAGTGGGAGTAAGTCCAAGAGTCCACAGGATGGGATTCATTTGCTTAAATGTAGACAGCTCATGCCATTTTAGATATTCTAGGATATCCTGCACGGCCTCCAGCTGCTGCCTTGGAAGGGCATGGGTTCACTAGAGGCAACATCTCATGTAAACCACTCCCATGCAGATGTCTCAGATTCCCCATGCTGTCTAAATTAGCCAATGTTTAGGGTACTGAATCACACTCTAAAGTGGCTTTTAGCTCAGATGCAGGCAAACAAGGAGATTTTAAACAAAAACATACTCTGTCCATTTCAGCAGCAAGTCAGGAAGAGGCCTGATGATTATTTTTTAAACAAAAGCATCACTGGGCACAGGCCAAATTGTCACACAGGCAGGAATTAGAGTCTACCAAAACAAAGCCCAGCCCACTCTCAGTCCAGCTAAACAGCATGTATTTCTCTTGGCACACAGGCTGAATGAACTTGTTCAGTTTCCCCTGGAAAGACAAGTGCACTTAAGAAAGGACAAAAACTATTTTGGACTAGCCATCTTCTGTTGGTGCAGAACCTTAGGCTTGCACTGGAATCAGCTTCTCAGCATCTAAATCATATTCATTCACCTACTCCATTTTTAACAGTACATGTTTTGGGAATCCAGAAAGGCTACTGTTTCATGTTTGAGAGGTCCCTTTAATCCTCTCAGATATAGAGAACATTAAACCAGCTTTTATTTCCCTAAAATGAAAGGCCTAGGATTTCACATACAAAATGGTTTCCTATTTTAAACAAAGCTACTCCCTGCATACTTAAAGGATCTGTTTTTGATTATTTTAATGGCTGACTATTCAAAGGAAATAAGCTTGTATACACACATGATACAAAGATTTCTTTTCAACCTAAGATTATAGGTGGGATTCAGAGAGCTTATGTATAAAGTGTACATGAGGACACAGGATGTATGGAGTCTGAACCCTCTCATATGTCACTTTTGAGCCCAGTGCATGGGGAAAGTTGAGGCAGTCATTATGATCTCACTGGTAAAATCCATTTCCATGCCAGCTATAGCCCAGCACACACACTCAATCTGAACACACATGTCACCTTTTTACAGCACATGTGCTTCCCCAGCAGGCTCTCAAGGTGCTCAGGGCTCTACACTCAAAACTTACCTAGTGACAGTGGTACAGGCAGCACAGCTCCCTTCTGCCTGCCCACTGGGGGAGGTGTGCTTCTAAAAGCCTGCAGACCTCAATTTGCAAAATGATTTGAATTAACTGGGTCTGACTTTTATATTCATTTTATAAAAGCTGTCCCAAAGAGGATACAAAGGGCAGCTTTTAATGCGATAACTCATTACAGGCTTTGCTAAAGTGTTTATTCAACAAATGAACAAGTATTTTGTCATAATTCTGTCTTCCCAGTTTCCTGGTGCACACATCTTCACCCTGCCAGTGTGAGAACTCAGAAGAGATAGGAAAAGCTGCAGCTTCTGAGGTTGCAGGATGGAGAAATGCTCAAGACACTAATGAAATTTTCAAGTTAGAACAGGATGCCTAGCTGTGACAGAGGAAGACAAAATCAGAATGATTTAAAACTCAAGACTGCCAGTAAAGAAGCATGGAAAGTTGTTTTTCCCTCTGACAATTTTCATGGGATTCTGCAAGACAGAACTCAATATAAAAGCCTGGGTTTATTCCAGGACTAGAGAAAGGATGTTGCTCCTAACAATGAGACTTCCTTACTCTTCAGGGTTCTCTGATTTGGAACAAACACCTTCGTTCTCAGCAGGAACAGGGGAATTCAGACATTGTCCCAGGGTCACTTTTGCAAAATAGCACAGAAGAAAGCTGACCTGAAATTTAGCAAGGAAGCAAACTAGACTGCCTCTGCCTAGCAGCAGTCAGAGGGTCCAAGATGGATACTGGTGTGCCATGGAAGATGCCCCTTCTGCTACTTCTGCAAGTAGCTGCTTCTCTTCCTTTCTCCATGCACCTGCCCCATGCTTGCAAAGCAGCTCCAACCCCTTTTTCTGGCACTCACAGCTGCAGAAGTGTGTCCTTTTTGGGTACAGAAACACAAAGGTGCTGGAGAGATTTTTGCCAAGGAGAAGAAGGGAAGGTGGGATTGAGTCAGGCTGAGTTAGCTGCCGTATCAGAGAAGGAGAAACAGGGCTAAATCCAGCAGTTTTAGAGAAAAGGGAAATTAAGAAAATAAAGAGGAGGGGGGAAAAAAGGAAGGAAAGGAATGATATTGGATGGACCTTGGCAGCAAAACAGGTGAGCTGGCCTCATTATCATTCTGTGATGCTGGAAGACAGGGAAGCTGACAGAGTCTGCTCTGAGTTGGATTTGGCAGACAAATGAAAGAGTGAGGTGGCTCAGACAACTCTGCTGCTTGAACATCTGTTCCTTGTCTCCTTCAGAAAGGGGAGCAGGGTGAACCAGAGAGCGATGTCTGACAGGACAGATCAGCTCATAAGTAGCCTGTTAAACCACGTTGTAGCAAAACCAAACCAAACTAAGAAAAGGCCAGAGTTTCCAGTATATCTTTGCAGGTTTAGCAACTACCTGCTATGAAAGAGTGAGGCACAGTTTGACTGGGTTATTTACACCTGGTGTCAGTTGTGACCTCAGTTAATTTATTTATTACACAAAAGCTGTGCCTACCAGCACACACTGTGCACTCTTTGCTTAAGGTGTTTTGAATTCAGAGAGAGCCTGCGAAAATAAAGTGCCTTAGGGTTGTAAGGTGAGTGCTAAGGTACTTCCTGTTGTCAGTCAATCTTTTATAAACCTGACCAGGGCAGTCAATATGCTTTGTTCTGAAGTTGTATTTCATGCTTGTTTTCTCTTTCACGAAGCTGGAGGCAGGACAAGTCACAGAAGGGGAAAACAACAGTGCAAGATTGCTGCTCATTATGGCAATAATTGCTTAAAAATTATTCTCCACATCTCTTGGTATCAAAGATTAGCACACAAAACCACTTTTCTACCACTGCACAGTTTCCGTGTCTGAGGTTGCCATCTGTCTTGATTATGCTCAGACATCCTGCAAAACTCCTAAGCTGTCCTTTGTGCTTTACTGTGCCATGGAGCTATGGCACATGCCTGAAGCATATAACTGGTTTCATTTTGAACTCCTTGAAGAAAACATTTTACTGTTTGCATTCTTAAACAGGAGAATAAGTAACAGGGCTGCTTTGCCAGTGGGATGGCATTTGGGCTTTGCAGCTCCCACTGCAAGTTACCCACAGACACATGGATGGCAGAAAGAGGAGCTGAAGATTAATACCTCCATCTAGCTGGCCATGAGGATGAGCAGGGAACTGCTGGTATTAATTACAGATAATTAATAGTTGCAAATAAAACCCTTCTTATTTTTTTAATTTTATCTCCCCAAGATTACACCAGACAAGGTTTTTACTCCCCTGACAGTGACAATCTATATCCCTTTGATACAGATATCATCATAGTATGTACTGCACAAACACTGAACTCCAGCAACTTCAAGGTTCTAACAAGTACCTGTTGTCCTCCATCCCCTATACCTGCAACTCCTCTTCCTCCTCTGCAGAGTACAGCCAAGTCTGCAGAACTTGTTTTTTCAAGTCTTAATCACTTGCCAGCTGGTCTGGTCAGGCATGGTCTTTTTAAACACAGCCAAGCTCTAAGGCAGCAGAGTGCCAAGCTGGCAAATGCGACTGTGGCTTTTCTGGTCTCTTTGCCAGTGCCTAGGATGGGTGACTGAACTTGCTGAAGCTCCCAGGAACGTGTCTGCAGGATGGCAGCTATTGCTTCAGAGAACAGGAAGGACCACTTGCACTTGTTGCAATTTAATCTCTATTCCCAGCCTCCATTCACAGCCTTGGTGAAACACTGTCCATTCCTGGACAGAACTAAGCTTGGTAAAAAGTCTTACAGTGGTTCTGTTCTCACAGTCCTTTGTTGTCCAAGAGAAACATACAGGCTAGCTCTGTCAACTTCCTTTTGAAAAACAGATGCAGGATAATGACTCTGTTTTCAAACTACCCCCAAATTCTAGGAAGGTGTGATTTATGTACTACAAGTCAGAAAGGAGAACACACTAAATAACAGCATCATTCTGGGTAGACCTATTGGCGCATGGCAGTCAACAAAACAACAGACATAAAAACAAATTAACAACTGAGAAGCACAAAATACCTGATACACAGAGAACAACACAACTTCTGCAGGGGAGAACAGGGAGCAAAGTCAATTAGACAGCAGTTACTGTACAACATCACAGTTCTCCCAAGTGACTGCAGTACTGAGCAATTTCCATAACTTTAGGGAACACAGTGAAAGACCATTGAGTTGACTGAAAGGATGAAGACAGAATTTCCTCTGCTCTCCCTTTCTTTGACCATGTAGAAAGCCAACAGAAAGGGAGAGGCACAAGAGGGCTGGCAAACCTCTGCCCCATCTGCTGATCTTTCATCTTTCTTTCCATTCTAAAACAAGAAGAGAGTGAAAGTTTGTTTCTTGAGCAGACTGAGTGAAGCATGGTACAATATTTTCTTTGAATCTTTCTAACCAATAAGTCTCCAGGATGGAAGAACAGCAGCTGTTCTGTAGTTTGCAGCACCTGTCCACTTTTGGCTCTTCACATTTCTCGCATAAGAAACCTTCAGTCAGTTCCACATGCTGCCTCTCATATAACAGAGCTGCTTTTATAGGCTCATTTTTCAAAGCATTACCCTTGAATGAAAAATACCTCTGCTTAAAGTGAAATTTTGTGATTACCATGTGATTTTTTTTGCTTTTGTTTTTCTGCCTTCTTTTGTTTCTCCTTATAATTTAAAACAGACACCTACCACATTGGTCTCCCTTAGACAGCAAAATATTGTTGCAGACTTATCATAAAGCATGCTAGTTAGGCTTAACAAACACAACATTGCCATTATTTACTAATCTTCCCTCAGATCTTTATGAACAATGCAACAAAATTTGCTTTCAGACAAATCACTTGATTCAGTCAATTGAGTCAATGCAGCTCCTCCCACTCCCACTGAATGCCCTAACTGTGGAATGCATGTCCCGCTGACTCACAGAAAATTAGCAGATCAGTGCAAACAAAGGCTGTGCTACGCTATGCAAGGAAGTTGCCAAACCCTGCTGAGGTTGCCTAGCAGAAAAATTTTTTATTTGATATATAATACAGTCAGTTGCACACACCTCTGCATTAAGAAAATGAACCCCAGATAAAATTGGTTTTGTTCAGAGCAGAAAGAGCTTGAAACTGAAATGAAATGAAACTTGAAAATGAACTGTATCAAGAATTAATAGGAAAGTATAATAGTGTACAGGTACCACTACCACTGCCAGATATGGATAGTACTTGGTCTAAGGTCTAGGTAAGAAATGATCATCCTCATAGCATATCTTCTCCAATCTGTCTGCCTCTTCCTGCTCCAGTTTGTAAACTGGGTGAAATCTGCGAGCAGCAGAGGCCCAAATTTATTAACAGAACATCACAAAACCAAAAAATACCTGCAGCAGAAAATCAGCGTAACAGAACTAGTGGTTGTTTCCAACAGCATCTGTACACAACAGCGCTGACCTTAGATAACTTTACATCTCCGAGTGACAGTTTATGGTCCACCAAAGACCCCATCCTAATAAAGCACCAGTCCAAAGCTACAGGCATGAGAACACTTCACCCTGGAATGACATTAAAACCTAGTGTGACTTAAGCTCAAGGTTAAAATTGTAGGTCTAACTCTTTCTATTAATAGAAAAAGCAACACTGCCTCACTAAAGAAAATTATTAAACCTCCCCTCTGAAAAGCGTATTCAGAGTTAAAAGAAAAGTCTCTTTAAGAAAGTTATTGCATTTAATATCTGCATGAAGATTATCAGTGGGACAGCACTGTTTTGCATTCATTGAGAAATCTGGCACTCAAGTCTGGCATTAATTTTGAAAAGTCTGGTTCCATCTTTGCCAGTGCTTTGTTCACGTGACTAGGAATGTCCCTGTCTGCACTTTCCCCAAAATTGAAGATTTTCTCCTCAAAACAGATGCCCTATTGTTGTCAGAATTTCACACAGTATCTTACACCAGAATGAGCAAGCCTGAAAGCTCCCAACAATCTATCTTTATAATAGCTTAGAGTAAATTCATGCACAGGAAGTAAAATGTGCCATTCATTCCAGGCATAACAGAAATTGTGTTCTTCCCAGTGGGTAACTGCATTGGAAGCTACCAATGAATGGGATTAGATGGGATAATCACCCTAAAATAAGCAGACCCAGTGGCTTTATTGGGATGCTGTCCAATATGCCAGCAATTAATTGAATACAGGCAGTGACTAAGCTACTCTACTTTCAAACCATATAAATAAAATGCAAAATTAATTCAGACTGAAGAAGTCCTCTAGAGCCAATGGACTTGCTAAGCTTTGTGCACTTTCTGAATTCAGGCCACAGTTATCACAGCAATACATTGAGGAAAAACTGAAAATGTATTTCTTCATCTGCCTATTTTTTTGGTAGTTCATGTCTACCAAAATGGCTTTGGGTAGCATCTGTGGTTCCCATCAGCTTCACAGCTGGAACAAGACATCCCTCATGACACTGTGAAACACAGAACTAATTCTGTATGGTTCTGCGCTGGACAATTCAAATTTATGCAAAATACCAGAATTAAACATGAGTTACTGCAACACTTTTGTTAACTTCACTTTGGTTTTATTTGCTTGGGTTTTTTTTGTTTGGTTTGGTTTTTTAGTTTGCTGATTTTAGCTGGGGTAGAGTTAATTTTCTTCATAGTAGCTGGTACAGGGCTGTGTTTTGGATTTGGGCCGGAAACTGCTCAAAATTCAGAGATGTTTTAGTCACTGCTGAGCAGTGTTTGAAGAGTTAAGGCCTTTTCTGTTCCTCACCCTACCCCACCAGTGAGTGGGCTCGGGTGCACAAAAAGTTGGAAGGGGATGCAGCCAGAACAGCTGACCCCAACAGACCAAAGAGATGTCCCATACCATGTGGCATCACACTCAGCATGTAAAGCTGGTGAAGAAGGAGAAAGGGGGAGGACATTTGGAGTGATGGTGTTTGACTGCTTGAGTTCCCACTACTTGTGATGGAGCCCTGATCTCCTGGCGATGGCTGAACCCCTGCCTGCCCATGGGTCGTGGGGAATGAATTCCTTGTTTTGCTTTGCTTGTGCATGAGGCTTTTGCTTTACCTCTTAAACTGCCTTTATCTCAACACATGAGTTTTGTCACTCTCCCAGTTCTCTCCCTCATCCCACTGCAGGGGACAGTGAGTGAATGGCTGTGTCGGGCTTGGCTGCCATCTGGGGTTAAATCATGACATTAATATACTAATACAGAAATAGCTTCAGGGAGAAAACTAAAATTGTCTTTCTACAAGGTCATTAAGGTTTTTGGTTGCTCATATCAGGAGCAGTCTCAGATGTTATTCATACATTCTGAGCCAGATCTGTTCTTTATAATCCTAGAGTTTTCAGATTACTATTTTTATGACTCGCAGCATGGGGAAGGAAGGGTTTGGTTTTGGGGAGTGGGATGAGACAAACTGTTATTCAAATATTATGTCATTCAAAGAGCTCTTGTTCTACAGAGCTGTTAATTTTCCTATTTCCTCTGCACTCAGTTACAAGAATTTGCTTTGTTTAATGACATCTACATTTAAAGCTGTTATCTTTCAAATAGAGTCTCAGATTTTTACAAAGTGCTCAGATGTCGACAGCAAAAGAAGGATGTAGGAGATCTGATAAATTTCAAATACATGGGGAGTCAATGATTCTTTCAGGGCACCATCCTTTCTACCTCTCTGGAAGAACCTGTCTGTAGACCCATTGTGCTTTAAGCACAGGTAATACAGATACAAGAACTGATCCCACATTACTTCCTGACACATCACTCTCTTCTGTATCTCTACTTTCATCACTGCTCTAGCTAGCAGCCCAGCTTCTCTTATTTTCCCAATATCTAACAAAGGGAACTTTATTCAGATCACACAGGAATAGTGAGGGAAAATGAGCCTCAGCAGGTACTGCTGTAAGTGTTTCAGCAATGATGGTACCTCAGTGTAATTACAAGACTGCAAAACACCACTTTCAGTAGTCCTCTCACATCTGACACAGCATACTTTCTGTAAGATGACAAATCTTCTTTTTCTGTCAATTTTGTGGCATCTCAACGCTGCACAACAACAAAGGGTGAATGGATCACACCGTCAGATCACAGCAATGTGTTAACTGTGCATGTGCGTGTGTGACTCTGTCAGTGGAGTAACTTTGAGAGAACCTTCATAGCTCAAACAAAGTGTCATCATGAAGGCATTTGGTCCTTTACACTCCAAAAATAACTAGCAAAATTCATTTGTTCTCAGAGAACAGAAGAGAGAAAATCAGACTTTTCAATCAGGGAGTCTCTAGAGTCCAAGTAACACTTTTTCATCTTTTCACAATTCTGACTTTTAAGGGAGAAGTATCTTCAGCCTACAGCTCTTGTTATGCATGAGGTTACCCCGCAGTCTTCTTCAAGCAAGATGATATCTACCATGTTTTAATTTAATTAAAATAGAGGGGACCATGAAAGACAGTTCTTAGCTAATTCCTGTCAGTGGCAAAAGAACAAGTATTTACATTGTAAAGAAGAATCTTCATACTCCTTTCTTTGCAGGCCTGCTTTATTTCTTCCACTCTGGTTTTATTTTCATCCTCTTTTCTTGGTGTCTACTAATTTTTCATACCCCCTTACATATAGCAATAGTATCTCTTGCAAAAGTAGTAGAGCAAAGCAGAGAAGCAATTATCTTTAGATTTCTCTTTTTTTAAATACTGGTCTGGCTCTGATCTTCCTCCCATTTCACCGCTTTACTGCCACCAAATATTGGCTTTGTAAAAGGAGAAGTGGGAATTTGAAGTTAAGCTCATGTACCAGGGAAAGCCTGCTGTAAGATGTTAGTAAGAGAAAATTGGCCCAAGGGCACTTCTCTGGTCGGCAACTGGCCTAGTTACCATGGAAAACAGAGGAGCTGGAGGGCAAGCACAGTGCCAAAGTGAGGCATAGACCTACATGAAATTAGCCTGAGTTAGTTTGCAGAGCCTTGCTGAAATTAATCCCCCACTTCAAACAGCTTGTTGCTCTTCTGTTGCTGGGAAGGAGACATTAAGTTTCATCAGGGTTTACAAGTCCATCTTAGCTCTGCTGAGACACATTCAACTGTGGGACCAGATCTGAACAAACTTCTGAATAAACTAAAATCCCTTTTAACAAACCCATAACCAAGAAGGCATTACTTCTTAAGCTTTTACCAAGGAAATCTTACATCACTGTCTTCAGATCAAACTGTATAGTCTTGGGGTTAAAATTCAGAGATTTTAATGTCAAAAGAAGTTAAGGCAGATATAATAATGAAAATCCATCTTGAATTCCTGAATTTCACTTGATGAGCAACCTTGGCAGAAATATTTTATTTTTCTATTGCCTTTTGTTTTCCCTTACATATGTGGAAAGGATTATTTCTCATAGGTTTTCACACAGGATGCTGTGTTTGTTTATAAGCTGCTCTTATGCCACAGAGGTAAATGCCATGGCAAATAGGTCTTTTTAATAACATTGCCACCTCCTTCCCATGTGGTACTCATATAGGCAGCATTTTTCAATCATATGGGAAGAAATAACAGCCCCGGGCCTTTCTATGCTCATGAGAAAAGCAGAATTAAGATTCAGTTGTTGTGATGAAATGCTCAGCTCTGGCTTCAAGACTCGCAATCACATTTGTGGAAGTATTATTGCAGTAAGCAGATGTCATATTTCCATATGTCCTGAGTCAGGTAAAGAGTGAAGCAAGCTCTCCAGGGGCAGTTACTGCATTGGCGGAATAAACATAGATCAGCCATCTGACACAAAATGCTACTGGGACTTTGAAACTCACTGGCTCTGCTATGGGCATCCTTCCTCCGCTCAAAGTGCTGTCCTTATGCTCAGTCCATGTGAGGATGAAGCTGGATAGTGGACTGAGAAACAGAAATCCTACCTTTCCTGCCTTCTCCCACCACATACATGCTCTGTAAATATCCCTGAATCAACCACATTTCTTCTGAGATGCATCCTCTGCTGACTGACCAAAAATGTGTGCGTGCCAAAAATTAATATAGGTAAGTGCCATGTTTTCTCTAACAGCAAAGCACTGGCAATACTGACAGGGTGGCAGCCGTGGGTAAGCCTTACAGGGCCAGGCAAATTACTATTTAAACTACCTTAAAATTGCTGTTTTAAAAACTTCTGATGATAAAGGAGGGCAACAGCTGAAGACAGCTTGTGTCAGCTTTAAACTGATGCAAAAAATGATATTAAAATCAGTTTCTCTTTAAATGACTTTCCATTTTCATACCATGACGAAGCAATGTCCTTCTGAGTAACACCCAGAACAAAGCATGGACAATTCCAGAATATTTGCCACGATAGCTGCTGAAATTCATTTCCACAAACTGTCCTATCAACAAAAGCGCATACATGGGATCTGAGGGCTGTGCAAGTCACTCAAAAGCTGGCTAAGCAGTGCCTATTAGAAAAGTTTAATTAATAAAGACGCTTCTCCTGATGGAAATCCTCACACACAATGAATGACATTGTGAAGCAGCTTAAGGAGAAGAAATACTGACTTCTGATACCAGACTCAACAAAGAAAATGCTACAAAGGCATTGAAATCTTGTTTACAGTTTGACCTCCTCCATGCTCAGTGCTCAGAGGATAATTATTACAGATGGCAATGCCCTATTTCCCAGACAGAACCCCACTTCCCTTCTGATGTACAAACAAGGTCTTCCTTCAGTTTAAAGTGTATAATGTGTTACAATATTCATGATGACGGACTGTTCTTTCAGTTAATCCAAGCCCATGAATTTCACTGTGGAAATCCCTGCTCAGTCCCTTCTTCATTAGCCAAGATGGCAGCTGCTACACTAAAGCTAATGAGCCTGATTAATATCAAACCAGTAAATTAAATTTTTTTTCCAGACATCAGATAATTTTGTACTAATCCAGACATTTATACTGCTTTAATATCAGCTGGCATAACATAATTTCTCATTTAACACTAATTGAAAACTACTGGTTTCTTATTCTAAAGAGCATTTGCTGTCATTTATAACTTACGGCTTTTTATAAAGCTATTTTTTGAATAATATCATCATGTAATTTTATGTTTTCTGCCTAGTGGCAAAACTTTTATACCCAAGCATGTGACTGGTGATGTGTGCTGAATGGAACAGTCAGGAAATTTCTCTGACAGGTATTTATTTTAACAATTTTTCTTCATATTTTCCATTATATATTTGTAAAAGTACTGATTGAAATAAATGAACAAAAGAAACAGCTATTTGTTCAAGTAGTGTTGAACTCAGCCCCCCTAGCTATTTTTTTTACCTGCTAAATAATTTTGGGTTTGTTCAGCTTGCCTTCAGGCTTGGTTTTTCAGATGCCACAAAAGCAAGTGCATATCCCTACTGCTACACCATTTGCTCATATTATAATGTAAAAACTAAAATCCATCACTGGTTACGATGGAATGCCAATATTTATATGTCAAGGAAGTGACAGGAGTTAGGAGAAGCATTCTACATTGCACTGCTGGGTGAGAGAGAGCATTAATATTTGTGCAATGCCATGTTTGCAGTGGCTCAACACTGTCATCATTGATGGCAAGTGGAACCTCTTGGGGCTGAACATACCATTTGACCCTACTTGTCTGTCCAGAATCCTATCCTGTGGTTTTCACCATGACACTTTCCTTCAGCTGTAACATGACCTGTGTGGAACCCTATGGAAAGTTACTGATGAAAGTCTCCATCCAACAGATGATACCTATTACAAAATTGCTTCTTTAGAAAACGTGGAACATTACCAGTCCTCCCAAAGATGAGAGCACTCTTTCTCTGCAAGACATTTTCCAAGGACTACCCCCATGGCTCAAGAACTGAAGGACCGTGAAAATGGACTCAGTGAAAAAGCAAAGACAGAATTCATTTGTAACTCACAGAAACACGTAGTGGCTGATGTCAGGAGGGACCTCTGGAGGTCCTCTGCTCTGGCCCCTGTTCTAATAGCTCCCTGTTCAGCCAGCTCTGAAACAGGATCAGGGTGTTCAGAGGGCCTGCCCTCAGCAGCAGGGTGAGAGAGTTCCTGAGACAGGGGAAAGAACAGCGGTGCAGTTTGACCATATGATGACAAGTCTCCAAAACATGAGGCACTTTCAAAAGGGATATAACAGACAGGCCTGTTGTTGGGCCAGTAACATGAATAAATGTGCCAAGAGCTGCGTTTCTACATTGTGAACGTCACTCTTGTCTGCCTTCAGCCCCATCAACTGCACTGAAACTGAAGGGCCATTTCTGGCAAGCACTTCTAGTCAGTGCCCAGCTGTCACAGGAACAGCAAATACTTCAAAATTTCTGTGATATAGATTATTTTTAGGCCATGAACAAAGACTTCACATTATTCTTTACACCATCTAAATCATGTCAGTCAGAACTACTCTTGTATACAGAATAGATGAGATTGGGATTTGCCTGTGCCACTGCCTGGACAACATTCTCTTGTGTATTTGCAATGCAAAAAGTATAAAAGCTCCTTTCTCTGAACAAATGGCTGGGTATTGTCTTATCACTATTTGGCCTATAGTCTACAATTCTTAGTGAACTTACATCAAGCAAAGGAGGGCAGTTCAGTCAGAGCCAGGATTTGTGTGAAACAATCAAGTACAAGTCTCCAGTGGCTTCTTGGAATGGGAAGTTGATGACTGCTTGTTTTCTAGAATCAATAACTTAGACTGAGACAGAAGCACAGACTGGTTACACTTCCAGGCACAAGGGTCTCCAGAGGAACATGCAGCAACCTAGGCAATCACAACTACACTATATAGAAAGGGGAGAGTAGCAGCGCAGGTTATACTTGGGAATAACACTGTTTTGGTGGAAGTGGTTCTAGATCAACCAGTTCTCTTGGGAGGTCACCTGAATCTAAACTTAATTGGTGGAAAAAAAGTATTATTTATTTATTAAAGAACCCAGCAGAACTATATGACTTACAGTACTACTTACATCTTCTCTCCTCTTGCGTTTCTGCATCCTTCCTCCTATAAAAATACTTTGCTTGCTATCACTGTCAGTTCCCAGTGACTACTCCTCAGCCTGCCTAAAGCCTCTTCTGTATCACCTCAAACAGTTCCACACTTCTCTGCAGATATTCGGAACATCGTGGCAGTTCCCTCCTTTCCCAGCCTGGTGGAGACTGCTCAGACTTGTCCCTGGGAGGAGAACTGGGACCTTGAAGCAGAAGGGGCAGAAATGTTTGCAGAGATAGCTAGAGGGAACTCCCGGTTTTGACCCTTTCAAAGTGCCAGAATCATGGTACTTTCCACATTACATCCTCTACTCATTTCCAAGTGGATCTTGAGGAATCTTGGGAATATAGCAGAAGGAGGCCTTGGGGGAACAGTTGTTTTAATTTCTGGATGACAGACTGTGAACAATTGCCGGGGGAGGCTGAACAGGAAAACTGAGCACTTACATAAGGGGGAAGAAAGCATTTTTTTTTAATCTATTTGGATATAAGTCCTGCTACATAAGCTAGAAAAATGAGCATAAGAAGCATAAAATAGAAGTTCATTGAGATATATGTTGAAGGCTGCTTTGTTGCACTGAAATATTTAAGTCACCCTTTATGTCCAAGAATTTTAACTCTCCAAACCATTTATTAGATAAGAAATCTCAGTTTGTGAGAGAGAGATGGTACTGATTTGAAAGGATCATCCACCTGTGTATGTGCCACTGCTTTTTTTATTCAAGGTACCATTTAATTATTCTTGCTATGTTATAATACCTATTTTAGCACAATCTGATTTTTCTTTTCTTAGTTTTACTAGCAAGATAGCTCCTTTACTTCTCATTGACTACAGTTTTTCTAGGTCCTTATAAGGGAAGCAAGAACAGTCAGCAGTAGAGAAATACTTTTTCGAGTTTGGGCCAGGCAGTCTCTAAAAGCCATCTGCTAAAACATCTTAAAATTGGTCACCTCTGCAGCTTTCTCATCATTAATACTGTTAATAATACTAGCAAAAGATGTGGGCTTTATTTTTACATCTGTTTATCCACACAACAGAATCTGCACCACCCTAGGGCTGGAAATGTTCCACTGACCTTTGCTTGCATGGCTCAACCACAGCTTGGAAATCTGGTCCTCTAATCTTTCTTTTTGTGAGTCAGCACGTTATTTTGCTACTGTCCACTAAATCCCGGACTGAGTAGAAAAAAAAAGTATGAATAGAAAACAATTTGCATTCACCAATTCAAATTTTCAGTGGAGGGAATTTGTACTGCTTTTTGAAAGAAAGACAACTGAAAAGCAAGAGCCTCTATCACTGAGGCTTTGATCAAATTTATAAAAAAATAATTTCTCATATATATGCTGCCAGCAATTTATCCCACTTAAAAACCACCCTTCACTTAATAATAGCATTTTATTTATTTATTTTTATTTCTTAACATAAGCCAAGGAATTTTCCCCTCAAGTAACAGCCAGGAGTGAAGAGCAGCCAGATGACATACTGCACAGGTGAGATACCAATGGTATTTCATAAATCATTATGTCTAAAAGATGGTGTGCTTTCAAGCTAAGAAATAAGACAATCTGTTAATGGTTTAAGCTTGAGCAATTCAGAGGAACACCAAGAGAAGGAGATGTGCCTCATATAACAACCTTTGCATTAGAGATTGCCTTAAAATATGCAGTGCATCTCCTCTAAGCTGAGTTAAAAACATGCTGGTGACTTGGTTTAGAATGGATGGGATAATTTTCAACAATGTGAGGGGCAAAGCAAATAATTCAAAATAACTCAGGGTGGCACTCACTGGGTTACCTCAGGCACAAGTCTCTTTTACATCTCCAGTGACAGGCTTAAGTATTAAACTTTTTTTTCAATTTCATCTGGCACTTAACGTACCATCTGAACCTAAGCTCAATGTGAAAAGCTTTGATTTTCATGAACATTTTTCAAAAAAATCAGTGAAAAATTCCTTAGCAGCTACTTTACATTACCGTCAGCCACCCACTATTGATACAATATTGTGATAATATATCGCTGAATACCTTTATATAGGAATAAAGGCCTTTCAGAGACAAAAGTCAATTCTTGTAGCCTCATTTCTGAAACAAAAAAATAATACCATGAACTTTACCAATCAGCATTGTGTGTATTTGACAGACACCATGGAGAACCCTAAAGAACAATTCATCTGTCTGTCTTGTGACTGAGATGCCTCCCGCATGTATGAACTACTGGGCAGAATTTTATAGGCTTTAGATTTGGAATGAATCTTAATTCTTTTAGATTCACTGGTCACTTTCTGATGTTTAATTCAAGGGCCCAACACACATCAGTTTCGGTTGAGTGGGTTCTTTGCCAAGAAAACACTGAATGAGACAATGTGAGACAATGCTCCGTTGAGTAATTCTGTTACTTAAAGTAGGTTATTACAACAGGATAGCAGCGTTGTTCAAGCAAAAGAGCCATGCAAAGACAGCTCGACTGACAGTTCTTGCTTTCCTCTCTCAGCTCATTTTGAATTTGGTCACCGTCCAAATGACAACATTATGATTACAGACTAATATACCACTGAATATGGGTGAGTGTACAGAAAGCAATTAATGCTTAGGGAAATATTTTCAAACAGCAAGGGGTTTCGGAGTTTAATCCTGAAATACTCATCATCTGCAAACAACTAAAAACACTGAATTATAATAATTCTGCACTGTTACTCTGACAGGACCTTTTACCAATCCTTCCTTTCTCCAGTCTAGAAATAGTACCTTTTATTCTCCTTCATGAATTTATTTCAAAATATTTTACTAATTATATCTGGGTTTACATTAGGGAATTCATTTCTCAGAAAAATTCCCCAAAACTGAAGAAAAGTTATGAAGTAATTCTCTGGTAAGTCATATACTGGTGGAACACAGTCAGAAATGTCTAATTCATGATTCCGTTTTTTCTAATGTTTCAGTTATTTAGGCAAAGGTCCAAGGCTCAGTTTTCATTCCGGTGGAGAATGATGACTAAACCTAGAAATATTAACCACAGAAACATACAACTGACAGCAACATTAGGACAACAAATAACTCATTACACTGAATGTCCTGTATCCACCTGAGGCCTCTGTTTATTTATACTTTTCCTTAAAGTTCTCTGACAAAGTTCAGAAATAGGGATGATTTACAAAACTCCAACCTGTCAAGACAAGGCTGTGATCAATTGCCTAACTATAAATGAGGACTCCAAACATATCAATCCAACAAAATCAGGGCCTGAACTGCATTTATTCAAGTTATGAGACAAAAACTTTGCAATGCGCATTCAATGAAAAATGAATTGAAACCAACTCTCTAGGGCAGCTCAAGACAAATTTTGCCAGAAATTGGTTCAAACAGTTATCATTGAAACACAAAAGCTTGCTAAGCTGGAAAAAGACCTATAACAGAACAAATCTAATACAGTGTTTTACCTAATCTGATGTGATTCTGAAACATATGCACATAATAATTGCCATTTATAGAAAAAAATAAAAGCTCAACACAAAGGAAATCATAATGGAATTGTTTGCAAACATTCACAAAAGGTAAAACTTGAAAGTGGAAGCATGAAATGCAAAGAAATTGCAAAATATTTAGATATTATATCTGCAAAATTTTAAGTGAGGCATCCTCTCCTTGTACTCCACCTCAGCAGTCAGAATCAGGTAGCACCACAAGTTTGGAGCAGAGAAGCAGCCCACTGGAGGATCCCTCCCAACTGCAGGGTTGCTCTGGGCTGCAGAGACAACATTTTGTGTGTGAAACACAATGCCTGCTCAGCTGAGAGTCACAGGAGAGTCTCCATGCTGTTTGTTTTCCAGCAGAGGCTTTCTCTCTCCAAAATCACTACAGCCTCATTTGGGAAATCTGCATCATCCTTAAATTGCAGCTACTGTTATTATTTATGATTTGGACATTTCAGATTATTATAGTTCCTCATCTAATACTGGCCTTGCTCAATGAATCCCTAAGGCAAAGTGCAGGGTGAAGACACAGTTTCAAGGATTACTTTCAGTCATCTTTTTCCAGCAGTCTTTAACAGTACAAAAACGAAAATCAACTCCACACCCATCAAATTCATGATTGAAAATTAGCCATTTCAAGTGACAGAGCTAGATGAATGTTTTGCCAAAAGTTTTCCTGATTTATTACTCCTCTGGTTTACATCCCCAAATGTTCCTCTGGGAAAAGCAGAGATTACGTGAGGTATCCATCAGGAAAGGTTTTGGCTCCCTGTTTTGTTTTTGAAAGATGCAACAACAAAACATTTTTAATGGAAAAAAGATAAAAGGCACAGATGAAAGCCGAGTGTGACGTTTGCACAGAGCCCTGCTCTGCTTCCTCAGTCCTGTTCAAGTCCTCAAACAAGTCATTACAGTCCATCACATCCCAGCATCAGAGACATTGTGACAGACCACCAAAATGGTCTGTGCAATCCTTTCTACAGGGGATATCCAAAAGACAAGCTCATCTTTCATATGCACTTACATTATTGGAGGGGTTAAGACAGATGTGACTTGAAGCTTGTAGTTAGTTTTCTGGCATGACTGAAAAACTAGATTTGTCAGCTTCGGCATTTTCAAATGTAAAAGGAGCCAAACCCAAAATAAATCAGACAAGCCTTGTTTGGAAAAACAATGTACTGAAAAACATTTTCCTTAGTGCTGTCTTATAAATCATGGAACAGCTAAAAGAATATAAAGCTTTTCAGAACTCTTTCACCTTTTGTAGTTTATCTTTGCAGTTCTAAGTAGGTTCACTTGTACACATACACAGTGGTGTGTTTTTACAGTATAGTAACAGGCACTAATAACTGACATTTACAGACTTTCTTATGCTGCACTTTACAAGGTTAATCCATCTTGAATATGACTTTTAGGATGGAGCTTCCTCTGTTCCAAAGGTGGGACACACAGAGAGTTATCTCTGTGTTCAGCAACTTATTTAGTGCAGCTGAATATGTGCCTGCACAAATACAATTAATGATGGGAATCATCACGCTTCACTCCATTCTCACTTTGATATGTGATCACAGGGGAGCCTCACCTCTTCCTTTTTGTGTTGGAGAAACACCTAACACTCCTAGATTTCTGGACATTCAAGAAGACACTCATTCTACTACAAATCATAAAAGCAATTTTAAAAAGACACATGCACAACTATTTTGGTTTTGTCCTTTTCAAGGACTCACCAGATTATTTCATACTAAATAAATTACAAAAAGACACAGCTCTGATTTATTTCTTATTTTTAAAATTATTTTTTTTTAAAGCAGTAATGTTTAACAGTGTGAGAAAACTAACTCCCTCTTTATATTTTAGATGCTAAAATACCATATTCAGATTCTTTGTTAGCATTTCTTTGTAGTGTTTCCAATTTGATTTTTAACTCTTTGGAATTTATTTTCATTTTCCTTTTAGTTAGAATTTTAAAAGTTGAAAATGTTATTACTTTAGTCAGAATGTGCCAGAATATTTTAATTTATAAAGAGAAATAAATCATAGCATCTGCAACACCTTTGCTCTTTGGCTAATAGATGTTATGTGCAGAGCCATTTAAATTAAATAAGAGAACCTAGCTCTAGCAAAGCAGTCCCAGAGAACAAATGCCTGACTAAAAAGCTACTCCAATCAGTGGAAAGAATCTCATAAACTGCAGAGGGGAATGGATTCAGACTTCTCTGCTTTGTATATAGAACAGTATAGACAGCAACTGAAATTCCTACCAAGGGGTAGAACACCTGTCAATGTGCCTGAAGCTTTGCCTGAAAGTGTCATTGACTGGCATAGTTTGCCTGCTAGAAATGCCAGTCGGTCCTTCAGGGTACGTTTACAAGATTAAGAGAGCCATGGAGCATCTCCTGGACCTGGAATCAAAGGGCACAGAAGCAGCAGGGCAAGTTGCCCCTGTGGCACCCAAGCTGAATTTTCACACCACTGGGCTTTGGGGCTCCCTGGGGCTCTGTGTGCTACACCCTGGGATCAAAACATACAAATCTGTGTGCGTGTGTTTGAGCCCAGAGCTTCAAAAACGCTGTGATGGTTATGTTATAGCACACAAACGGCAGAGAAACTAAGAGGCTGAGGGTCAGGGTTATCTGCCTCACAGCTTTCACATGAACATAAAAGGATGGGGGCTGCAGTGTTGTAGGACAGAGCGTGTCAAAGCTGAAGCCCATCATGTCTTTTAGGGGTGGTTCCTGGAGTGAAATATTCACAAGCTGCATTCCAGTGCTATCTTGATAAAAAAAAAACCCAGTCCAAAAAGGGGCCCAAGAGGAAGGCAGCTGTTAGGAATTATGGCAGACCAAAGGTCCAGCACTTGGTCTTGCTCTGCAGTCCCCTTTTATTGGGCAGTATTGACAGACCCACAGCCAGACATTGAGAGCAGCTAGGAGCTGCTTTTATCAATTCCAGCTGTAGGCATAGCCCATTTACTTCTCTTTCTTTAGAGCTGGCAAAAAGTAAACCTGAAATACTATTCTTTTCCTTAAAATCTAAAATCTGTTTAATCAAATGTAAGATGTGGTTTTGTTCATTTAAATGTACTGTTTTCCCACTAAGTCTGTAACTACTGAAGGTCAAACCCAGCAGTTAGGTTACTTCTTTGTGCTTCTTCACGACAAATCTCTTTGTTTTATTTGACACCATCCTTTTCTAAAACTGGAGTCTGAGAAAATTGTAAGTCTGTAAATTAGGAAACAAAATAATTACCTGTCTGTTTTTCAAGGCAATAATCCAAGTCCCACATGACTAATAATGAAGCACTTAGCACAGTAGACTGTTGAATCATTATCTCACAAAAATAATGCTCTAATGGTGCTATTTACTATACACATAAGTCACTAGAGAAAAAAAGGTCTCCAAATGATTGGCATTTCAAAATAATTATAACTCAATAATTATGAGTTCAGAATGAAAACCCCTAGGTGTGATCTAAGGTTGAGGTTCTGTGCAGTCCAAAACACAATGATGATCACATCAAGTATTCTGAATTCCAAGGAAATTTATAATCATCACTTGAATCAAACATACTTAGACTGGCTAGTCATAGGTTTAAAGCTATATATATGATTAAGTTATTTTTTATTCTGATCAGTAAGAAGAACCAAATCATCACAAAACCGAAACAGATGTCTTTTGTATTTACATTCATGTCATTTTAATGGGCTGGGCTTTTCAGCCTGCTCTGCACAGCTATTTAGGGAGTTCATTTTATAATTAGCAGACTTGATAACTTCTGACTGTCAGAGAAAGACACCATAATGCAGGAAGAGGAAGAGCTGGAGGATGGCTGCCTGCTTAATGTTCAGATAATAAGTGTATTGGACAGATGAGGATCTGCTTGATTTATCCCTTCTTTTGAAGTCTTTAAGTAAATTATGCTCAACACAGACCAGTTCTGACAGTTAAAAATATACTTCCTTTTAGAAAATATGAAGCAATAATCTATTGTTCTAATGCTGCGGTGCTGAGTGAAACTAGGCAGTAACAATTTTGGAAAAGAAAATACTGAGGCCCAAACCTCCCAACAGCAGAAAATGTAACTGGGGCATTTTTAAACTTTTATACATTGCACATGTTCTTTTTCCTTCTTAGAGGTTTTTTTCATATAGAAAAAGAAATAAAATACTACGTTCTAGCCATGAAATCAATAATCTGATTCACATTGTTTTCAGCATGCTGGATTCCACTAAGAGTTCCTTTTTAATCTCACATTCCCACTTTTCTACAAGATGTGGACTGCAAAAGATAGAACACTGCTCCTTTTTCTCTTGATTGCCAGTCAAAATGTAGTTCAGAAATCTTGTAAGCTGGAAAAGTTTTATAAAGTTTTATTGACTTAGAAGATGAGCTACGAAAGGACATTTTGCCTTCAGCAAAGTTTTCACCTGACTTTTCTTTAGCTAAGCACACCAGATTCTCGTGTTCTGCTGGAATATACAAACACTGTACTTTTCCATGACAATGGAACCTATTTCTTAGCAGTTGCCACAGATCCTGGAGGACACTGTAAATTCTCCCCGTTATTCAATCCTCCTGCGGAAGGCAACCATCTGTGAGACAGACTCCTGGACACCTGCTGCCCCAGCCAGCTGTTTCCATTCGAGGCTGCAGCTGCCACCTGTGACAGTAGCTAAAAGCCAAAAACACTCAAGCAAGAGGGAAAGCGACTGGCAGGCTGCCAGAGACAGAGGGGTGGATTAAAACTCCACCACAAACCCACCTGTGTGTGAAACATCAAGTAGCAAAGAGATAAACAGCGACTTTTAGTAAGCAGAAGGGCCCAAAGGGTCTCAGCAGGTTTTTTCTCCTCAAGCAACTTCTGGGCTTTGCTAGAACCAGTTTAATAATTTGCCACCATAGCTCCAGGGAATGGGAAAACTTGTTCTAGCCTTCTCCTCTCCCAGCAGCTCTGGTAGGAAAAGATTAGAATCAGAGAGAATACCTAGAAGATGGTGGGACAGTTCTCCATGTCTCATGGACTTTAGGAATTCCTGAAATAAAACTAAAATGGGATTTAAGTAATACACATGTCCTGTGCTGGCATGGGCAATTTTTAATCTCCTTGAGAAGGAGAGTGCATTCAGAAGTACTGATGAGGAGCTGAAACACCGATGGATGCAGAAGGCCCAAATTCCTCAAGAATTTAGAGAAAAGGAAAGTCACACATGATAAGAAAAAAACCAAAACCCCAAACAGGTTGTAAGATCCTTTTCATTCTCAATGGCAGAATTAATGGAACAAATCGGCAGCAGATACAAATAAAGAACAGACTGAAAGTACCCTGATTTACAACACCTAGAGGTGTGTCCCAAGAGGGAATATTCTCTCCTTTCTGTCCCATAATTTTAAAATAAAATCTTGAAATTTATCACTGCTTGATGGAAAGGAGTTAACTATTTACTAACATTAACATTAAAAAGGTGATGAGGTGGTCCACCGTTGTCAGGGAGGAGCTTATGTTTGTCCTGCAGGGAAATTGAGTCAATTTTCCATAACAGACACACTATTATAAATAATATTTGTCATTAAAATAAGTTAGTGTTGACAGTCACTACCATTTCTGGTAACTAGTTTCTAGATTTACAACTGTGTTGTAAAACATGGGAGTTAAAATCAGTTGACTTCTCCCCTGTGGCTCTGAAATCACATCACCAGATTTCTGAACTGCATTAGTGTCTCGTTTTCCAGGTTTTATTTTGGGCAGGTACAGTGTGCATTATTTAGTAATAGAAGGTAATCACACTCATGACAATTAAAAATAAATAGAAACTTGTTGCTAAAGTTTGTTTTTACCAGTCCTTGCTTCTTGCTCTCTAATTTGATAATGAAACCCAACCTAACACTTGAGAATAAAATGTAACCTAACCTCTTTTCTTAAAAGAGTTTATGTGAGTGTACATGCACGTGTTCCCCACATTATTGATTCGTTGAGCTTCTTTTAAAAGTCTCTTTAGAGGTGAGTGGAAGAAAATCTTTGTTTTCCCTTAGTCCTTTTATAAGGACTGAAATTCAATTTGTGAAGGAAAGCCTTTATTAATTATTTGAGGTTTTATTAATAAAACCATGAAATTACTGTTAAATTTTGTGAGTGAATTTATGGCTTGGGAAACTGCCTTTTAAATTCCTGGACTAGGAATATGAATAATTGGTATGTTAGGTAGAAAGCAATTTGTTACTGAAAAACATGATGGAGCAGAATAATCAAGAAAATAAAAATGTATATTGTGATGAACACAAGTAACAAAATTTTAAGAGACGTGGGCCACATTTAAGTTCTCTGATTACACTGCAGTATTTAAAAAAACCCCACCTAAATAAAAGATGTATTCTGCATGAGCAGGGCTACTACCAGCTGAAAGGCAGATAATACAATGAACCCTGAGAAATAATCTACTTGATGTATCATCATGCTACATATTAAGCTATACATAAAATAAATGTGTTTTGCCACATTAAATTGCACTGTGTCAGATAAAAATAGATATTATTCCAGATGGAATATCTGCTCTATATTACCCAAGATTATAACATTGGAGAGCTTGCACAAAATTTGGGGGAAATCAGGGATCTACACAGGTCTAGACTGTGCAGTAAGGAGGAAGAAGACCACAGACACTTAGTCATTTTTCTTCCGAGAAGAAGAGAGACAAGGGAAAACTAATGATGTTCTCCTGTCCACTGAACCCTCGACTAATTTCTAATTGCTCAGGAAAGCTACCAGCTCTTGGGGCATATTTAAGAACTCCAGAGTGGACATTTTATATTCAGTATGACTAAGTTTAATATTAGTAGAAATCATCTCAGGCATATTACAGGCACTGTCAGAAAAATGCCTTGTTAAATGTGGTTCCACTTTATTTGACAGATATGCTCATTAGGCACGTTATTGTTATCCTACTCATTTCAGTAAAACAAACACATTCATAGTTGTGTTTTATCCCCACTAACACATCCAGAAGCCACGCAGGTATGAAAGTATGATCTATGCTCTTCCTGACCCCACACTTCATCAACCAAATGATTACATTTTAAATTGCTGTCTTTCCTGTGCAGGGCAGAAAGCTTTTGCTTTAAGGGTTCTGAACCAGCTGAACTGTAAATGAAAGCTCAGTTCACCCATCATTACTAACAGTGGAAAAAAAAAAGAAAACACATAGATTGATTCTCAGACCACAGGGAGATGTTCAGATATCAGAAAGCCACATTCTTATTTAGAGAGCCTTGAGGTAACAGCACAGCAAAAAGAATAACCAACTCATGCAATAATATAATTAGAGGGCTCCTTACACTGCAGAGGCAGGGGGTAGATGGCAGTTCCTGCCAGGTCTGATACATCTCCATAATCCAGAAGAGGAATGACTGGAAACTCTACCATCACAAGTCAGACTCATATGCAAGGAGGTGCAAGAGACACTTGGACACACATGAGAATTCTGACAACTTCAGGAGATGTCAGAGCAGCATCCTTTAGAATTAAGCCAATACTGCTCAGAGCACAAATTCTAAGGTAGACTATTTTGGCTCAAACCAAAAAATGCAGAAAAATACAAATGAACAGAACCTTTCCCTCTCCCTCCTGCTTAGGGGCAGGATGAAGGCAAATATAAGCAGGTGTTTTATACAATTTACCCAGGCCCAGTACTGAAACAGGAACAAGGAAGGAGCAAAAAACGAGGCTTTTTGTTAATTTTAAACCAAAAGAGAGTGCGTCACCAATAAATGGATAAATTTCTCTGTGAAAGAAAATTGCTACGGTAGCACTGGCAAATGATCTTACCAGTAAAGCTGGTGCGCTACTTGGATGCTCTGAAGGGAACGATTCAGCAGGAGTTTCACCAGGGGACTTTCAAGACTCCACTCGAACTTGAGGACCTTAACAGACAAATTGATAATAAGAATCAGTTTTATGCTGGTTTTTGTGTCTTTCCTTTATAACAAAAATAATCAGAAGGAACCCAGTGCTTAGTCTGAGCAAAGCAATCAGACATACAGAGTTTGCTCTAGCAATGCAATGGGCAAAGAAAGTTCAGGACACAAGAGTCTGCTGCCATCTGTGAGACAGGGAGGTATCTTCATGATTCTGGCTGTGCTGACATATATGTAAATACACAACTTTCCTTCCCCCACTTAAAACTCTCAACGGTATATTTAACTTTTTGTCTAATTATCTGGCTTGCAAAATAAACCTATTTATGAAACAGAAGCTGTGGAAGGTGAAAGATCACATCTGTGTGTGAATGCTGGAAAGCTGTGAAAGTTCCACTGGCTCATAGTAAATATATTAAGATATGCATACAACACAAAACACACTAAAAACTCCTGAGAAACTCTCCAATGTGGAACAGTAAGTCATCCATGTGCACAGTGTTACAAAGTAAGGGGATAAAGCTCTCAAAAGTTCCTGCTCAGTTGCAACACAGGACCTGCTCGGTCCCCAAGTGCTGTGGAAGCAGTGAGGCCATAACTTGCCAAACATTAATTTCCAGTGAAATGCAATGTACATCTCTAAAGGGACAGTTCTACACCCTAATGCCCAGGTTATTCTGCGTTGACAGTGATTTCCTTGGTATATTCAGTATTTAGAAAACTGATTTGTGGCAAGACCATTTGCTTCCTTGAGTGTAATGAAGCCCTGCCATCCACTCGGGGGAACACAGCTTCATTTCTCTTGTTCAGATGCATATTTTATTTCTCCATGTTACTTGAAAATACCTTCATGTAGTGCGTAGAAAAGCTCAGTCAGCATGCCAAAAGAAGTGGAAAACATTCTATACCTTTGCCCTGTTTTTAATTCAGTCATTGCATCATGTGACCAGCCTTTCTTATTTATTCCTCTTGCAATGTATCAACCCACCCGAAAGAGTCCAAAGTATTTCATGAAGTTCTTGGTTAGGACAGAAGACTTCCTTGGGTATCAATTTCCTCCTTACCTGAACCAGCTGTGGGAGGTATTCTAAGAACTCATCATTTGACATATTTTCTATTTGTTGGACTGCTGCTCTGCGAATGTCTTGATCTGGAAAACTAGAGCAAAACAAATAGGTATCATTAGGAGCTACTGAACCACTGCAACTCTCCTGAGCTCTCGCTGATATAAAACATTAGAAAAAATGGTTTTCTCTCAAAATGAAACAGGGAAAAAAATCAATTAATTTGCTTTATTGTAATGAGGGTCAAGAAACACAGATAACTTAATTGGATTGAGTGTTGCAGTGTTATACAGGGGAAAAAAAACCAACCTGCTCTCCAAATACCTTTTTAATTTGAGCTATCATCTATTGTAATTTCCTGAAATATGATGTAAATTATACATCTCTTGTTGCTTTTACGTACCTGAAACAGGCAATTTCTGTATCATGGAAACTTTTAACAGTCACTTAAAGACTTCTTTTGTTCTGAGCAACAACAGAAAAGCTTGAAATTTCCCATACAAAAAGGGTTCATTTCAGATAATTTATTCCAATATCAGCTCTTCTGGTTTGTATTATAACAAAATCAAAAATTCTTTTTAAACAGAAGTAATTTTGAAACTGAAAACATGAGTTGAGTTTTTTGGGGGTTTTTTTAAGTTTTTTTAAATGGAAAATTCATTACAAAAACATCTTCCCTCAGAAAGGCTCCAAGTCAGTGAAACAGATATTTCTGATGAGAAAATCTTTGAGTTCTCAGCATAAGAAATATTCTCAGTATAAGGGTGGCTGAACCCAAAGTGGCTGTAGCCTATAATAGATTTTGTGATGGAGCTCTCATCGTGAAAATGACAAAAGAGGAAAACACAGTGTAGCAGCAGTGATAATGCATAGAAAGAAGTCTGGATAATACAAATGGTAAAAACATTTTTCTTTAAAAGAGAATGAAATTTTGATGTAACCTGACTGATCAAAACTGACTCTTAACAGAACATTTTCTCTTTTTAGAGAAAAAGTGAAAAAGTGTACAGTGTCTCTTTTAACACCTGAAAGAGAAAAAAAAATAATATTTTAAGGACTTCTTTCGAAAATATAAAAATAATTTCCATCTTTTCATGTTTTGCAATTGTGACATTAATCATTAAAGGTTGGACTCAATGATCTTGGAGGTCTTTTCCAACCTTCATGAGTCTATACACAGAGGTTGCCAGGATTGTTTCAAATTTTGTGGTTTTGCTACAGTTCTCCTCTCACAAGGACAGGAGCAGATGTGTTCTTCTGTGTATGTCTGCTTCATGGTGCCACTCTTATCTGCCTATCAGTGCTTGCATGTTGTCCACTGCCATCCCAAGAATCTTTTCTGTCTTTCCTGAAGCAAACTGGAATTGTTCACAGAGACCTTTCAGTTACCAGAGCTGGCAGAAGGATCATCTCTGCCTAAAGGGCAAAAACTGTTTTCAAACAGCACCACATCCAACTGGATATTGTTCAGAAGAGCTGCTGGGCTTTGATCCAGTTCTCCGAGGACAGGAACCTGCCCCACAAAAGCAGCGAATCTCTCCCCTCTGAACTGATATGGCTGTTAGGATCCTTGGAAAAATCTCCAATTTGGCAGTCTAGGCACACATAAAAATGATGACTAAAGGACATGGGTTATCCTGACAGTTCACCCTGAGGAAAGTCCTTTGAAATCAGAACCACCACACATGGCAGAAGGTGTCACAGGCCAACAGTGCTTCCGGAGCTCAGCACAAAACCAATCTGCTCTCTTCCCACCTTCCCATCCAGCACCTTTTGCCAACATTAGACCCAAGAGAAATAAAAATCAGAGGCGAAACAGAGGAGACAGTACCATGTTTGCAGCAATGACTGCTTGTCACTATCAAAAGAGAGAAAACAGCAAAGCCAAGCGCTCAGCAGTATAATGGCACCTGCTGCTTGAATCTTGAGCCTCTATGTTCAATAATACAAGCTGAAGCAAAACAGTCTGTGCACTTTGATCAGTGAATTAACTACAGGCCATCAAATAAAAATGTGGATATTTTGATTAAAAATAAAAAAAAAAGGGGAACAGTTGGACCAACTTGAAAGGCCTGATTTTCTGGGCTGCCACCTGCAGCGCTTTCAAACCCCCTTTTAACAATGCAGCTCAGGTCTGGTTTTATTATTTTGTTTGTCTGTTATGGCACATATTTGATAATGTTTCTAATACAGTTTATAATTCTTTGTCAAATGCTGAGGGGGCCTTGATGGGGAGAGGAGGAATACATTATAAATACATTATCGTGATAGGCCCAAATTAGTATCTTTTGCAAGGCTTTTTTTTTTTTTACATGTTTATCTTAGGCAACCTATTACGTATGAGAAGTTGTTACTTCAATATTCACATGGCTATTTCAAGAAAAACATATTTGAAGGAGGCCTTATATATTAAAATGATATTTCATATCATCCTATTTTCTAATTATGCAATTGCTCCAAAGGCTGGTGTGCCAAGCATGTGCAGATAATATGGAAATCAGTCCTTCCCTTTCCCTTCTTGCCTGGTTCAACAGGTTACTGAACAGTGAAATATACTCTACACAGGCATCAAGTCAAGCAGAACAATCTTATTACTTAGTTACAGCTTGTCCTTACCAGAAGCCAAGATCTGAATACATGCAATGCCATGATGAGAAAAACCTCTTATTTTTTTCAGCTAAACTAAGAATGAGAAAATTATTTTAATGCCAAACTTTCCAGAAAATTCAACAGTGAGCATTTGATTTATTAAGAATTAATTTGCTACAAGACAAACTGGGATTATATCTAAGTTACTAAAAGTAGCACAGGGAGCTCTCATTAGGATAATGATGAGCTCAAAGGCATGGGCACAGTGGTGAAACACCTGCAGGACAGTTTGCTTCTGGAAACACAGCTGGGGTCATTCTTCTTGAATAAGATTTTGCTAATTTGTTGGTCCTGGTTACTCAACTGTTTCCTTCAGCTTGTAAATCTGGAGATCAGCCTGAAGCTTAGTTGAGTCTTTTTAACAGGCCTGACAATTTGTTGAGCCCCAGATCTCAGAGCCATTGCTCTCTTCAATTTCAGTGTTGTTCAGGGCCATAGGTACAACAGATAACAGGCACAGGTACGACATTTAAATTGTATTTAAATACTGTACCCAGGTACCATATTTAATCTATTTGTTTTACCCCTTATATATGTATTTGAGCACACATTTAACATCCTCAAAAGCATTAGAATTATGGCAAATTCGTATGAACTCCACTAGTATTACATGGTGCTTATGCTATTCATGCTTACATACACAGTTTGTTTGCTAAAAGCCAGTAATAGGTATGGTCTTGAAGCAGATCTGCCTAAAAAATCCTCCCCTTCACATGCCTGGAAACGAAGCCATCTTGTAAGCTAGTAATTAATTAGGGCTGGAAGGGTTTTTTTCCAGTGAATAATCTTGCAAACATTTGAGTTGCATCAAATCTGATTTTAATAATCCATAAATTGCTCTTGATTAGAGGACACAATTAATTGATTTTTTTGGCTCTGCGACTCAGTGCGAGAGAAATCCCTTCAGGCTTAAGAAAAAGAGCTTCATAGTTTGGATATTAGAGGACAGCTGATTTCCAGGGCTTGCTACAATGAATATGCAATTATTTAAACCTACTGAAAACTCTGAAAGCATAGAAGTGACACGACTCTATAACAACAAATTCAATATGCCAGTCTTTAAGGGCACACACCCAAGAAAGAAGAGCTCATCTGTAGCACAGCTTGTCAACATCAGATCAATTTTGCAAAGGATTTGAACCACAGATTGTCAGATTTCTAACATGTGGCCTCTGAAAACGGCTTCAGAGAGGAAGGACATCTGGGGACTCCTCTTCCCTAGCTGTTTCATGGTTTTCACCAAAGCATCTGAGAATTTAAATGGCAATGCTCATCCACGTTTAGGTTTCCATTTACTTCTAAGGTTTTTTTGGGTTTTTTTGTTTGTTTCTTTGTTTGTTTGGTTTGGTTTTTTCTCTACAAACAACGTACTGGTCAATAAATATTTCAGTGCACAGAACTACAGTGCTCCTTATTTACTTGCCTAGCTGCATTGTACTATCTTGTAGCTTTCTTCTTTTCGCCTATTTTATTTGTTCTCTCTTCAGGTAATGAATATTCCAGAACAGAGGTTGTGACTTCCTGCAAGTTTGTTCCAGGCTTACACGCTCAAAGGCTCTTCTGAATAACAAACAATTTATAAATTGCAGTAGTTGAGTCTGGTCCTTAGTAACAGGTCACATTGTGCAAGACTTCAACTTTCCCCTCCACAGCTCTTCTGACAACTTGGATTCTCCCGAAATTATGAAACAGTTTTCCTCTGATATTTAACCTCAGCACCCTTTTGGCTATTTTCTTCTTCCCCCCCTGCATAATTCCAATGACTGACAGTCACCCATTCTTTAACTTCTAAGTAGCTGTAGATTATTAGGTCTCCCTTGAGACTTTATGATTGTTTTTGTATAAGCTGAATTTTGAGCTACATAAGCATAGATTACAACTTGCTTTAGAAGCAAGGACATCTTCCAGTGCTTGATTCTTTTCATGCAGACAGCCAGTCGGGAGCTATTTGTCTAGCTGTACCTTTCAGCTAAATCAGATTCAAACAGAAAACTGAGCACTGCTGAGGCATCCTGTGGATTTGTGAAATTCTCTAGAGATTTTAGCATCCACCAGTGGTGAGCTGACTGTAAATGAGAAATAGATGTGCATTTCATTTTTAATAGTGTTATTATCCTAACTTTACCATGCTGTCTCAAACCTATGCTGAAATATATTTGTCAGGTAAATGGAACTGTCCAATTCACTACATTTTCTGGTATGTGAGGATCTCTGTAGAGAACAGTATGGTCTTTCACAGGCCTTCTTTTAAGTTAGAGGCCTATAACATGCCATGTATTTCTGCAATTCCTTTCACATTTTAAGTGCTGCTGCATTTTCAGAAAAGAAAGACTTCAGTCCAGTGAAATGCATGTAGTTAAGTCTGGCAGAAACAAGGAAAGCAGAGTCAGCAAACCTACTGGCACGAAGATACCAACTGAAAACAAAACACTCTCCAAGTAGTAAAGGGTATCATGTCCCTGGTGGGTGCAGCTTGGCCAGGGAAGAAAGTATGAAAGGTTTAAAAGAATAGACAGGTAAGTTTTGTGAGGCAGTTTAAGCATTTTAATTGTAATTAGACAGGAAGAGAGAACAAAGTACTAGAATAATGATTAAGGTATTCCTTTAGATTTAGCTTGCAGACAACAGGAGCAGGACTTTCTGTTGATGATTTCTTTCATTCCTTTGAGGACTTCTAAAGAAAACACCCTGTGAGTGTATGAAGGTTAGAAAATGGTAAGGACTAAAAGAAAGTACAGAAAGATAACAAATACCATCAGTAAAAAGGACACTGGATTTTCATAATTTTCTGCTAAAACGAGTGATATATTCACTCTTCATTGCGAGAAGTCACGTGAACCCTCCCCATCCCCACACATTGCAAAGGACATGGTCATATTCACCAGCTATCACTTTGGCTGATTGATTGGCAGATAGATCTGTTGAACTTACTCTCAGAAAATGTACTGTAAGTGACACTTACATAGATTTTCTACATGAAATTCAGACTAAAACAACTAAGAATAAGTTTAAGATGTCATGGAGACCATATGGTGAACCATATCCTAAGAGAGAACAAGAGTAGGAAGAAATTAACAAAAGCAGTTTTCCATTTCAAACCTGTATGATCTAGAAAGTTCTTCTCACCCCAGAGACAAACTTTGTTCTCTGCTACATTTAAACTAAAGACTGAACCATGGAAAACATGATTCTTTACAGATTTAGCCTCCTGACTCACACATTTATGCACAGAAAGGATGCCATATCCTACATAGCTGTCTATTATTTGTCCTGCCATAGGTTTCTGCTGTAGTACCTTCATGTTTATTGCCAAGAAGGCCAAAAATGGTTAAAGGCAGTGGGAAAAAAAAATAAATTCTTCACATTCTGATGTTTGAAATGAGGAGTTGTCTATTCCCATCAGTGCATACATCCCCATTTATCACTAAATTTCATGTATATTAAGTATAAGCACTTTTAAAGCTTTATCAGCATGTTCTGTACATCAAAGTGTCAAATTAATTGTACAGTGTTACTTTATTCTTATCTTATTTCTTTGCATAAGCCCATGTTTGCTTTCCACACTGATATATATAACAAGTAACAAGTAAGATGCAAAGGGGCAAGATAAGCTCTAGTTCTATCTGTTTTATAAATACTCTGTTGGGCATTCCGCTGTGAACTCCATGGGAACATTTTAAATTCTGCTTTTATTAAAACAATGGCAATCTGATTCAACAATTCTAAAACAGTTTGGCTTTCAAAGGTGTAAGAACAAAATCTGTGTTTAAGTTACCATATTTTATTCTAATTACTGCTTAGATATCCCAAGCTCTGAAACTCAATAGCTACTCTGCTACACGAAGTGAAAATCAACGATAATACTGGGAAGGTCAAAGGCTGAATGATTCTATAACCAAAGGCACCTTCTGCTGTCAAGGAGAGGTAGGTGGAGTCATCTTCCCCTACTGTGCCTGCTCCATAGAGGGGAAGAAATAAGGAAATCCCTCTGACACCACTGATTTGGTGCCTGGTTTTGAAGGAATGTCCTTTCTTGTGCAATCGCCCTGACAGAGTTAGAATTTAGCAGGAAGTTTCTAGGAAAGTGTTTAAGCCTACCAGGGAGGTTATGTCTTCACCTTCACAACCTACATCAACAAGTTCTCTCTTCAAAATGGTTATAGCCATGCAGAGTGCTGAAAAATGACACACCTTCCTCTTTGGGGGCTGTTTTCCTGATTCTAGTTCAATTTCCTGATTCCTAGCCATGATACCTCACAGGGCTGCAAGTGCACTTGAGATGGGGCATTGATAAACAAAAAAAAGGTTGAAGAAAACACTCTGGTATTCTGGTTAAAAATTATATCTGGACTTTTATTTCCAGTAATTTGAGTATTGCAAGCGTGGCTGTTCTATACATACATGAAACAATGGCCCACTGGCAACACACCATCAGTGATGGCATTTCTAACACTGCCTTTGGTTTCTTTCTGTCATCAAGACAATTCTCTGAATAAACAAGTGTACTTGTTTTATTTCCCTGGCTAGTGTGCCACACAATGTAGGTACAGTTAGAGAAAGCTCTAACTCCACCAAGGTTTGGCTTTTTACCAAACTCAGCAAGTGAAGTCAACAGCAAAATGCACAGGGCACCAATAAGTTGTTCTAAGTGGGAGGGACCAGCTCTGTACCTTCTGCCTTAGGGATAATTTTGTATTTCAGGCGACAGCTTATAACCATCCTTCCCTGAAATGAGAGGTGAAAGTAAGAGTGTAAAATCTTATTCTACACTTCTCCCTCCCATCCTCTCCATGCCATCTTTATTGATTAAAGGAACATTCATTGTTTTTTAAATTGTTTTTTAAGCATTGGCTTCTGGGGCTTTAAAAATCAATGCGCTTGCACAGAATACTGGATGCAGTTGCTACTGAATTGATCTGTGAAATGTACCATGATTATGTTTTCAATTTATGAAAGTTCTTCCTTTCCACTGCATAAATGAGTATGTTATCATTTGGCTGCCTTGAGAGGTGCCTGCAAAGTGGAAGAGCTTGAGCAAGAGAGACACGTTCACAGAGCAAGAAATATCTATTAAACTGTGCTTTTAACTGTGTAGTGAACAAAATAATTTAGAAGTTTCAGAAAGTTGCAAAGACCTTTCTAGCTCAGATGCCTGATAATGGAGCTTGATGTGAAGGGCTGTGATACCTCTCTCTAAGCTCTGTGATTCTGCTTTCTAACCCAGGCAGTGAGGAAGCACCTCCAATGATTTTCATTTCTTTATCCTTGCAAACGTGAGTTTGAGCTTAATCACCAGGTCAGATGCTGTTATTTTGCTCTGAGAAGATAATTTAGAGCTCCCAGCCCAAGGCTTGCAGAAGTGACTAGTGATTTTGAGCACCCTCTTTAAACTATACTAAACCATATAAGGAGTAAGCACATGACTGGAGGACAAATTCAGATTCTTTTAAGACACTGCATATTGAAGTTCCACCAAAGAAAGCATCCAGAATTTGGAGTGGTTGGGAACTTTTGGTCTCTTTTACAATACTGATAAATGTGGTAAATTATGGTGCATAGAAATGATCTGAGGTAGAGCTGAGCTGCAGATTTCCTTGCTGCAGGATGCACTGAAAGCTGAATGTTTACGTGGAATTCACTTTTATTTGGAAAAAAATCACAGAATAAAAATGTGAAAGAGCTCTTAAACTAAAAAAATCTGTATAAGGAAGCCTCTGAGCTGCAGATTACTGGGAGTTGAGAGAGCAGCACAGTGTTATTATGCTTGGCCCGTTCTCATTGTCTTCCCCAGGTAACTGTTGTAGGTCATCACTGGAGACAGGATGCACTGCACTGACTTTTGGTGCTCCTGTTAGCAATATGTAGACAAAGATCAGCTCAAATTCATTTCACTTCCTCATGGTTTGATAGTGATGGTAACACAAGTCCTTAAAATATGCATGAATACATAAAGAGCATTTATTTTATATTCTGCTCATGTTTTATATGAACTTGGATCTTTCAGCCATGTCTCAGTAATCACAAGAAATCAGAGAGCTGTTTTGTGGATGATAGAAATGAGGAACTGAGTTGATGAATTGTCAGTGCCAAACATAATACAGGATAGAGTTGAATGAATGTTCAAACCCAGCTCAGTTAAAGAGCCTATCAACCAAAGTCAGTGAAGGTAATGGTGAAGGAAAGCTGGACCCTATCCAATGCTACTGTACTTTTCAAAAGGATAGAAATCTGAGAAAAAGAGAAGGGAAGAAGCCTCAGAAATCCATTTATATGGAAAGCACTCCTCTCCTTCAACCCACTCTCTCAATTTGCATATACATGTTAAATAATGCAACCTAGACATCTCTGAAACTAGACATCTTTAAGGAAATGCCATCTCTGTTTCTGAAGGTTAGCTTCCCAGTTGTTCATGCACCCACAAAATATTGTGGATATGAGAAGGACAGGTTTTGGGAGGTTTTTCAGTGATCCTGAAATGCTTTCTGTGGTGTTACCATGAAGCAAAAAAAATGGATCGATATTATCTTCTGTGAGACTGAAACTTAAAGGGACAAGCCATCTAAGATCCTGATCAGGAGAGAAGTACTCCTTCTTTGGCACGACTACAAGTGCCAGCCACTCCCAATGGTGGCACCAAGAGAGACAAAGTGATGATATTTTCCCATCTTTTCATGCCAGCAATCTTTGTGGCAGCCAGAATGAACAATGCATACACTGCATCCGCTACACATGAGAAGCTCGGTGACAGACTGAGTCATTTTAAATACCCTGTGAAGCACCTGACAGGACTGATACTCTGCTCCACACCCGGGTGCAGAGCTGCATCTTTAAAGAACAATTGAGCTCCTCATTTGCAGAAATGCCACCCATACACAAAACCAAAATTAGACAAAAGATCTCATCTGAAAACGTGGCATGCTATGACAAAAAAAAAAAAAAAGAAACAAAATCTCTTGCTACTCTGGGTTGTGGAAGACAACACATTGCAATATACTCCTTTCTATATGGATCTTTTATAAATTAGGAATGGATCCTAATAATTTAATGATGGTAAATAAGATAATAATACTATGGTCCAGAATGTGATTTTTCAGGATCTTTGCTTCCAACATTCCCACTACATATAAAAAAGACATGTGAAACTGCTAATAGTTCAGATATAAAACAGGGATAGAAGTATTCCTAGGAAATTGCACCTAGAGGGAAACAACAGTCAATAGTCAGTTTTAGATTATTAAGTAACTATTTTTAATAATGTGAAGGTTTGTTTGGTTTTTTTTTTCTAAAGGTACAGCATGAAACTAAGATTGCAAAGCTGGTGCAGCTTGTGCTTACCCAAGACAAGCAAGGGCTTGATAAACCAAATTTGCTCAAGCATTTCATCTGCATGTTTAATGTTTTCACAGGTAGGTCATTTAATGCAAAATACCTCCCAAGTTTTTGGAGGAAATGTAACTGCTGACACAGATTCTGTCCCCTGACATCTGCTATTACATCATGGGTAGGACTATCTCCAGAATCAAGAAAGTCTCCTGACAAGCAAACAGCTCCCAGTGTAAGTGGGGGTGGAACATAAGGCACCACAACAAAATTTATTCAAAGTGTGGGGAACTGACTTTAAAGTTTCATCCAATCTAGTTGAGAAAGATAGGTTACATGTGGGACTGTATGTATTTACATAGATTACTGGATAATCTAGAAACATATTTCAGTCCTCCTTATCTCCCATTAGTCACTTCATGTCTGTACAGTAGTTTGAAGATATGGAGTGCTATGTGAGTGCTAAGTATTTGACTGATCACCTGTTACCAGAAACTGACTAACTCTGTTAGAGAGAATGAAATACTCTTTTCATTATCCTGAGAAATAGAAAACCTTCTCAGCCAAGAAGACAGGGCTGGCATGTTCAACTCAAGGTCATCACAAGAGCTGCAACTCTATTTTCACTTTGACACAGAGACAGGGCTGAAAGCACAGTCAGTGAACCACAGCATGATACTGTGCTGAGCAAACTAAAGCGCTGAATTAATCAGCATGTGATCATTCTGTTTATTGTTATTTTCCTACTTGGTTAAGTCTCCCTTACCTGAAAGTCAGAAGCCCAAGTGCCTCTAAAGGGTTAGAAAATCTCCAGCTCCTCAACAGGGCATACATTTCTGACACAGTCGTTCGGTCCCAACTGGGTGCACTGCCCAGGACCAGAGGAAGGGAGCAATTTTGATTATTGCAGTGGTAACGATAAAACCATACGATTCTTCTCTGTTGCTCTGAGAGTCTGGAAAAGAAGATTAGAAATTCAGTTTGAAATTAAAACCACCTGGAGCTTTGTGTGGCAACAAACTTTATTGTACAAAGGGGCCAAGTCACACAGTACACTGCTTTTCAGCTAAGTACATGTTTTCCTTGGGGTAGGATATCATTTTCTGCAGAGCAGCTTTTATAAGAAAAGTGATACTTATACTCTGGATCTGTCAGCCTTAGGTCATATAAAAATGAAGTGTCAAAAGACACACACATATGATTATTTCATATCCCAAGCACTCTCAATTTTTTCTCCACTGTCTCTGTTGTCAGTTTTGTTTGTTTGTTTTTATTGTTGTTGGCTTGTGTTTTTTGGGATTATTTGCAAAGAAGGTACAGTTATCACTAGATAAATTATTGTTACATCCATCTGCTACACATTGTCTCTAAGTAACTACTGTAGACACACAACACTGCTGGTCACAGCTTTCATTCCTGCCCTTGCTTTGGCAGTTAATGCAGGTGTGTCTATTTGCAATGTACTTGCATTTAAAATAGGGTTGAAATACATCCATGCACACACACAAAAACATGAGCACGTGCACATGCCCACACACAGTGTGATTATCCCTAGCACAAGTATGAGTTTGGAAAAGGGAAGAGAAACTCTCAGCAACTTCCACATCTCTTTACAAAGTCTAGTGTACCATGCTTTGCTATACTCACAAAAAAGGATGCAATATACCAAATTCCTCACAGAGATATTAGGTATCTAAATAACATATTGATAAAATGATCAGTCATCATGCCATATTTCACTACAATGTGAAATTCCTCAGAATAATTTCTGCTGTATATTTTCAGCATAAGGCAAAAACAATTCAGATGTTTTTGCCTTATGCATATTAAATCTCAGGTTTTGACACGAGAAAAACAGAAAAATAAAATCCTCTTGAGAAACAAGCTCAGACAATCTCTGTAATTTGATGTCAGAGCCTTCAAAACCAAGTTCTGAGAGTGCAGACTGATCTCCAGTTCACACAAATCATTACTGAAATCAAGAACATCCATTTTCTTGGTCATATTTGACCAGACTGGTGATCCATTTATTTAATAACATAATTGTGAATTTAAAAAGACATAGATACTTCAGAAGGTATGAGAAACCTTGTAGACAGCAGTAAGTAAACAGTTTGTTTCCAGTCAAGCATTTAATTATCCAGAGCTCAAAATCCAAGTGCTTACTACATCCTTTCCAAGTCAGTCTTCCTTCAATTTGCAATATTTTGGGATGTTCTTGAGGAAAAAAAAAAATCTTAGCCCCACTCTGTCAAGACTGTGCCTTTCACAACTCATAGAAATGAGTTCCTTGGGCTCTGTACGCTCTAAAGAACTTTTGTCCTTTGCCATTTTGAATTGCCAAGCGTTTAGGAGCAGAGAGCAACAGCACAAAGATGGGCATGATTTTACCGTCACAAGAGTGAATGTTAACTTCTTTCCTTTAGGAAAACAAGCTCAAAAATGTATGCAGAGATGAACCTAACTGTGATACAAATTCTGTTGTGACTTTCAGTAAACGTTTCAGGAAAAGTATAATTTTGGTAATCACTTCAAGAAAGAGCTTCAGAATTCACATCATGTCTACGGTGACAATAGATAGATGTCTTTGTGATTGTGTGAAGTCACACACAGAAAAATAAAAAAGTAGGCCTAAGACTTCACTGCATGCCTCGTTTATCTTATGCATTTGGATGGTATTCTGCAGGACAGTTAGCTGAAGAACTTCTTTTACATGTCAACTTTAAGCAGAGACTTAAGCTTTCAAACACCATCCTCCAAACTAGACAATCTGATGTTCAGATGAAAGCAGCTAAAGCTTCTACTGAGCTTGCAAAGGGAGATAAGAAATCAATCCTTGTATCACATTTTACAAGCAACAGATTTCTCCCTCTGACTTTACTCCAGAGGCAATGCCATTTTCTCTTTCCATGCTTTACAGATCAGGGACAAAATTAAAGGTTGAGGGGCTAGGGGGTTTTAGGTTTTGATTTTAAGTTTCTTAGTTGTAACAAAAGTTAACATATACATGTAATAGGATATTTAATATAGATGGTAAAAGTATTTTGCATACACATAGCATCTGAAGATTGTTATGCTAATAAGGACATTTCTTTGGCTCCCTAGGGATAAGATGCTAATAAACCCTCTTTATTGATAAAAATGCAGCTTGTATTTTTTTAGGTAGAGTTGTATCTAAATTTTCCTCCATATAAAATCTAGATTAAAATATATAGCCTTCTGCTTAACACAAATAAACCCCAAAAGCCTTAAAACCTAAATAATTCAGCAATTTTCAGTTTAAGTTTTTATTAATCCCTCTAGGTAAAGGAAGAAAACAGCTTCTGTGAAAGCTTTGTTAGCTGGTCTAAATTGTTCCCTTTTTGGGGGGGAGGGGGAAATGGCAAAAAATGAGTTTAAATGCTTCTGAGATGCTTTTGTTCTTCATGTTCAGTACCACGGCAGAACAAGACAAAAGGCAAAGAGAGGAAAGAGCAGCAAAGCAAGAAAATGCAAATTTCTGCCCCTGGAACTGATTTTCACTTGGAAGGTTCTCTGCCATGGACAGACTAGAAAAGTGTGCAGCATTACCATGGATTTTTAGACCTCTTCCACTGTCCACTCAACTGGGAGTAGCCTTTCTAATCACAATTCACAGCAAAAGCACTCTTGTTACCACACATAGGCAAACTAGATTCTTACCAGGTAAGTGACAAAAAGGAAAAGGGAAACTGAGAGGAAAAAGGGAGAAGGAAGGTGATGAATGAAGGAAATAAAGATGGCAGAAACCAGACTGTCATTTTCCTGGCTCCAAACCAGCCTCCAATCCTTATGCTGGGACCGACATTTCACACTGGGATACACTAGGCTGTAGCAGGGTCAAAGAGCAGCCTTTATCTCAGATGGCTAGACTTCCAGAGTTGTATTTCAAACACAGTAGTTGTAATCCTAAAAGGAATCAGAGGCTCAAATCTGAAATGTTTTCAGAAGTCAGCCAAAGCAGCTGCAGGAATTAATGAATTCTCCTCTTGGCACTCTCGCTCGGTTTGGTGATAATGCCAAAGATCACACAGCGTAGGGCTGGGAGAGCCATGTGGGCACAAGAGCCATGTGGTAAAGCTCATTGCCTTCAGTGTCACTGAATAACATCTTCATTAATCAACATCCAAGAGATGCTGGCCATAAGGACCAGTGATCTGAGCCGCCTAACAGAGAGAGGAGTCTGAGATTCAGCTACAGGGAAGATCGTAGGTCTGGACCACCTTTTGGGTAATACCACATCCACATAACAGGAAGAGTCCCAAGCACCAGCAACCAAATCAGAGAGTGTGGTTGTGAACCTTGGAGGATCTGGGTGTCAGCACCTGGGGCCAGCTACTGGATAGACACAGCCACTGGAACAATCAATATTTTTATACTATATTAAAAAACCATATATATATATATGTGTGTGTGTATGTGTGTGTGTGTGTGTATTTGTGTGTGTGACCAATCCTTTTCGTATTCCACCAGCAGACTTAGATCCTGATCAGGCAGAGAGGAGGAACAGAATCAGGCTGGCTGTGCTGCCTGTTTTGTGGCAGTGTTGGCTGTTTGGGTGGTAGGGTGCAGCTTTTCCCTTCTGTTGATTTATTGCTGTTATCAGGAATACATGGACCACTCTGTAACAGCTGAACCTGGGGACACTGTCCCACAGCAGTCCTGCATTCGTAACATGACCAGATTCAACAGCCTGTAACAAAACCAACCATGCAGCTGTTTGTTTTTAACCCCGGTTTCTTCCTTTACTACCACTGGATTAAGAACATTTTCTGTCCATTCATATATTCCCCCCACTTCCAGTAGAATGAACAGAAGGATCCTGACAGCCTGAGAAAAGTTTCTTGTGTTTTCTGACCACAGAAACCCACGTATCACAAAAATCATATTTAGGGCTTGTAAGTGTGAAGCATCATCATGCAGATGTACTGCCACTAAAAATCTGCCTAGATTCCTCTCTTTTTCTTGACATACAGAAAAGAAAGAAGGAAGAGATCTTTAGATACCATGGTCATAATGTGTTTGGATACCAATATATTACAAATTTTTTAAAGAAAACCTAATGAATGAGGAAGGTAAAAAGAAATCCTTTGATACAGATCCAACAAAAATTGCAGGCTGACAGATTGCTCTTGATCACTAAGTACTAAACAATGGAATGGTTTTATTCAAAGCCCTTCACCTTCACGATTCATTTGGTAGATCAGCGTTGCCTGTAAGATTGGATATCAGAAAAGAAGAAAGTGTGGACAAACACAGGACTACCATTTTCTTTACTCCAAGAACTTGTTATCAAACATATCAAAGCTTTAACTCCAAACTGGTGACTTTCAATGATCTCGTCCCTTCATATTCCCACAAAACCCAAAACTGTTGCATTAGGGATGTTATAGCGTCTGCCCTTGCCTGGTCTTTGTTATACCTACTGAATTAACCTGTTACCCATGAATTTGTGTGTATCATTCACGAACATGATGATATTGTCTGCCTTCACAGCTTTGTGACCTCAGAGTTTGAAAGCTTACCACTGATTATCTCAATAAGTAATTTCTTTCAATTATCGGCAAGAGATTTCCTATATGTTTCATTGAATGCCCCTAGTTCAAATATTGCAGGATTTGATGAGGCATTCACCTTGTCTATCACCACCACTATTTTATAAAAATTAATCATACACACAGAGACATCATCTACTCTTTTCTTTCCATGCAGTCCCAGCCTTTCCAGCTTCTCTTGGTCAAACAGCTACTTAATCCCTTTAATGATTTTAGTTGCCCTTCCCTGTACACTTTCCACATCTACTGTGTCTTTCCTGAGTTGTGGAGACAAGAACTATGCAGCATACTCAAAACATAGCCCATCAAGGTTTTAGAGAGCAGTGAAATGGCACACACTGGCTCCTTCTTTACACCCTTCCTGACGATGCCCAATATTTTATTGGCACTTTCAGCTGTTGCTGCACATTGCATTCACGAGTTCAGGGAAATATCAGAAGTAATGTCACAATGTATTGCCTGCATTCTGCCAGTTCTGCCAGTTCAGTGTCATGTAGAGATGTTTAGATAACTTTTCCTTAAATATACCCCCTTAAATTTATCCACTCTGAAACTCATCTGCCATGTTTTTGCCCAATTTTGGGAAGTCCTTCTGGATCTTTCCTCCATAGCCAATCTGGCAGAGTTTAGCACCATCTGCAAACCTAGAGATTTCCCTGCCCACTTCTTTCGTCCTGCCATCAGTGAAGATACTGAATAAAACTGTTCCCAACCCTGAGCACTGAAAGACCCTGCTAGTGATTCCTTCATTCTGAAAATTATGCTTTATTCATCCTATCTTTGTCTTTAACCAGTTAACTTCTAAACTCACAGCAGAAAAAATTCTTTTCCAATCTGATGAGGAATGTTGGCAAAGTTTTTTGAACATCCAAATGCTTCATGTCTACGAAATCCCCAATATCCACACACGCACTGACAACCTCCCAGGAGAGAGGCATTTTGAGGAGGCAAGATTTCTATTCAAAGAAGCCACACTGGCTCTTTCCTGACAAATTACTTCATACTTAGATAAATTCTTAACAATCTTATTCCTTCTTACTGAACCCATCATGAACAGAGGTCAGATGCATTGGCTTGAAGTTCCCCAAATCACTCTGGAGCACATTTTGCAGCTGGAAGTTTTGCTGGCACCTTGCCAGTGCCATGGCACCATGACTATTCACAATAAAATACTGACATCCCATTCACACTTTAAAATAAACTAAACAAACCTCAACTCACAGATCCCATGGTTAATAAAAATAATTTTACATTTCATCCTGTCTTTTTAGAAGTTGAGGTAAACATCAAAAAGACCAGCAAATGGGTCTTTTTTTTCTTTAAAAACATTGATTTAAAAAGCCCCATGCCATCACCATAGAAATCAGCACAAAAAAGTCTTCTTCAGAGATAAATTGACTGACACGTAGAGGGCTGAATTGACTTTGAGTTATTTAGTTATTGTACAATTAATGTACCTTTCGACCTTTGATGGAGGATTAATTCACACAATTAACTGCCATTAGCATAATGGCTCTCTGTAAGCACCAAATTCCCCTTTGATTATACCCAAAATTATTTTATGCAGTACATAATCCTAATTGGTAGTATAACATACATATAGCTGAGCATACTAATCTGCTTCTGTATATAGAGTGTGTTTTGTTTCACTTTGTCTTTATCCACCTTCTGTGAAACTTAAACTTTACATACTTCTTTTCTTGCTTATAACTTGAAACAGATTTCTCAAATGCCATTTAACTACTACGTCGGAAGTCTGAATGAGTAACAACTGAAGGAGGCTGATCTCCATTGAATCCAAAGGTGTTCTTGCTAAGACTGATACAGACGTACTGCATCACCTGAAAATCTTAATTTTTGAACCAAAAATTAGTTTCTTGCTTCAAAGACATGAAAGGATATATTAATAGAAAGGGAAAACCAATCCTTTTCTAAACTGATAAAATACACTACCACCTCCAGGGACTTATTATGCTTTGCTATGATCTATTCTCTTATTTGGAGGTATTAGTTCTCAAATCAGTCAAGCTAGGCTTCTCCAGAGGAAAGTTTTGTTTTTAAAGAATTGGATACACTTAATTGTGATCAATAGGATAAGTACAGCGAGCCAAGAACAAGCAGGGCTACCTGGGTACAACTTACAGCAAGAGAGAATGTATACGAGAAAGTCTTGCAATGTGCTTCAGGCACTCTTGGGTTGGCTCTTCAAAATCACCTCTTCTTTCTTCAGGTTCAGGTTTCATGAACTCCAGATTACTTTCTGGAAAGTCAATCTTTATTTAACAAAAAAAAAAAAGAAGTGATTTTAGCAGTATGTATTGCCAGATACCACTGTCAATAAATGTTATGTTGGCTTTTTACAGTGAGTAGTACACAAAATAGGACAGAAAGAAGAGAGGATAATTATTTGGGGATGCTCATTATATGTAACATGTTACCTAAATGTTTTGGTGAGAAATTCAGGCCACAGAAATCAGTGGAAGCTAACTTTCCTGGGAGAATTTAATCCACTGTATTTCCATTTTTATTACAACTGCAGGAACACAATGATAGAGCAACTTTTTCCTTTTCTCCTCCTTTCCTGGTTTTTAATGGGATGGCTTTTAAGTGGAAAACTTTCATTAATGAAGACTTGCTGTTTTGTAAAAAGTAGCGATAATTATGATTCTATTATCACTTCTGGATATTTAATTTTTTATATATTGTAGAGCATCTACCAATTTTTCATTATTTACATTTACATGTAGCTGTCAGAAATTTAGGATAACATTTCTTAAGATACAGAGAAGGTAAACATTCAACCAAAATTACAACACTCAAGGTGCTTGATAATCTAAGTATCTACTTATCCGAAAATTCAAGTTGTTCTTCAAAATTTAGCTCAATTTGCATCCTGTTTTTTAAGGTATACCACAGTCTCTTATGCATATCTATTTTTTAATATATGTACTTGATATGCAACACTCTTCTAAGGATTAACAAAGTTATTCCCTACAAAACAGTCTCACTGGAAAACTAAATCATCTCTAAGGTCTATTCCAATCCAAGCCATTCATTCTAGGAAAATCTATGACACTTCCAGCATGTTCCCAAATGGTGATTCTGCCACATGCATGGGAATAACTGAAAATGAGGGGAGAAAAATGAGAGATCCTGTTCCATTTCTTTCAGTAGAGAGAGATTATAAATTAATAGTCATTTACTGTCTCAACTTCCCTTTATTATTAATAGGTGGAGCTATTTTAGGGCATGGTCTCAGACTGAACTCCTCAGACTAGAAAATCCCTATTTGCTATTCTGTTAAAACTAGGCTATTTTTAGGCCAGGCTCATTTATCTGTATTAGGTACTTTTACACGTCATTTGCTAATAGCAATTAAGCTTTTTAATACTGAAAATAATTGGCTTTGCCCTTGAAATAACCAGTTGCTAAGTTAACCTGGAAAGGTGACAAAAGTACCATGTGGACTTAATGCATTTTCCATCCTGAGAGCATCATTCTGTCCAGAATGAGTGGGCACTTTGCCCAGGGCACTAATAGTTCCCCTGTATTCAGCACTGGCGAGGCCACACCTCAAATCCTATTTTCAGTTCTGGGCCCCTCAGTAGAAAAAAAGACACTGAGGTGCTGGAGCATCTCCAGGGAAGGGCAACAATGTTGGTTAAGGGTCTAGAGAATTATATGAGGAGCAGCTGAGGAAGTTGGGGGTGTTTAGCCTGGAAAAGGGGGCTTGGGGGAGACCTTATCTCTCTCTACAACCACCTGAAAGGAGGTTGTAGCCAGATGGGGATTGGCCTCTGGTTCCAGGCAGCAAGTGACAGGACAAGAGGACATAAGCTGCACCCAGGGAGGTTCAGGTTGGACATCAGGAGGAATTTCTTTATGGAAAGGGTTGTCAGGCACTGGAACAGGCTGCTCTGGATTGGTGGAGACGCCAAGGAACTACTGGATGTGGCGCTTAGTGCCATGGTCTGGTTGACAGGATAATGATCAGCCAGTTGGACTCAGATTTTTTCCAACTTCAATGATTCTGTGCTCAGCATGCAGTCATTGAGGGAGAGCTGTAATGGTGCCTATTGACAACGGCTTCTAGCCACTTTCCTTTATGCTACTTAGTCAAATTGTAAGCTATATGTTACATCTATAAAGGCATGCAACTCAACTGCACTCAGAACAAAAGCTCAGATTTCACAAGGCAGCTGTAAATCAGGTACCAAGTCCTTAATTTGTGTCAGAAGTATTTTGGGAACTAAAAAATTTCAGGTACTGAATCATTAATTTGTGTCAAAAGTATTTTTTGAAATCAAAATGCTAACAACAAAAATTGCCCTATAAAAACCTTTAACCCTGAGAGGCAGTATTTGATATAGAAAGCATTAGACATATTTGCCACTGCACAGAATTAGAGACTGTCATCCGGAAGATTAACATGCTTCCTTTGTGTGGCCTTGATAAGCTGCCGCCTTCTTGCACTTTGTTAGCAAACAAGTCTTGCTTTGTTTTCTCACCTGCAGTGTGACTGAGGTTGGGACATCGGTGCTGCAGATGCCTGGGGTGATCATAGCAGTGGGAGCGCTGCACATTGCCATGCTGAGCAGCACAGTTCCCTGAATGAGCCGCCTGCAATAAACAGAGAGACACTGCATTGGTCACAGGGACAAGGGGAACAGCTTCTACTGAAATTACATCAAAGAACATGGAACTGGAGAGCTTAAAAGACAAGCAAAAGGAGAACAAACCTTTTCTCTTCACTAGTAGAAATCTGGCCTCTGTCAGTAGAGGTGGCATCCTGGTGGCCTCGCTGCTATAGCACTATGTGGGCATTTGCAGGGTTTGTCACACAAACCATACTGCCAAGACATTCTGAGTCAGCTCTGCACTTCACCACTGACTTCCTATGTGACAGGTAGGCGTGAAATGAGGATAATCCTATATTTCTATATCATGATTTAATTTTGAGGACTAATATGTTAAGAGACTGTAAAGTGTCAACGCAGTGTAAAAGGGAGGGCAATATACATTTATTCCACAAAAAGAAGAGACTCATGATAATCTACTGCAAGCATGAAAGATCCTTGCTGATTTTATGTGTAGATGTCAGGGAAGAGGGAGTATGATATCAGAGCTTCAAAAGAGCCAAAAGAAATTCGAGTGGCATAGTTTGTACCCCATATGCCACATAGGGTTTTTTGAGAGATGAAAGATTATGGTCTGAAGTACCAGTCTGAGCACTACACATACAAGAAAGTCTTATCAGCAAAACAGGCATGCATGTGGCCTGCAGATAAGAAACCCAGCATGATTTGGCATGTCAACACAAGTCAGTCTAGACAACTTGAAAAAAAATCAGAAAGTTTGTGTGTAAATTCTAAGCATAACAAATTGACTCAAATTAAGAATGCAGTACCTGAAAAAAGCAAGCCACAGTACCCTGGTCTTACGTTTTAATTTCACAGAACCAGAGAGTATGCTGAGTTGGAGAGTACCCACAAAGATCAAGTCCAACTCCTAGCCCTGCACAGGACAATCCCCAAGAGTCACACCATGTGCCCAAGAGCATCACCCAAACACTTATTGAGCTCTGTCAGGCTTGGTGCTGTGACCACTGTCCTAGGGAGCCTGTTCTGTGCCCAACCACCCTCTGGGTGTAGAACCTTTTCCTACTACCCAGCCTAAACCACCTCTGACACAACTTCAGGCCATTCCCTCTGGTCCTGTCACTGGTCACCATTGTCCCTCTGTTTCCCTTCACAAGGAAGTCGTAACTGCAGTGAGGTGTCCCCTCAGTCTCCTCTTCTCCAGGCTAAACAAACCAAGTGCCCTCAGCTGCTCCTCATAAGGCTTCCCCTCCAGGCCCTTTACTATCTTTGTTTCCCTCCTTTGTGCACTCTCCTACAGCTTAATATCTTTGTTATATTGAGGTGACCAAAATCACACATAATATGCAAGGTGAGGCCACACCTATTTGTTCATATCTTAATGATGAGTGAGGTCAGAAATTTATGTTCAGCATCTCTTCTTTTACTAACAAATAATTTTTTTACTATCTTTTCAAACACTGGTCAGTCAAAAACCCCTCATAGAATGCACTAGATACTCTTCTGCCCTTTGCAGCAGAAAAAGCCAGCCAGATAAGTGAGGTTTGAATGCCTGGCTTTTACTTGAGAGCAGGATGTTAGTGGTACAAGAGAATCTAGATAGACTATTTGATTCCAGCAGGAGTTTGTAATGTTGCTGTAAGAAAGTATTTGAATTTCAAACTGCAATATTAATTGCTTAAAGTCATCTGAAGAAGGTTTAAGAAACTTCCACAAAGTCACTGTTATAGTCAACTTAAATTAGTACAAACTTAATTCAGGATTAATTTTACTTTTTCACTTCTCAAGCTGTTCCTGTTGTTAGTGCAAACATTTTATTTTATTGTGAGAACAGAGCTCAGGAGGATTAAAGACAACCATTTTCTGAAGTTTCTTTTGCAGCTGTAGATGCATTTACAGGGGAATGAAGGCAGAAAAAGAGCTGTGATGAGAACAAGAGAGCACTTGGGGAAAGTAACTGTGTTGTATAAAGTCTTTCTCATTTAGGTCATTGATGTGAATGTGGAAATGATCAACAATGATTCAAAGTTGTTTTCCTGTGACGTGTACTCAGATGGCCTTAAATAAATGGGTGGCATCTCTTCAACCATTCCTTTGTTGACAAAGATTTACATCATCATTTGAACTAATTGGCACTTTTGTTAGAAGACAGAGGAGTACCTGAGAACAAATGAACACGAAGACTAAATTATTCTTTTGAGCTCCCATCACTGCTAATCACTTTCGTGTTGTGCTCTAAAACCATGAGGGGCTTTAAAAAAAGAATCCATACAGTGGATTTTTTTCCTGGGAAGCCCATGCAGACAAATACAAGAAGTAGCACAAACCTCAAAGGTACTGTAGATGCGTTTAATTGAGATATTTCCTGAGCTCATTATTTCAACTCATTTACACCCAGTACTAACGTGGCCAAAGACCGTCCAGGAAGACAAGGAAGAATTGCCAGAAGGGCTTCTCAGAGTCCTCAGCTGGAGAAACAGCACCTAAAGCAACACGGACTTTGCTGGACATGGTAAAGCAGATTACAGGACTGTTAGTAAAACCAAAGGCTGTGAGTAAAAGCCAAATCCACAGTGTGGAGATAACATCTCCTAAGAAAAAAATGATTTTTTTTTTAAATGAGACATATTTATGCCTTGTATATAAAGTAGCCCAATTTAGACATTTAGCACTGTGAGCAACTTATGTATCTTCCATCAGGAAGTCACTTTGGACTCAGGCTAGTAAACACAAGAGGCATTTTTTAAAAGATATGAGGAGGCATCATCTGGGATTTAGGGGGTATGTTCTTTTAGCACAGCTTTCCCTAGCAATCTCTGGGGCATTGCACACACTGCACAGTCAACATTCTTCAGAACTGAGAAGTTCTGCTTTCAGACAAATGGAAAAATAGCAGGGCCACGTGGGTGAATAAAAGAGTAAAAAGATCCACCACTATTTTCAGAAAAAGAAGAATGAGAGTGTGCAGGATCTATTCAGAAAAGGAAGGAAGTAGCATCATGAGCATGATAGCCATAACCTTTACTGCCTGGACAGACTCCTCTCCCTGCTGCCTGCTTCTGCTGGTGACAGGCAGGTCATGCCAGTCTTCCCATCTGGAAGGTGAGGCCAGTGACACTGGACTTCTGAAGACTGTGTGATGACCATAGCCATAGACAACGTCTTCATGCAACAATGTCAGCATCAAGCACATCACACTGTGAATAATCAAATGCTGCTCTGAACTTACTACCATTTATTTTTTATACACTCATGCATAAACAGGGCAGATGGAAAGCCCTGGAATTACAGAGATTCTCAGCTCTTGTTTATTACCAGAGATAAAATAAACTTCCCATCTTATTACAGAAGAGGACACAGTTTTTTAAAGGCAGCTCAAGGTATCCCAACTTAACAAAGTCAACTTGTGTCCTGAGGGCAGACTTCCCTCACCACACCCTGCAAGAGGAAAGTTTTGTTGCTTGTTCTGATTTGGAAATACCAGTTCAAAATAATTGTAGTTTTAGTGTCAGTAAAGTCAGAGCAATGGGCACTGGGGGGGACACTGCAAATCCAAAATTGCCCCAAATGATGGATTTCTGATTTTTTAATTAGCTCTGGATCACTAAACTATTCAGCCCAAGAGACAACCACAGTTCCTGATGTGAAGAAAGGAAAAGTTGACACATAGCTTTGCAAACACTTTTTGAACTGCCTCTTGTGTCTAGTAAGGCTTCTTGATAGAGAAGCACCATCAAGGGCTCTAATGGCATTGATTTAGGGCCACTATCTGAAGTCATCCACCTGATAAGGCTGAGAAATGCAGATACGGAGGCTCACCTACAGGACAAGTTGGCAGCTGCACTCATTATTACCTTGTTCAGTCTCAAAGGTATATAACATTTGAGTTACTGTTTAGGCTGCATATACCAGGAAAATTAGGACAAAGTACTGTGGAAAAATAACGTAATTATCCCCAAACTTGACATTATAAATGTCTGAAATTCAGAGCTGAGGTTAAATTTAAAGGAAATCCAAAGCTGCTAAAATATAAAACTCCCCATATCTTATGACCCAAGCAGCCTTAATTCTGCATTGGAATGATACTGTAATAACTACTTTATTATAATTACAAATACAACAGAGCTCTAGAAAATTCAAAATTTTCAACTGCAAAGTAATGTTAAATGCCCTACAGACATTTATAAGGGGCACAACCTCCATCCCCCCAGTTTTTAGTTTAAATAACTTCCTTAAATTTATAGGTGATGAACACATTGAATAAAAAATTATCAGATTATTCCAGACAAATTTGAAGCTTTGTTCCTGATTAGTTATTAATTTTTGCCCCAAACCCACAAAATTTAAGTTTACAAGCAGTAACTTTAAGGTAAATTAACTACGTGTAGGCAATCATTGGAGAATATTTGCAGGAAGTCAGTTTTGTAAAGAGTGAAACTATTTGTACACAAACATGCAAAGTTGACAAGCACTAATCCCCACACATGTTTGGTAAAGACTATGGTGGCTGCTCTGTGTATGCAGCAGGCAGTCATGTTATAAATCTGCAAGAAAACTGACATAATAGTCAAAGACAATACTAGAATTCAGTATTTACTAGAATTCAGATGTTACTAAACATCTGGTCATTGATAAGCCTTTAGCAAAAACAACAAACCTATAACAGACCAAATTCTTGAGAACATTTTTAGGTATTGGGTGGTTTCAAAATGGGCTAGGCATGAAGAGACTACAATTAAAAAAAACCCAATAATATGCTTTCTATAAAGAGCTAGATTTTTCTTCTTGATAAATATACACACACATATATATATATATATATTTCTCATACACTTTGCTTGGTATTTTTTAAAGAGAGGAATTAAAGTGCCAAAATCTCAGAAAATAACCACAGCCCTTTGATCTGGCAGGAGACTTTGACATGGTCTTGTCCAAAAGCATGAGAAACTTTACACCTTTTGAAACAGATGAAAGGAATTTGTATACTTTATAGGTTAAAATAAGTTCAGGTTTTCTTCAATTCAAATGAAACATAAAGAATTAAAATACAAAAAAGAGAAGCAACAATACAACGATAATGATAATTTTTGAAGAGAAAATAGGTATAAAATTTAGAGAGGAGTACATTCAGAATCTTTTAAAACAACGTGTCCTTTTGCCCTATGTCACTAGCAGATCAAGGTTCTTAAGCAATATCTGGGATTAACCCAAAACTGGTCTTTTTTCCCCCTTTTTTCTTTAACATAAGCCACAATGAGCTTGATTGAATTTCTGTGTTTTTAATCAGAAGAAGGTATAACGGGACAGAAATAAGGAACTGTATTTTTAAAATGTTTGACATTTATTGTATTTTCCCAATGTTTAACAAAACAATCTTTTTTTTTTTTTAACAAGCATCTGAGTAGAGAAAAAGGGGGAACACTTTGTCCTTATCTTCACTGACCCTGAGAAGAGACCAACAGGGACAAGAATTTAAACAAGGATGTTTGATGACCCAGGCAAATACTTCAGGGCTGCAGGCTTCTTCAGAGAGCTTATTTCTGTCCTTTCCCCAATAAATTAAATCCTAGACATTAAAGTTAAGACTTTCATAGAACTCAAATTCACCTCTGAGAAAAGTTTTCTTTTGAGAAAGTGGTATTTTCCAAGTTAGAAATGTTTTGTCAAAGATTTTCTGGTCAGATTTCTTTAATCTCTTTATATACATTTACAGAATTTGTTATTTAGAGACTCTAATACCATAATCTTTGCAGTAATACAAAGTGCTTTTGACATATTAGCATGACACCACAGGTACAAATCTTTTCTTGGTACATACTTTCAAGTTTGGAAATACTCTATTGAAATAAATCTTGAAGTTTAGTTGCATTCCAGCAGCAAGGGCAGTTTCAGGGCAATTCTTGTTTTTAAGCCAGTCAGTCTATCAATTGAAATCATGGTGAATGAATAATTCTGTGGAGCTGTGGCTGGCTAAAAGAGGAAAAAGCATTTAGGTTTCTTTGTGTTATAATTACTATAATTGCAAATGACACAGCTATCAGATTAGGGGGTGTTGAACATGCTATTCCTAAATCATTCCTCCCCAACAACTAATCCTTTATTTCTGCTTTGAGGGGTCATTTCAGCAATGATCTCTCCAATTACACAGCAAATGAATGGAGAGTAGCCCTCGATCCCCTTCATCCTGCTGATTGTGGGTACCAGGAAAGAATGGAGCCATTTTTCAGTAACATTTTTGAACCTGTCTGGGTGATCATCATACATGCTCTGATGGCATACATTAAAAAAATCACAGGGAGCTGAGGGCTTTCAGAACTTGCAAAAATCATTCTTTTTGGACTTGAATGCTGAAAACTAAGAAAATCTCTAGAACAACACTGGTCCTCAAGAACAGGATTGTCACACAAGCACCTTTGGAGGTAAATGGGGTAAGTGTTCCCCCATTATCATGCCTAATGCTCTGCTGCTGACTGAATGTACTCAGCACATGCCAGCTTGCTGGGGATAAGGACAACTTAACACATCATCTCAAATTAGATTCTCAGCCAAGATATTCCCTCTCTATTTCACCCTAAATGGTAAAAATACTCAAAATAAACATATTGCATGTTCTGTTTAAAAAGACATACACAGTTGAAGAGCGAGGGATGTACTCTTTTCAAGACTAACTATGAAAAGTTATTGAATAAATTGCCCAAGCAATCCTTGGAGCAGAGATTCATGTTTCTTTCCTTGCTTCAATCCAAACACTATAATCACTAAGTCACAAAAGAGTAGAGTAAGTTTGAATTTTCAAACAAACACTGGAAAAAACCTCTAGCCCAGTACAACCTATTTGCTAAGCCTCTCAATCTTAAAAGTTCAATGAAATAAAATGTCTTTCAAACACAGCAAATTCATATGTGCAATCAGATATTTTCTTTTAGTTTTACTTTGCGTTAAGTGGTGATTGCCATGATATAGAGTAGACTGAGATGTTTCAATATGAGGAAAGAGCTATGGCTTAGAGATAGATGCCAATGAAGAAACTGTACATTCTGAATGTAGCCATCTATTGCTTAGAGGGTATGCAGGGCAATGGAGTCTAAATAATAATCATTGTAAAGACTTGCTCTAAATTCAGATGTCTCAGTGCTACTAAGATGCATTTAGAGCACTGCAGAAAATTTACGTTAGATCTCTGTTTATCCATCACTGCAGAGACATTCAAAGCTACAAGCACCTTTAAACCACTTTTACATTGTGTAGTGTGTAGAAAGAAGACGTTAAAAAAGAGGAGAAAGCTTCAAAAGTGGTGTAGAGAGGGAAAGGTGCTCATTGCGGTCATCACTAACTGTCCCAATTTAAGCAGAATGAATGGGTGTGAGAACAGAAAAAAGCTCACCAACCATTGTGAACAAGAGGCTACACTGAAAAGGATTTTGCAAAGCTACAGGAAAGGGTTCAGCAGGGCCTTTCGACATGCCAAGGGAACTCTGCCATAAGTGTTAAACAATCACCTAAGGCAAGGTCAAAAACAATGTATGGGAAAGACAGGAAAGCTTGTGGTTGGGGCTCTTACTGGCACATCAAAAGCAGTTTACTGTGACCGTCGCAGTCTTGTTACTGCAAGGTCCTGAAATGAGTATTTCTGTGTTTTTATATTTCTCCCAAGCTGAGTGCAATGCTATTCAAGAATGGTTTTTCTTAAACTGTCATACATAACTGAACTTACTCTTTTGGATACAATGGGGAGCATGTCCAAGCAAGCACTTCAGTACTTTTAGAGGCACTGTTTACTCCCAGTAGTTTTATTGTCAGCATAGTTTCCCTCGGAAGAGCCTTTATTCGTAGAGGAAAGTTGACTCTAAAAATAACAAACAAACAAAAAAATCAGAAAAAGAGAAAAATAAACGTTAAAAAAACCCTGAGCATATTTACCACAAGTGAGTTCTTTGTACATTTTCCTGGATGCCCTAATACATACACCACCCTATAAATTACAGGAGTCACACTCTGAAGGAAAATGCAGCTGAGAGATCCCTTCAATACATTGACGAGTATTGTCACCCATTAACTTGAGTCCCAGTGTCTGAGAAGAGGCACATAAAAACTCCTTTACTTCAGTGGTAACCACTAGAGCTGAAAAAGGCAGGAAAAGCTTAGTTCAACTTTGCTTTAGAATTACCTTATTAATGAAAGGCTATTTAAAAATAAACAACCCCCCAAGGGTGAATTGTAAACCAATAGTTAGTTATTTGCTTTCTTGTGCCCTCAGAGGAAAACACTACTTAAGAAACCAAGAGTTGCTTCTGAGTAGAGTATGATAAGTCTCTTGTTCAGATGTGTTTGGTGGTGTGATATTTCCCAACCACAATTTAAAGGCAGATTTTGTCCTAACAGCAATAAGTGATTCATATCGTTTGTGTAAAAATTCAGTTTTATCAATATTCATTTCAACTTTGTATTGAACATCAGCAACCTTGGCTGGTCATTCCGTTTGTTTATATAGTTGATAAAAATTGACTTAAACTCATAACTTAGAACAATTCTAATAAATCAGATCCTTTCATGCTGTATGGATAAATAATGTATGCAATTACCCAGACATTTGCAAGTTTCTATTTTATTTTTCCTGGAAAGATCATTTGTGGTGGACGGTGCATTCCTAGCTTTTTCCATGCATATTCAGTGCAAGCTTAAATTTTTCAAGTGGAGAGGAAAATTAATTACACTTTTTCTGTATAAACAAAATCAATATAAGGAGCTAGAGGCTAAAAGACTTATTCCACATTGACAACATAATCATTAAGAAAACAAAAGATCTGCATAATGGAGATTAAGGAAACAAACTAGAAGATAAATTTAAATAACATACACTGGCAGAGCAATACAACTCCCAGCATTTTGACAAAGGTATAGTCAAACAGCAAGCAGAAGTAGAAACTGTATTTAAAAAGTATAGTAGCCTGAAAAATATAGGAATTATGGGCACTAGGAATAATACATGGTAACAGTATAAGGTAAAATTAGCATGAGATATTGCTCTTAGTTCCAAATCTGTCAATTTTCTATTGAATTTGAGAAAGTTTCCTTAAATGCACTGAAAGTAGATAGTTTTCTGCTGAAATTCTGAAGTACTCCAAATTAGTGTTAATGTCAAAATTTCAGATGATCAGTCCTAAACATTTGAAAATTATGCAAATTTGCCAACCTCTCTCTTTGAATAACAAAGCAAGGCAGCCATTTCCCACTCCTTCTGATTAACATGAACAGAACTGAGAAGCAACTCTCAACTCTCTTCCCACGTGTCCCTATTTATAGCTTTCAAGTTTGCTTTCCCTGTCTCATGCCCTCTTCCTTACTCATAATTAGTTAGAAACAATTATTGGGAAACTAAACTGTTTCACATCCTATAGATAGCTTGTTCTCTCCCTTTTACTGGCAGGCCAACAACACTGCACTTGTCACATACAAATGTTTGACAAAGAGTTGCACTTAACTTTAAAGCATCACTCATGCTACGAAGAGAGAAAAATAAAAAGTTGAGACATGAATTTTCTGATACAGACAACTGCTAACACTCCTTGTGAACCTGGAACAGTAAAAAACTCACAATTTGCAGAAAGCAAATGCCTGTCAGAGTTTCCCTAGGACACATTATATAGCACTACTTCCAGCAGGAAAAGAACCTGGAAACTATGGCAAGTTACACATGCCAAGAATTAAGTACGGGCCAAAGAGGACTAACATTTTCCTTCCAGTGATACACAAGGAAGGGGAATATCCATATTGCTTCTAAGAACTTTGATTAATGCATATCTGAGCTTACTCAGTTGGTCTTATTCCTTCTGACTGTATGAGGCTGAGTCAAACAGATGACTAAGGAGAAGAAAGAGGAAATGGAACGCTGGCCAGAAATAAGACACCCTGTGGGTGAACAATTTCAACAGTGGTTGAGAAGAACAAAGAAGCTGCTCACTGAGAAGGTGCCATTCACAGATATTAGATAAAGTTATACACCTCATTTCAAAGGTCAAGGGCCTGATTTCATAAAAGCACTCAACACAGAAGAGCTCAGGGGCAACCCAGGCTATGCCCTGAGAGAGTATAAGCAAAACAGACAAGCCAAACAAAACATGGAGAAGAGGGAAAGCCAGTGCCAAGGAAGTATCTGAGGTAATGAATGAGAGCCTTACTGTTAATTCCATACCTCCTATCTGTAAGTTTAACATAAATCATGGAGCATGTAAAAAGAGGAGATGGTGGAATAAATTTATACAGAGCAATCAGCTAAGAGAAAAGAAAGAAAATAATTAAGAGGTCTCAGGCACTGAAAAATTAAACTGGTGAGAAAATAAGAGGCCAACTTTTGGACTTTACACATTATGTGCTAAATGGTATCAGCCTGTTGAAACTCTGCACCAAGGAGACGTGAACACTTTTCAAAGACAATACACATGTTCCAAAGCAAAAGCATACTCTTAAAACAGGGTAGAAAGAAGGAGAAGAAACACTAAACAGGGTAACCTCTTTGCATATATAATGATTCCCATCATTCCCAAGAACATTCCGGGAAAGACTAAACATGGTAACAGACTTTAACAGAAGCTCATGTTTATTCATAAAAACCTATCAACTTAAAGTTCAGATGCTAACTGGATAAAGCACTTGAAAACAGAAACTAAATACATGAAAATCAGCAAATAAAGCAAGCCTTGTCTTTGGTAGAAGCTCTCTGCCTAGATTCCTAATCACCAAAACACTACTCTCCATCTTTTCTCCCCCCTATTCAAATCAATCTTAATCTAAGATCAGGACTCATTTTGAATTAGCTAGTTTTCTTTTTTGGCCTGACTGATCCCTAGCTATAAAGAAAATATCTGACTACTTCATGAAATAGAAGCTCTTCGTGATGACCTTTAATCACATGCATTTTCAAAACCTGTTATCAGCTGAAAATTGTATATAGGTTAGAATGAAGTAGCAAGAAACTTTACAATAAAGAAATTGTCTCCTCTGTAAACTTTTTATGCAAACATATTCCCTTCTGTTCCAGAAAGGTGGTATTATAGCCAAAAGATAACTAAGAGTGAACACAGCTTGGTTACAATTTTGAGCAACCCAGACTTCCTACCATAGGAAATGGTGATATTTGATGCCATAGAAAAACAACTGCAGTAATACCTACTTCATTAAAATACTCTACTTTTGTAATCAATTCCAGTTCGAATTTTTGCAAAAACTATTAATTAGTATTTGCATGCATCTATTTATTGCAGGAAAGAAAATCCAGCTTGTTCCTGAATGTTTTAAATTGTACCTACTAGGCACACAGTACCTTAGTGATAACCTCTACTGTTCTTTCTCTCTGTGTATTTCATGATATTCTAAATATACTGATTATTCTGGCAACTTTAGTTCTGTTTTTCACTCTTTCTTAAAGGGTTAGCAGCACAAATAGCAAAGAACCACAGTGTCTCATTACAGAACTGTGACAAGCATTGAATATTTAAAATAAATTAAAACAACATAAATATTTCCTTCACTATGCATAGAATCAAGAATGATTTGCGTTGAAAGGGACATTAAAGATCATCTAGTTCCAACACCCCTGCCATGGGCAAGGCCACCTTCCACTAGACCAGGTTGCTCAATGCTGCACCCAACTTGGCCTTGGACACTTCCAGGGATGGGGCAGCCACAGCTTCTCTGGGCAACCTATTCCAGTGCCTCACCACCCTCACAATAAAGAATTTCTTACTAACATCTAATCTAAACCTACTCTCAGTGTTTAACATTGTTAGCTGATTTGAAATACTCAGCTGACATCTGCATCTTGACTCAAAACAGCATCTGTTCACAAAATCCAACTCTGGATACAAGCTAAGATGTACAAAAACCATGGCATTCTCAGCCTGTGCTTCTGGACCTCAGGACATTAGGTTCAAGAAAACTCCCCTCACCTTTTGAGACTTATACATTTGGTTTGAAGTTGAAAATATGTGAATACCTTTAATGGTTGAAGGCAATGTTTAAAAGCCTGCCAGATATAAACCTCATTTTTTTTACTTTGGAATCTATTTGAATTCGATTTTGAAAATTATTTTTGAAACTTAAGCAACACTAAAAAGTAAAAAGGTGCTCTTACAAACTGATACTATTATATAGACCTCTAGATCTTGTTTCTGAAGTTAAGAGCCTCATACAAGCCTCTATGACCTATGAAAGAATTTGGTCTGCATAATTAACTGCTTCTTTTTCCAAGAAGCATTTGGATGGAATTGCACACATTTAATAATTATTTTGCAGAAGGAGAAGTTTAAGTAGAAAGCCTGAAGCTTCAGTCTGATTCTTTACATTTTCATGAAATGGAAGAAGAGCAGAGTTTCTGTTTCAGCTACAGCTAAAAATTTCTATTCTACCTTATATTTTGTTTTAGAAAAGGCTTTGTAAGATGCATTCCAAAAAGGCATCACCCACATTTTAGAAGCCAAAAGTGCTCTTAAGAAATATAATGCTTCCCCTACACTTCAATTATACCTGTCTATATGTACCAGAAGAAAGTACTTGACCAAAATTTAGGCAAGCTGAAAATTCCTACAGAGCATCCAAGACTGATCCAATTTTTTAAACACGAGGACAGCAGTTGCTTTCGAATCCTACAGAATACTGAGGGTTATACAGTCAAATGCATCAGAGCAGATGTTAAGCCCTAAAAAAACCCATTTCCTCATCCTAGGGCAGACCTACTAATCTTCCTGTGTCTGTCCAGGAGTGCTGTACAAGAAGGCCATGCAAAATCTCCATTAAGACAGATGTGCAACACGTTTGACATAAAAAGGTCTTCTCCCATTTGACCAGCTTGAAACTGTTGTGTGCCTTAGATAAAGGCAAAGACAAATTATGAACTGCACTCTGTATTCACTTATAATTTTTAAAAAACACCCTTCAAATTACTTGTAGCCTTTGCGCAATTCTAATGTAATCAAGCTGCTTTCAGATTTAAAATACAGTAAACAGTGACGCAAAATACCAAAAATTTCAAAGACTGTAAATATAAACATGTCACGCTCAGGAAGCTGAAACAATTCCATATTACCACCAAATCACCAACAAAAGCACCCTTCTTTTCTCTCATCTACTGCAAGTATGTTGTTCATCATCCCACTGCCTTAAACGAATGCTAGTTTGAGTGTGTGCTTTTGTTTTTCAGTGGAATTATTTTCCTCAAAGCAGACAGGCAGGTGGGAGGTAATTAGTGGCTTTCACCCTAAACTTCCAGTCTCAAATGAAAGTCCTCATTTTCAAACTGCAGATCCTTCTTATAAAAACCAAACGCACAAACACCCAAACCCAAAAAAGCAAATGAACAAGCAAAAGCCCAACCCAACAAACCACAACAGCCCTGCTGCTTTGTAAAAAAAGAACCCTTGCAGAAACGTTACAATAGGTCCTCAGGTTGGATTGTATACATACTAGAGGTGGATCCAAAAGGTGGAATTCCTCAAAAGAGGGCAGAAATACAGCCTTTGGTTGCATCTGCTTTTGGTTCCAGTATTCCTCCACAATGCCTTCGGTGAACAAATGCTATTCTCAGACCAGACTTACCTCAGCCCTATTTCTTCTCCTCTGGCCATCCCACTTCTTTCTCACTCCCATTTCTCTAAGCTTTTGTGAATTCTCTGGAGTTCAATTTGCTCAGAAGATTCATTAAAAAGATGTGGGTGTTTGTTTGTTTGCTTTTTAAATGAATATTCCATGTGTAATATCTGTCAGACAAACTTGCATCAAACACAGACCCAAACTTACTTCTCGTTCCAGTCAGCCAGGAAAAAGAAGGATCTTTTAACTGGAATATTTCTGCAAATCTTTACTTGACATATTGTCTTCCCAGCATAAGTTAGCGAACAGGCAAAAGAGAAAACTTTGTAGCTACAAAAGGGGAAAAAAAAGGAAACAAAAAAAGAAAAGAAAGAAGATTAATTGTAATGTACCATGTCCAGCGCAGTAAATTTGGAGTTAACCATTCAGAAACTTGTGAAGAGCCATCCTTACACGAAAAAAAGAATTAAAATAATGAATCTCATATTAATGTGTCCATGGAGAGGTGTTTATTTTGGGGTCTTTTCTTAATTTTTCTGAGTTCAAGAAAAGTCCTTAAGACATGTGGGTTCTCTTCCATGTTTTTATTATTAAGACTAAGGGTTTGTTTTTTTTTCATTATTGCAGTGAAGGAGACTTTGGACCTAAGTCGTGAAGTGTTGCTACTTGCTCATCATACAGTCAACAGTACATCTCCCACCTCTACAACTGGGACAAGCTCTGGGGCCCCCAATACATAAGGACAAGGACACAGAACTGTCAGAGCAGGTCTGGGGATACCATAAAGATACTCAGATTGCTGGAGCCCTTCTCCTGTGAATGCAGGCTGAGGGCTGGAGTTCAGCCTGGAGAAGAGAAGGCTCCAGGGAGATATTAGAGCACCTTCCACTACCTAAAGGGAGCTACAGGAAAGTTGGAGAGGGGCATTTTACAAGGGCACGTAGTGACAGGACAAGTGGGAATGGTTTCAAACTGAGTATAGGTTTAGGTTTGATATTAGGAACAAATTCTTTACTGTGAGGGTGGTGAGACACTGGAACAGGTTGCCCAGAGAAGCTGTGGATGCCCCATCCCTGGAAATGTCCAAGGCCAGGTTGGATGGGGCTCTGAGCAACCTGGGATAGTGGAAGGTGTCTCTGCTCATGGCAGGAGGGCTGGAACTGAATGATCTTTAAGGTCCCTTCCAATCCAGGTCACTGTATGATTCTATTTATACCTACTTCTCCCAATCTGTAAAAAATAAGTTAGCACTCCAGGGAATCTATAGTAGAAGCATTAAAGGCCTCTGTGTTGGCTTTTTTCAGTTCCCTGATAGGCTTCAGAGTGAAATCCAGAGCAGCAGTCCATGGCTCCATGGTGAGTGAGTCCAGGGCTCACTTGCTTCATGGGGCAGGACAATGTTGCCTTTTGGCAGGGACACCCACCCTCACCTGTGAGCCAGCTGAGCCTTGATGCTGCAGCCACTGCACTGGGGAGTTTGGGCATTCCAGTGGTCGGTGAGACAACTCCAGGGGAAACACCTGGGCAATTTGGGTGTTTGCACCTGGGGGCTTATTTTCCCTTTTTTCTCTCTCTCTTGGGTTTTTTCCTGCTTACTTGGCCACTTTTGGTAATAAAACTACTGTTTGGGTTAAGCTTTCAGTGGTGTCTTAGTTTCAACTTCTACATCCCTTTGGACCCTCCCTGGAACAATATGTAATTTTACATTTTTCTGGTACAACAAAATGCAGTGGGAATGATATAACCATTTGAAATTAGGATAGCGATTATAATTCTGTACTTATTATCTTAACTAATACAAAGTCTCTTAGATTTTTATTAAACTGCTAATTACAGCTAATCCTATATAGTACACTCTTGCTCACATTCTAATGCAAATGAACCCACTGTCATTTGGAATTGAAAGTAAAATGGGAGCAGGGGAAAATTAACAAAAACTTCAAGAACTGCATTTTGACTCAAAAATAATGCTATGAGACTGTGGTACCCTCTTCCTCTTTGAGCACACTGGAGTGGTCAGAGAACATCAGTTTTGCTAAGAGTAGGAAAAGCAGTTATTTGAAGAGACAACTACTTTTACCAAATTTGACCAATGCAGAAGAGAATAATCCAATCAGCTTTTTATTAAAGTTGTCTCCCTGTTTTCTTTCCTGTGCTATGCTGATATACCAGGTATACTTGGATGTGTAAACTACACTTATTTTAATCACCATCTATAAACAGAACCATCAATGCAGATGCTTGGCCATGTAATGCTGAATACACCAAGGGCAAAAATTGCTGAGAAAGCCTCATTCAGACTTAGTTTAAGCAAAAGTTTCCCTCTGTTTAAGTTGGTGAACTGGCCTCCAACCCGTCCAGTTACTTGTACTGCAGAGACCACACAAAATCCCAGCCCAAACTCCCTGGGTGTGCAGCACACACATTTTCCTCCCTCCTGCTGAGCAAGTGAGTGATGGAAGCATTTCTGAACACACCTATCAAAGCCCGTGTTTCTACTGCCATCCTTCTGCACTGGTCAAGGGCAACCAGCTAAGCTACCTCCCTGATTGTCCACCCCTCTATGGGGCCTGGAAGTCTCTCCCAGTTAGTCAAGCTTAAGTAAATGCACTTTATGCTAGAAAAACAGTAGAGATAAACCCACTCAGTCTCTAACATTAATATAAAAGCATCACCAGAGCAACAGAGCTAAGCTGGTGTCTGGGAAATACATGTGATGAAAGAGACAACGCGTCTTCTTGTGAACACTTGCTGGACCTCCTCCTACCTGCTCACCCAGGCTTCGGGGATGTTATGGGCAGCATAAACAGTGAAGCTAAGCTGGGAATCTAAGCTGATGTCTGCACAGGAAGGGCTTTTAGGTTCTGTGGCAAGCTGGAAATTTGCATCAAAGCTGCTGCTGTAAACATGGATGAGACGAGAGATGGCCACGGAGAGCTCAGTCACAGCAGCCTCTATTAACACTGAGACGAGAGAGAGAAATAAATAAAGGTTAGCAATAGGTCATTTATGAAGAACCATATTTATCTTAAACCATCAGTTAGAGCTTTGAAATGCTTCCTAATAAAATTTAATTAAAATGACATAACCTACCAACTGAAGCCAATTAGCCATCTGTGCTTCTGAAAGCAGCTTTAGCTCATTTCTGGTGTATCATTAACAGTCTTTCATTACAGTGCTTTCAAATTAAGGCATTTTCAAAGTAAGCATTTTCAACTACAGCAACTTAGTGGGTGCCTCAGATACACCATTTCAGTCTGTGAATTTCCGTGCTGGAAGGATTTTCATTAAGTAGGTATTTTGTGATTTCAGCACTAAGAAGCTACTTACTTCAATGGAACTGGCAGCAGTAGAATGGAGAAAAGACACTGGTTAAATTTCAAGACCGTAAACTGTTGCAACTGTAGGTACACAATTCACAAAACACACACAATAGCAGCCACAATCAGACATAGTCAGCATTCAGATGGTCATGGACTCGTGATAACATTACACAGTGAGAGACACTGAAATATATATCTATATGAAAACATAAGAAATGCAGGGTGTACCCTTATCTATATCACACCTTTATTTCTGTCTGTCTTCCTCTGTCTTCAGTTCTGCACTGCTTTTTTTTTTCTCGCTGCAATTACTGGCTTTTATCCATCTTCCCTCTCTTTTTTTGGAGCAGCTTGGGATTGCCTGATTGCCAGTGTAAATTAAAATCCCACATCCTGGCAGCATCCACCCAGTGTAGAGAGCTGTTAAGAGCTCTCCTTTTGAAGGCAAGGGACAAGTTGAGAGAGAAAGTGTCATAGTATATTAGATCATTCCAAGATCAAGATAATTTGTCTTCCAAGAGGAAGACAATTTCCCCTTTTTTCACCCCTTTAACTCATGGGTTTCTACATGATCAAGAACATGCTCTCACCACTTGTTACAGCTCCTGAGATGCTTCCTAAATTTGTCTGACCACTGTAGTCAGCAGCCATCTATTAACTAAAATCAGGTTAAAAAAAAAAGAATGAAAAACCACAAACCAAGAAACAACTCAGGAATAGGAAGCCTGAGACATCTATTAGCTGTTTATACTTTGAATAGATGCAGGAATCCTGCCCAACATCACATATAGATACCACAATTCACTGGACTTGGCTATCAGTTTCCTGACAGAAATGTGTCCAAAAAACTCTATGCTCAATTTGGAACTTTAGGCTCTTTCTTTGATACCTTTTGCCTTTAAGCCAGCAAATACACAGAGCTACTGTGTCACAAAATGCATTACAAACAGTGCGAAGAAATTATTTCAGTCTTCATTTTATAATAGACAAATTTTAACTATGCAACAATAGAAATACACATAAAACTGAAATAGTTTGACATATGGTGGTGTTCGCTGCTGAAAATACTGACAGCAGATTATTGCACACATGAATGACTGCCTAGAGTACTACACCTTGTTATGTTGTAATCATCTTCCACATATGAAAACTGAATCATTTTAGAGACTAACAGGTTAAGCAAACACAGTCCTTTTACTCTCTGAGCAAACCTCTGTCTAGCATTTGTTTTAAATTACCTTTTTATTTATTATCTTCATATTTTCACCATTTATCATCCTCCACTATAATTATTTTGAATAAATCTTTTGCTCTAATGATTTTTTTTCCCTAGAAAACCATTCCATTCTCATACCCAGCTCTCATGGATGTGTAACCACTTAGTACCTTCCAAACTTAGAGTTTAATTTGTACTGAATTCTTTTACATTCCAAGAACTTACCTACAGTCATACACACAGAGCCTTCTTAAGAGGTCCAGAAAAGGACATCAGCTGACCATTATTTGAACCACTACTTTCTGCCCTATCTGAAAAGCACCACACTATTTACATTTAGAACAAACAGCTATGTGGGAGATTCCCTATCTCCAAGCTGTTCAAAGTGGCTGACTGGTAGATGTAGTGTAATAGCAAAATCCTTATTTATGCAAATTGGCCTATTGAAGTCAATGATTCCTGAGTAGAACCTTCTCAACATTTTCTGCAAAAGAGGGTAAAATGTAGTTCAGACTCTATGGAAATGTATGGTTTTAATACAATCCATGTTACAAGATGCAAGGCAACATTTCAAATTTTGTCTCCAGAACAAGAGGAAATGTATTATATTTCAGCTAAACCACAGAAAGAAGGGAAGTCTCCTTGGACAAAGGATTCCCTAAAAAGAAAGTCACAAGAAAAATTCACAAGCGGGTATTTCCCATAATAGAAAATTTACACATACTAGTCAAGGAATTAATAAGATGCAAGATGCCTATCACTATATCCAAGCTTGTCCATTGACCACATTTGCAGAAAAATTATTCTCATGATTTACCTGAGTCACAAAATTGGATGTCAGGTATGTAAAAACCAGACAAGAAAATAAAAGCCAACAAAACTCCCAACCAAAAAAAACCCAAAAAACCCAAAACAAAGCACCACCAAAATTGAAGGGAAATTTTTGCCCCAGTTATTTATAACCAGCTTCAATCTGCTAGTAATGAGGTACAAAAAATTCTCTACTTGTCAGAGACCTGCCCACTGTACGACTATGTGGGTAGATGGGGCAAAGTTAAAGATCTTCACTTAGTTGCAGAGACAATGTCCATGAGACTCCCTGTGGAAGGGAGCTGGGAAATGTTCTTTTTCCTCATTCTCTCACATTTCTACCTGTCACTCATGGGCTCGCAGGGTCTGTGCCCTCCTGCAAAAATGGAGGCAGACTGGAAACTGGCCTGAGGTGGGCACTGCAGGCTGTCTCTCCTGCTGTAATGGAATGGGAAGGGTGAAGCCAGTAATGGGGCAATTGGTTCAGCTGCCAGCCAAGGGAGACAAATGAAGATCAGCACTACTTATCCAATTATTAGGAGATACAGAAGGAAGATAATCTAAGTTCCTCGGGTGTGAATGAATGTCCAACCTGGTCTACAGCTCAAAGTTTCTTTAACGTTAATTTTTTCACTCTTGTCAGTTTTTGGTTTTAAAATATTCTACGGTTCCTGTGACAGAGTCAACCTTTTTTAAACTCTCATTCTTCACTCATTAAGACCAGTGGCAATTAACTAAACTAGAGACAAACATCTTGGGTAGTCCATTACTCATAAAACTTGGTCAGCAGCTTTTCACTGTATTTTTATGAGCTGCTGGATAGGATTTGGTAGGCTGAAATTATATTGCCCGTTTATGAAGCCAGAGAACTTTACTGCTTTTTATGACTTTTATGATTCATAAATCTCAGATGAGAAAAGACGATGGTGTTTCACTGATTTACATAGCACAGGCTATGGACTTCCTACAGCAGATTGTCACAGTTTCAGCTGTGTCAGGACTTATTTTCTAGAAAGGTGTCCCAGGCATAGCCAGTAGGTAGGAGACAATGAAGAGCACATCACAAACTGAACTGTGACCACGATTAATAATCTCACAACTCAAACCTCGTAATTTATTTCTGATGTGAAATTATTTGCCATCACCTCCTCACTGAAGGTGAGAAAAATCAGACTTTCAGAAATGAGATGAGAACAAGGGAAGTGAACTTTAACCACAGCTGCCAGACATGCTTATTTCTGACATGTTCCTTGCACATGAAGTCTGAAGGAAGAAATTTTACCCTTGGTGAGAAACAGAACCATTTGCACCACCACTGAAAGTGTTAATGACTATACCTGCAGGTGCCTTCAAGATTTAGTAAGGATCATACTAGCATGCTCCTTACAGAAAACCACTTACTTTCTTCTTCTCAGTCCAGTATTACAACTCAAATACAATTTTAGTGCCAGACGTTCCACCAGTGCAGGTACTTTGATGTTATTGCACCAGCAGATGATGTCAATTCAATACATGTTAAACACTCTCTTTTACTCTGTACATGTTTTCTGTGGTTAAAACAAGACAAATATGTGGTTGAACAGAATTTGGAATGAAGGCTCAAGACTTTTTTGACGCGTGAAAAATATTTTTGAGAAACGGAGTTTGATATTTTTCTTCCCAATTTATTTTCAGAGAGGAAAAATAAGAGTCAGATCCTGAATACAGTTTAGGTCACAGAAACAGAAAAACCCCTCCCACGCCCAAAGAAAGCAAAACCATGAAAAATCCGTGATGCAAATAGCGATAAGATGCAGCTTCCAAGCACCAATATTTACTGTATTGTTTCTTCCTACTAGCTGAAGAATCCTAGGGATTATCCCTTGAAAGTAAGTTAACAATCTCCTGCTCTTCTGGTATAAAAAATGTCTCTGCTCCTCTAGGCTTTTTAAGGCTTTGGTAGCTTCTGCCTCATTTTTTTTAAAAGAAATTTTAAATAAATTGCAATTATTAAAAGATTGGTCTTCATTAAAACACCTCTGACTTTAAGACCAACATATCAGGATGCAACACAGCAACAGCTTAGAGGTGAAGAGCCACCTCTGATTTGAAAACAATGCAGGAGAGACACTTAGAAAGATGAAATACAATCAATAAAAAGCCCCTAACATTTTTCCATATTGCAAAACACAAAATGGCTTTTTTTCAAAACAAAAATATAATGGGTTTGTGCTAAGAAAAGAAAGAAGTAGAGTTTTCATTTTCAAGGAAACCTAGAAAAAATGTTCATTTTTCCCCTGTTCTCCTTTTTTTTTTTTTTTTGGTAACAACTTCCTGTTGTGAATATTTTTATGATCAGGTCTAAAAGCTACTATCAAATCCCAAGCACAGATAAAGAACCTTTACACTCCTTAAATGTCATGCTGACTTCATTGTTAGCAATACATTTCTGCATTTACTCGAAAAGATCATGACTCCAGCTATTCAGCTGGGAAAGACTATTGTTCCTGGTGCATACTAGACTTTCTGGATGGGTCCCAGAAAACTACTGATCAAATTCCAAAAGCTGCTTATTATGTCTGATCTGGTGAAATCCCTGCCTGAAGCAGCATGGCTGGGGACACTGAATAAACAGTCATTCATCAGCCTGTGAGAAACACACACAGACTCAGTTTTGTACCAGCCTGCAATCTTTTCATACTCTGGATTGCAGCAAACGCCAATGCTAAATCTATATTAACATGAGTAATCTTTATTTTCTGTGAACACTTGATGCTGCAAAAGGTTCTCATGTCTAGAAATGCCTATAGTCCCTCACATTTAAGAAGAAATAAGTACTAAAATATTAATATAATCTTCTAAGAACTTCACACAGAGGAAAAAGAACACGATCCAGACTTAGGTGTAACATGGATAAGTACTGCTTTATTCACAGCAATGGAATAAATTGTTCTACAGAGATAGAGGCAGTTATTGCAACACTAAATCAAGGCTAGATATTTTGAATATAGTCTTTGACCTGTTTAGTCCATGGTGAATGAGTAATAATAAACCTCTCAAAATCTTTTATTAAAGGGTAAGATTAAAGTAGTTTCTAAACAAATTATTAACTAAGCTTTAATTTTAATAGTATCCTTTATCCTTTTCTCTTTTGTGGTAAGGAGAAGAATGAAGAAAAACAAAACTCTTTTATGATACTCAGAGTAGTAACTATCACTTGAGGGGAAAAAAGAGAGAAGGTAAATGAAATTATTAGTTGGATTAATGCATTATCACTCGTACTGTTCAAATTTGATAATATTTTCTTCAAAATAAACATGAATACATATCAGAGACAGAAAAGAACAGTACAAATGGGAAATGCAGTCTGACTCCACAGCTGCCAATGCTGACTTCGTGTGCAACTGTGCTGCTTGAGAATGCAAAGCCACATGGCTTTTCATTTCCCAGAGGTCTGGAAAGATCTACCAGTGCTGAGCTAAGGCTGTGATTTTCCTTTCATTTTTGGGCTCCACGCTTGCAGACTCTTGCATGCCTGCAGTCCTAGATAGATATGCTTAATGAAGCAAAAAAAAGGGTGGGATGCAAATGAGGCGGAAAAGGAAACACACAGTTGATTTCAGCAGGAATATACAACTCACCACCTATTTGGCTTTTAATTTCAGTAGGTGAAAATGTCATCTGGATTCCTCTCAGGCTCAGTGTGCCTTGATCAGTGGATGAGAGGCCCCATGGCATTATCATGGAGATGAGCACTGGGAAGACAGGGACTAAAGAAACCTCGTGATGCCTGAAAGAAAACACGTGCGACATGGCTTTGCCCACCTCCTGAAGATCAAGCCTAGGTTCCAGCAGATCAGTTTTGGTCTCACACTTTGTTTTTCTCAGACACTTTCTTAACACCTGCTTTGATATGCCAGCTCATCAGCCTAACCTTAAATATCTTCCTGACTTTTAGAAATTTACTAAGTGCAGAAGTAGGGCACTTACATGAAATATATATCAGTACATGTAAGAGGACAGTTGGAAATCTGGTTTCCTTGGACAACTTTGAATATAGGCTTCTCTACAGAATGACTAATGGCCTGGCAAGTTCTGGCTTGCTATCCATAAATTGTAGTTTCTAATATTACACTACCAAAAGGATTCAGCAATTGTTTAGAAATTAGGGTGTGCCAAGAACAAACGGAGAAGCATAACACTTCATATTTGAAGGTTTTCTGACACAAATAAACAGGTACAGAGAAGTAAGGAGTAAATATTGATTCCTTTACTGTTATTGAATGAATCAGATTTTCCTTGAGGAAGCTGCTGATTCAATGCATTACAAATTTAGGAATATCTTTCAGCAGAGGAATGTTTTACATCCTTCCGAGTCAGGTTTTCTGAACAGTGCAGAGGAAGATGTTTCTAAGGTAGATGCTGATTAGTAACTATTCATTTTTTTTCATCAGCAGCAATTAGTTGCCATCAAGAGTGTGAAAAAAAATTCATGGGATAAAGAACTATATCCAAGGGAGAAGAATCCCAGAATATGTATTTACCTTATTCTCTCTTCTTGCACCTGTGTATTCTCCCCCCACTCTCCTGGCCCTCCAGCTGCTTAGCTTTTCCTGACAGCTTACAAATGTAACTGCTGTTTCTATTTTTTTTTTTTGCTGTTCATGAAGTTGAATAATGCTGAAACAACAAGCCTGGCATTTGGAAACCTGCATTCGAACCACCTCGGTGTTTGAAAGGGTTGCTGCAATCTTTGTGGTTGGTTCACCTTTTTGCCACTCTGAGCATGCTACAATCGGAGAGAAGCACATGAAGAAAAGAGCAAAAAAGAACATCTCAGAGGCCACTTTTTTGCTCAAACAAGATGGAGAGAGACTACTGTTGCTCAGCACACCACCCCAGTGCATGCCTGGAGGGCCCTCTGACAGCACCCCCAGCTGCATGGGGCAGGCCACAGAGGGGCAGAGCAGCATTGATGTGGCTGTTCCCTTCTGGAACCCAACCCGTGACAGAACAGACTCCTGCTCATCCCCTGGTCTGTGAGGTGCCTCACAGGAATGCTAACAGTGCTGGGCATCAGCCAAGGAGTCTAAGCTAATTTTAACTAAGAATTAATTAAGGAAGAGTCTATGGTTTTGTCCATTAATGATATTTAATCTACTCCTCTTATGACAGTCTATCATTAGACAAGACACTATTTATACAACAGAAGATCACAAAGAACTAAAGCTTAAGGAGGAAGAAATGAAAGTTATTGGATACAAGTGGAAAAGTCATACAGAAAAATAATTTTTTTAGGCTTCCATGAAGTTTATTTTCCCTTTTCTCCACATGAAATGTTGGTATTAAAGACAACTGATATGATCACCAGTTACTATAATTGGTTCTTTCACTCTACTATTCATTCTCCATATTTCAGTCTTTAGATTAGTTTCTGGAAATGCTTTTTTATTTACACTTTTAGATCACTTGAATTTCAACTTGTCAGAACTACCTTATAATACAACTAAATATGTAAATGCTTGTAATATGCCAACTCTACCAGTTCAGTAATACAAACAAACAGCAAAATGTGTTTCCTGATGATATATCTTGAATTAACATATTTTAAAAGTAACACTTTACCTTTGCCTGGTGTTTCCACACTTTGAAGTGAATCCTATAAAGACAAAACGAGAAGAGGAAAAGAGTAACCAGTTACTTCAGAAAAGACCTAATAGTTGTAGGGGTAGTACTCATGGACAATAAGGTGAAAAGGGAGAAGGACATATTTTAATGTTATGATGACAGAAGATATGGCTGGAAATCGGAATACCAGGACCTCCTTTCTCCAATTCTTCCACCTGCTTCCTCTACCACCTCAGACAAGTCACTCAGGACCTGATTTCTGACAGTATTTGGGCATGTCAAGATACAAAGGAGCACTTACCAATATTAGATGTGCATACACGTGTTCAGGCCCTGCATTGGTATAACAGAGCTAAGATTTCCCTCTCCATCCCTTTGCACACCTTACACATTCAGACATAAATCCCAAACCGTGCTGAACAGGCAGAGCCTCACCATGCTTTCAAAGCTGAGGAGCAGCAAGTCTCCACTCAAGTGCCCTTTGTTTCACCTATGTTCCTGTCTCAAATCAGCAAAATTAGCTATGCTCTTCAATGGCCTTTGAGTAGGCAGCTACCGGAGGCAGCCAAGAGGAAATACTATGAGTGGGGATTTAGGGGGTGTGGATGCCCTTGGTGCCTAAGCACAGCTCTTGATGCCCAACATTAAATCAAAATCTAGATTCCCACCTTTTGTATCCCACTGCTGTCAGCAGGAACTGCTGGGTGCTTATGCCCACTGAAAGGTCAGGCCAGTTATTTAGACTGAACTGACCAGCCTAATTAAAAACTTTCTGTTGTTTGTTTGGTTGGGTTTTTTTAAATGCTGCTCTATTAAATCCCTAAGCACAATATCTGCCATCAATCAGACCTTGCTCCAGGCTTCTCAGACACTGGGCAAAATTAAATATTGTGACATTACCTGTGCCTCCCTGTCCTCAAAGGAAAAACTGTCACGGCAGGTAGTTCAGCATTTCGTGGCAGGATGGGCAGCATCTTCTGCCCCAGGGCCACAGGTGGGACACAGCCTTGGCTGAAAGGCAAGTGTGGACACCACTTTCCCCTGCCTGAGCACCAGCTGCTCAGTTTGGCCTGTCTTCACTTTACTCTGACATGAGTCAGCAGTGCCCTGGCAGCCAGAAGGGCCAACCATGTCCTGGGGAGCATCAGGCAAAGCATCGCCAGCCGGGCAAGGGAGGGGATTGTCCCGCTCTGCTCTGGGGCAGCCTCACTTTGGATATTGTGTGCAGTTCTGGGCACCACAATATAGGAATAACGTTATTAGAGAACATCCAAGGGAGAGCAATGAGGATGGTGAAGGGCCTGGAGGGGAAGCTGTGTGAGGAGCATCTGAGGCCACTTGTTTTGTTCAGCCTGGAGGAGATTGAGGGGAGACCTCACTGCAGTTACAACTTCCTCATGAGGGGAAGAGGAGGGGCAGGCACTGACCTTTTCATTGTGGTGACCAGTGACAAGACCCGAGGGAATGGCCTGAAGTTGTGTCAGGGGAGGNTGACAGGACCCGAGGGAATGGCCTGAAGTTGTGTCAGGGGAGGATTAGGTTGGATATTAGGAAAAGGTTCTACACCCAGAAGGTGGTTGGGCGCTGGAACAGGCTCCCCAGGGAAGTGGTCATAGCACCAAGCCCAAGTTCAAGAAGTGTTTGGACAATGCTCTCAGGCACATGGTGTGACTCTCAGGGAAGGTTCTGTGCAGGGACAGAGTTGGGCTTTGATGATCCTTGTGGGGCCCTCCCAACTCAGCATATACTATCATTCTATATTATATCTATAATAAGACTGGCACCTACCAAAACGACATAGAATTAAGTTACTGAGTCACAAATCTTGACCAGAGAGACTAGAAAGTTAATTCAGTGTTTGAGCATTGGCCGTGCCTTGCACTATTTGACCCCTTGTCCCTGAAAGGCTTGCTGTCCTTTACAGTAAGTAATCCTTTTGCAGTGGGTTGAGAATGCTTCATGTTAGTACATATGTATTCAGCATGATGCTTCTTAAAAATTACAATGCATGCAGAGGTGGCATAAGAAATACAATGCTGGCTGCACATTCTCCCTCTGGCACCTAGCTTGGAGCTGCAAGCATTTGTCTGGTAAATATGAACAGAAGAAGTCAAATGCTTACTTGAAGGGAGAAAAGCAACATCCAGGCTGAGAATTATGTTTTCACAATCTTTATAATGCAGTGAGACAAATGGGAACAGAGACCTTTGTTCAATTCTCTCAAATTCTGGAAAGTAAACAACCTTTTGGCACAGGACTTATAATTTCAACATAGTGTAGCCTGTTTAATATATAGTGGATTAGTGCTTGTTCTGGCAGGATTTGATCTCCTAGGACTTTTTGTGAGCTGCTGTAAGAAAGGAAGGGGAAAAAAAAAAGAAAGGCAGATGAAAACCATTAATTGTGCATCAGGCCCAGAGTCTCCCCTGAACGGATTTTAAAATCCCAGGGTTAGGTTGGTTAGAGACTGAATGAATCACATTTATAGAGAGATGCAATCAGTTAAGAAGAAACTATCGCTGGTGCCAGTTGCTTTCATAATCTCTTAACCATGGTACAGGAATGCACAGCACTGGCAGTGAGGAGGCAGCAAGGAGGTAATAAGCACAATTTAATTAAACACGGAAGATTGAAAGTTTCTTAGCTTTTCTTTCTTTCCTTTTTATTCTCCCCATAAACCCAGAATTAAATAGAAGCACATTGACATTTCTTTCCAAGTATGTGAGCACACATGTATGGGTACGTATAAACAAACATATACTGGCACCCTACATTAACTTATGTTGGAAGAAGTAAGCAGTGGTTTCCCTGAGGCATTATGTGCACATGTGCCAAATGGATGCATTAAAAAGTATTCCACACAAAACCACACCATACATTACAATGAAGCATCAGGAAACCATGGTGAAAAAGCAATTAGATTTTTTTTTCTGGCATTTCTCCTTTACCTGATGTGTAATACTGCAACACTTGAGATGTAAGAGGTAACTTGTGGTGCAAGTTACCTGCTTGTCTGAAGAAAAAAAGCCTCTCATACCTAAAAAACCATTTTGGTACTATGCTGATGGGCATAATCAAAACAATTCAAGTAACCTGACAAGATACACTAATATCACAACATTTAATAATTTTGTCAGTGCTCATATTCACATAACTTGACCCTACAACTCTATATGAGTTTAACTCAAAAAGAGATTGGGAGGAGTTGTACTCCATCAAACAACTGGCTGCTAAGCACTAATTTTGACTACATATGTTGCTATGGACAGGAAAGCTGATCACTTGTCTTTGGATAAATATTGATAAATACAGATACTCTGATTTGCTACATTTATGTTCTATCCTATATATGAGGTAGTTGTATATAATGTGTAACCTCTATTTTCATAAAGTGGAACAGCGTTCAAGTTACAAAATGTGCAGAAATATGCTTTACTGCTTTGATGACATTTACAGTTCAGTTGCTGAGAAACATGAAGTTCTTTATAGAATCAAGCCTGAACATTTTTCTAGGTTCCTGAAGTCTAATCTACTCTCCTAGCAGCTATTTCTCAAAGGAGTAAAAAGCAAGCAGCAGCAACAGCATTTGCTGGTTCAGGGATAGTTGGACTTTTTTCATCCCCCTCCACTTGTTTGAAGGCAGTTGTTAGTCAGGTCTGCTTCAGCAAAGAGGGAGTGAGAGGGAGCAGGGTGTCAGGAAAGGTCACAGACAGCTTTTACAGGAAGGCTTCAAGGGACAGACAACCAGTTCAGCTAACCAAGCCTAAAAGGCAGTGTTAAGGGAACAAAACCTTAAAAACTTCAAAACATTAAAAAATGAGTAACAGTCTAGTCAGTACTCTTCAAGAAAAATGTGGAGCAGCTTCTTACTGAACATTAGGGCAGAAAAATATTTTAAGACTATTCAGTCAGAACACGATCTTTTTAACATTCAGAAGAGGATATTCAAGAAGAGTATCATTTTGTTCATTACAGAGAAGCAAACAGCATCATTATCATCACCACCATCACCACCACTTATCATTTTTAGCCTCTAGAGATCACAGCCAGGACCAGCACTCTGCTGTGCTGGAGACTGTACACACAGATAAGGAGAAGAGTTCCTTGCTCTGAAGGGTTTATAATCTAAGCAGGTAAAACAGAGAAAGGAAAGTGCATTGCTCCCTCTGTGCGAGGAAGTACAGGGAAGTTGGTTCAGCAGAACCTGTATATATTGGAGACAGTATACACAGTGGAGTTGGAAATTTGGCATGCTGGAGAATGAGCAACAGAAAAAGTGGAACATTTGGAGCAGGAGTTTTTGTCTGTTTTTACAAAAGGATAGATAAGCTCATAATTCAATTATTTGCCTAGTAACAATCATTTAATCTCTAAAATAGAAACAGTATTTGCATGACATTGATCCTGAAGACAATCAGTAGCAAATGTGAACATCAATATAAACTTTATACCCTATACTCTTTGTTTTTTACCTCATAATCTTATTCTTCGTGACACAATATGAGGTTTTCTGACTGCTCAGGACAAGCCCCACTAATAGGAACTGACTTGGCTCTTTGACTACTGTATCTATTTCTCTGCTGAAATTCAGAGAAAATGGGGCTGAAAATGGACTCAGGGATACTCAATAAATATAAGCCAGTCAGGAGGCAGTTTACACATTGGTTTCACAGAGTTGTGTATCTTCTCACAGAGAAAATACACTATATTCTTCTTACCTCAGGAAAAAAAAATTAAAATACAAAAATAAAAAAGGTAACAAATTAGTCCCAATACATTTCTTTTGCTCTAATTTCTTTCTAAGGAAAGTTCTGTTACTGTCCTCTCTATCTTTTGACTGGATCCAGCTCTTTATCTATCTCTTAAGAAAGATTCGGTGTTGGCCAGATTCTTCTCTCAAGGAGAAGATGCTGATCATTCTGATGTCTCTCAGGACAGTCTGGAGTTTAACTGAATCCCTTCTTACTTCTTTTATCTCTTTCTCTACTATATTTGTCCTCTAACATACAAGAAGAACTTCCTTTAAATGGAGATGTATTTATTCCCATTTAATTCCACAACATGCCAGATAAAATGTGTGCTGCACAGACCCATTTATGCAGGAGTTTACCCCCAATAGTGCCTTCTAATAATTGATGCTGAAGCAGACATGAAAATACTTAGGATGCTATAAAAGCAAAATTTACAGTGAGTCATGTCCTAGAAGGGAAGGAAGAGAAGAGGCTTAAGTGAATCAGCTGGTCAGGCCTGAGTAACAAACAAAAAACCTAGAGCTATGTTTTTTCTTGCAGCCTGGTCCTTCACCAGAGTTGCCACCCTTCAGAGAGACAGCACCCGTATAACCAACACCAGAAGGCCACAGCTGGTTCTGCCCAGGGCCAGGCAGCAACATCTGCCCTGTGGAATCTGTGCCCTCTGCTCCAGAAACATAGTGCAGGGATTTACCTACAACCCACACCTGGAGAGAGCTACGCTGATGTTCTAGAGATTATTTGCTTGGGTCCGGTATTTCACCTTAAATTGGAACCTACTCCCTCCCCCTGGCCCCATCTCAGAGGAATAAACAGAGCCCAAGAAAGCAGAGATTTAAGAAAAGAGGTTTTCTGAACATCACTGGAGCTTTTTCCACTCATATCCTTTCTGCTCTTTGGCAAGTCTTTTCACCTCCCAGGAAGAAGCTTTTCTCTGTACAATGGTAAGTATTTGAGAGTTTGAACATGTTAAGAGTGTCGATAGATGATAGTATAGAATTAATTTGATATGTATCACTGCTATGGCACAGGAAATGTTATAAAAATAATTACACTAAATTTTCCCAGTCTTACTGCATATCAGGCATACTTAAATTCCTCTTATATAGCTAGACATGTTTCTAATTAACACTTACTACTTAATTCATTTAACACTCATTATCCCATTGTTTACTTCCCTGTCCTAGGTGCTCTTACATATCACAAGCCATGAGAAAAGAAACAAAATCAAACCCAACAACTACAAAAGAGAAAGAACAAAAGTTTTGTAAACAGGTGATGTTTGGAACAAAAGCACCCTACCCAGTTTGACATTTTTCTAAACAATATTGGCTGTGAGAAAGAACGACAAGAGACCATACAAGGAAAGAAGAAAAATTTTTAGCAACTTATTAATCATTTTTAAAAAGTGTGAAGAGGGAATTTCATTAGGGTGTGAAAGAATTAGCATGACTAATGGTTACACCAGACTAAATCCAAGTGATTAATGGCTTGATTTTGAAATTTGCTGAGCACCTGCATCTCCAAGATGCTGACTTCAAAAGAAATTTTGGGTGCTCAGAACTTCTGTAAATCAGGTCATAGTGACTTGTCCAAGGTCATACCCAAGCAGCTGATGACAAAATTTGAGGACAGATACTGCCCTCCAAAGTTCCTGTTCACACACTGGAACTAACTGGGAAATTCCAGAAACTCCTGGAAAACCCATTTCCTTGTTGTAAGTATTTTAGCTAAAACCAGGACTGTACGATGCTGGTCCTTCACTGCATAAATAACAGACACTTTTCAATCTGAAAAAAACCTAAACTTGTAATTCAAGTGACATAGAAAAAAGTTTGGGGTATTTCTTATATGCTAAATATATGAAAATCTAATACTTTGAAATCACATGATTTGGTAAATAGGTGATATGGCAAGGCAGAGATTTGTATGTTCAGTAGGAACAAGAAAGAAGAATTAGAGGAGAATATCAGTTAAAGTCAAACACAAGGCAGGTCTTCTGTTGATCTTTTGTTGCACATTGTCAACATTCTTTTCTTTCTTTGTAGTACCTCTTATCTAATGCTTGTCAAAAGGAAAATATGTAGCAAGACAGTAAAATGGACTTGATCAACTGAAAAATTAGTGATACCCCTTTGATTTTCAGTTTTAAGGAGAAAAACAGGACATCAACATACTTCTTTTACCTGTGCTTTCACCAATGGCAATGCACGGAGTTTCCTGACTGCATCAGTGATGTCTCTGGTTTCCACAAAGCAGAGGACACTGCAGATTGCTTTGGCTGCTTCAACCACATTATCGACTTTATGCTGATGATAGCAAAGAAAGGAATAAAAAAGGCAAAGAGTAGACTCATCGCATTTACCAGAAATGCCTTACCATAAACTTCATGCCATGAGTGTGCAGAAAATCGTATCTGCTCATGCAAAATTCAAACACACCATGCATCAGACTGGCTACTGAAATCACTAGCGACCAATAGTTTCCTAAGGAGAGCATAATTTTTGTGGAAGTCCAATTATCCTCCACAAAATGTGCCTTGTTGAAAACTGCAACAAATTTGGTATCGAAGACTGATTTGATGGCAAAACATTAGTTTGCCTGAACGTCATGAGTGTAGAAGCACTGCAAAGAAACTTCTGAGGAAACCAGAAATGAAACAATTCACAAGCTTTCTGAGGTTTTATGATTCCGTGAATTTATCCTCGTTATTGTCTCCTTCCCAACTCTGTGAGAGCTGGAAAACAGCCATCTTCCTCCTAAAAATAGTGACTGTGTGGGAGGCTGCACAATCTGACACCTGTGGACTGAGTACTTCTGCAACTAGCTTTCTGCAAAATTGTACATATAGTTAAAGCTATTAAATCTTATTGATCACAAATTTAGATCTTTAAATATTACCATATGAAAAAATCACTAGATGAATAATCTCAGAAATACTTTAGGGAATTCAAGGCAAAAAATTTGGGTGCTTAAGGAAGGAAAACGCAGTCTTTAAATATCGAGTACTCTATGTTCAGGAAAATAAATAAAGAAATAAAAAATCATGGGTTTCCTGCATAGTTATATCACTTCATTAAACCTTAAAATACATTCTCTGAACACGCAGAAGCTCTCCTATAAATATTCTCCATGTTTCTGTGCTGATAAATGTTCCTTTTAGTGCACTACAGCATGTGTATGTACCGATAATACCATTTCTCTAACTTATCCATTTCATGCGTGAAAAAGAAAAACTGTACCAAGATGAACTTTCTGGTTTCATGCTTAAGGTCTATGTGCAGACTGTACTGAGAAGGTTAACACCTGCCATTAACACAAATAAATATAAAAACATATTGAGGTTACTAATGCCACATTCTTGCCTTGAGCAGAACTAAAGCAGATATAAATGACATAAAATATCCTCAAATATTTGGAGATCAGATCCTTTTAAGTTGTAGGGGATTTTTAGCAATTAAGGACAGCAGTGCCATTTCATACTACAGGTTCTAGAGAGGAAAAGGCTAGGGCTGACAGTGATCTCTTGGGAGCTTTAGACTCTCCTTTGGTCTGAAGCTGGTTGACTGTCCTATCAAGTTACAAAGAGTACATTTCCTTTCTTTTAGATTTCCTTCTTATTAGTTAGATTTTTTTAAATTGAATTCTTGTAGAATTTGCACTCTGTGCACACAGATATTGCCAGCTGAAATAGAAATCTGTAAAAGTGGCATGGCTTCACTATTGTGTGTAACACTGACAAACCCAAAGCATTATACATGTTAGTTTTCTCTGAGTTGTTGAAGATATGCATGTCTGTCTGTCTATCTTTAAATACATGTGCATACGTATATTTAATAAACATATACAGTTTGTAAATAATATTAAGTAATATTTCAATTTAGCATTTGATTCAAATACATTTTAATTTAGCATTTTTGCTTCTTCACAGGTGGATATGGATTATTAGAATATAGGATTTTATGCCTATAAATATATTTCTGCAGAGCAATTCCTGTGCAGCACACAAACAACAGACATACACAGAAGCCATCCTTGAGTAGAGAGACAGCTCTCTGGACAGAAAGAAAATTATAAAAAGAGAAATCAAACCCATGAACAGTTTATGGGTTTTTATCAAACCCATTTACACATTCTACTCCATAAAGAGAGTTGAGTATCTTGAGGAATGCATCAATTTTTAACATGCTATTCCCTTTATAGCTAAATTATCCAAGGACTTAATATTTATGGAAGCTATTATACCATACACATTGTTTTTATGGTAGCTACTTCTAAGGAGCAGAGTGCAGATGAAGAAGAGTAAGCATACAAAAAATTATGTAATACTGTATACTATGAACAATTACTTCTTTCACACTGTTTCTCTGTTGGGACATTATCAGGTAAAGAGCTTTCCTTTTTCATATGTAGACATATGACATTGATTTTTGCCCCAAGAAAGGGCAGACAGAGATTAATTTCTTACAGAAGTTTTACATCTTCTGAAATTGCAATTAAGGTCAACAACTTGTAATTTTTTTTGCCTCTACACATTTAAATACCAGCTGAACCTTAGAAAGATATTTTGGTGTTTCAATTATTTATAAGTTTAAAAAAATGTTACTTCACTCAAGAACTTCTACACTCTGTATAAAAAATTTACAGTCTTCTCTACAGCAGTAGTACATTCTGAACAGATTTTGAAATGAAGTGTGTGTCAAGTGGTTATCAGGGCAATCAAAATGGCTGTTTAACTCTGGAAATGCTCTTTATATTTTGAGCCATCCCATCCTTATGCCAAACACCTTTTTTTTGCAACTTTTGTCTTCTAGAGGTACTATCCATCTTATGATTAATTTCCCATTTGTTTATTATTATTAATGATGATAGTGGACTTGTCAGTTAAGTCAGAAGTATTCATATCTCCACATCTTTGAACAAGTAAATTTAGAAATAGGGAGATAAATGGGCAAAATAATGTTGATTTTTTTTTAAACTGAGAATCTCAAAATCTGATTAAAACCAAATGCTTAAGGAATTTCCAGCTGAGTACAGAACTTCAGCAGGTATGTGTGTACTGAATTTGGTATCTGTAACTCCCACTGGCTTAAATTTCACAGTGTGCTAAGAGTGGACTGTGGTGAATCAGAGAAGGGTAACAACTCCCCCAGTGATGCCAGTGCTGGCTTTAAAAGCCGACATAGTTATTCCTGTGCAGCCTTGGGATAGGGGATAGTTATAAAAATCCCAATTTCAGACCTTCTACAAGTAACCTAATCAGAAGTTGAGAAAAGAAGTAAAAAAGGATTCAAAGAACAAATAAAGGCTGCATTTTTATTTTTCTTTCTTTACTATGTATTTGTAAGTTATTACATTGCAGCTTCATAATTTTTTAAGCCACTTACTAAAACAAATCAGTATCACTAGTTTTAATTATTGCAGATCTGAAAAAGCTCCATGTGCTGACGCCTCTGAATGAAAACATCTGCATGGTGATCTGACCTATATCATTAATTTGCAATCCTGCTCTTTTGAGCAATTCATATGAACTTTATTGAGTGTCCCTGAGTAGACAAGACCTTATTAAAAAAAATAAACTACTGAGAAATTTAGCTCTAGACACACATATTTTTTGGATAGTATGAATATTTGAAAAAATGTACTTCCTTCCCTTTATAAAAAGTTAATGATCTCAAGAAATTGCTTACTCAAGGTAAAAATCTTCAGCAAAAAGAAATTTAAGAGTACTTCATTATAGGACTGAGGAATATCTACCCAGCGTCAGTTGCAGAGGGTGGATGCAGAGTCTCATTAATGTTGAGGTTACAGCCTTCTCTGAATTTAGAATCTTCTTACTTTAGGTCCTAAAATTTCAAGTGAATGTAAATAACTACCCTGATGGGTCTACTTCAGTAAGGAAATATATATGCACATTTGAGCTTGGGGACCTCAATTTTCCAAATGGTTATGGCTGCATCACATTTTCTACACTAAATACTTCCCTTTGAGACGATGCTTACAAAGGAAAATTCAGTGAATAGTTATACAGTTATCAGACCCTGAGCTTTACTTTGTACCTAAGTACAGTTCAAAAGCTTATGAATTTGTATGCTTTTTTAGAAGTATCAAAGATTTACATAAATATTAAGAATATTTTTTCTCTGTATATTTATTTACTAATTTATTGATATATATTTATGTATTCATGTACATGTCTGTATGTATATGTGCATATATATGTATATTTGTATGCAAGAGCATACAGTTTTCTGACTATTCAAAATTGAAATACCATGGAGTAAGACTACCCAGGGAGATTAAAATCTGGAGTTAAACATATGTAACAGAGTTCTGAAGCAAAATAATAATTTTTTATTTTAACATATATTTCAAAGAAATCCATAATTTAGCATACTGAGTTGTAACTCTGGAAGGGATGCCCTGGAATATCTCTATGCTACAACACTACTCTTTGCTTTTACTAACATCTTTAGTTTTCTTTCCAGTTTTAAACTCTAGGAAAATTAGTTATCATGACAACCTGAAAGTCAGATCAAATAACCATGTGTTTTCTTCCACGGTATGACTCAATTTGTCCTTTAGTCATTTGTCCTTAAAACACTGGTTAGCAGGGAAGATTTCTTAAAGAGATTTTTCCTTCAAGGATGTAGCATTCAACTGGCAGCCCACGATGTTTTAAAATAAAGCTCTTGGGAGTTTTGCTGCCTAAACCTAATCCTACAAAGTATCACATGCTTGCAGATATATACTAGATATGTAAACAATAGGCTTCTGGGTTTGAAAATCAGGGACAAATTTTGCAGATGCATATAATGCATTATATCTCTACTAATCTCAAATATACTGTCAACATAAATGATCCTGGTTTTATTTACAGGTTCCTTGACACTTAGAAACAGTCACCTTTGATCTTTTAAATTTGTAGCACCTTCTTCCTAACCTCAAGCCAAGTTTTATTAACAGAATTTATAGCTTCTCAAAGTCAGATTAAACAGCCTTAATTAAAAGTCTTCCTTAATTGCATCTGAGACAGTTTAATAATTAGATACCTTTCACATATAAGTTAATGCTTTTCTGGTATAACAAACTGAGAACAAGTACCTCATTTTGTAGCAGATATTCCACTTGACTTCTATAGTTCATAATAACAGAGACAAGGTTCTGCCTGAAAATCAGAAAAAAAAAGAAAGCAACATCAAGTTAACAACAATTAGATAAAGAGAACAGGTTTGGGTTTTGTTGTTTCGTTTTTTTTTTTCACATTCTGTACATCTGAAATAGTTTAATTGACAATGGTTTCTGTGTTGGAATAAAATAAGGACAAGTGTATATGTAGAAATCAAGCAGTTGAGCCTGGATCTCCATGTTTATTTGGTAGTCATTTGCCACAAAGTGCAGATGCAAAAATCTATGTATACGTGGAAGATACAAGTTTCCCAAGTTAAAGAACTCCAAAAAGTAATTTGCTACTTCACTGTCTATTGAACTTCACATTCCATTTATTTTTTTCTTTAAGGTTAAGCAAGAGCTTAGATATTACCTTGAAGAAGGATGGACTCAAGTACGTACTACATTCTCATGGCTAGGCTTGATGATCTGAAAAGTCTTTCCCACGTAAATGATTTTATGATTCAATGCCTTTTTTTCTCAATCACTTCACAGGCTGAAGTTGCAGAGAATCAGGTAAAAAATATGCAAAACATCTGGAAAAGCTACATTTCAAAAGTCCATACAAAGTCACAAGTATAAAACTGTGTGTTATAAAAAGGGAAATCATTGCTACCCAATCCACTAAACTTTATTTGCGTACAGTTCTCAAATTTACATTCTCAAACCTTCAGCAACTGTCTCCTCCATAGGAGGAATTTCTAAGGTGTGAATTTCTTTTTCTTCTGTAGACAGACACGTACCACTCTGTGGTTCCATGCCCTTGTCATGCTACAGAAGGCACCACAAAGTTTGTACAGGCAGATTGCTGAGTCTTAGCAAAGCCTCACTAAATTAATTAGGATTATGAAGAGGAGTGAGCACTCTCTACACGGAACTCAGGACTGATGCTTCAGCTGTAAATCCCACCATTTTAGAACCACAGGTTCCGAGCACTATCACCAGCAGATAACCAGAATCACAGTTTTGCTTTTAAGGAGCATTTGTGTAATTTTCTGTGTTTCAAGCACTGAAATTCTAGCTGTTGTTTATTTGTCAGCTGGAACAAGACAAAAAAAGGTGCCTGTGGGGCCATGGCTAAGATATATTCCTGTGCTGGCCTCCTCTCTAGGGTCAAATCATCAGGAAAGGATACGGAAACTTAATTCCCACTTTTACACCCCGTCTAGTTAATTGATTGATAAAATGGACACATTATTGCTTTGATAGTCATTAGAGGTAGTTAGAGTTTGCAGGAGCTTTTATGAAAAAGTGGAAATTGCAATTTACATTCTTTCTGCATTATTTGTTTTACTCTATCGCTTTATTCTTGACTTTTTTATTCCCTGTTATATCCCCCACTCATCTTTTATTAGGGTTCTCCCTCTTCAGAAGGCTTAGAAGGAATTCCCCCCACTTTCCCATCCTCACTGCAGTCTGATGGCTGAAAGTCACAAAAGTATATTGATTTCTTCAGAGCAAATGGCCTATTGTTTACAGAGAAATTGTGTGTCCTCATGTATCTTAGCTGGGTTAAATGAGCAATCAGAGAGTTGAGTTCCAACTACAGTCCAAAGCACAGGTTTCAAGGTGCATGATTAGACTTTCATTACCTATATTGCACAGCAAGGAGAGAGAGTCATTGCACGGAAATAATCACGCAGAGTAATTTTAGGTGGCCTTCCCTGCGCTAGTACTGTAGTGCATTTCCCTGTGGATGCTTCTACTCACTTCCTCCTACAGGTGGTTTTGCCTTTACAGCTTTTTATTTCCAATCTGCACTAGCTTTATCTAGCCAGGCAGTCTGTGTGTGGAATAGCTGTCTGGCAATTCCTCCTGTAATCCTGTTAAATCACAGCTAATACAAGTTGTCGCTCTCCTTTGACGAAATCTCCAAGCGTAACATCTTTTTCATGGCATTAGCCAGCCCAAAAGTAGTTCTGAACATATGAGCTTTTCTTGTTGACTTTTTACATACAGGTAACCATGTTTATTAGCATGCTTGGCCTAAATGCAGGTTACTGAACAATTTTGGAAGTTATAAACATAGTTTAAAAAATTAGCATATTTCCTATCAGTTTATTTTACCCTAGAGAATTTTCTGTATACAGTAGCCATAATTTTACATAATTATTAGGAAGTAAATCCAGCAACTTGTAACACTGATTGAAATACTACTACTAATGCTGTCCTGAATCTTTGTGTGCTAGATAATAATTACCTGTATGTTATCACATAGACATACTTTGTATTTGTACATCTTAGACAGCTGTGTACAAATATGTCAATGCTAACCCAGGAACATTCAGGGTATCTTTAATGTTGAGGACATTCTTTTAGCAAGGCAATATGGTATAACAGTTTTGAAGAGACAAGAAATAAGAAAAAGCACAAACAACTTAAGAGAGTCAATCTTAGATCCCAGCTGGGAGGAATACGACAAGTATATACCATATACTTAGAGCATTCACTTTTCAGTTTCCTGGCAGCAGGACCTACTATGGAGAAATGTCAGATTCCCTTTCTAAAATGCTGTTTTATCACCATGCTGCCTAACTAAGCATGGCAGGGCCCAGACTGTTGTAGTGAATGGAGTTACATCCTGCTGGCAGCTGGTCACATGTGGCGTTCCTCAGGGTTCAGTACTGGGGCCAGTTCAGTTTTGTATCTTTATCAGTGATCTGGACAATGGAATTAAGGGCACCCTCAGCAAGTCTGTAGGTGACACCAAGCTGGGTGGGAGTGTTGATCTGCTGGAGGGTAGGAAAGCTCTGCGGAGGGATCTGGACAGGCTGGATCCATGGTCTGAGGTCCAACACGACCAACTGCCAGTTTCTGCCCTTGGGTCACAGCAACTTTATGGAGCACTACAGGCTGAGGGAAGAGTGGCTGGAAAACTACCTGGCTGAAAAGGACGTGGGGGTGCTGGCTGACAGTGGCTGATCATGAGCCAGAGTGTGCCCAGGTGGCCAAGAAGACCAGTGGCATCCTGGCCTGTACCAGCAACAGTGTGGGCAGCAGGACTAGGGCAGTGACTGCCCCCCTATGCTGGGCACTGGTAAGACCTCACCTTGAGTCCTGTGTTGGGCCCTCAGTACAAGAAAGGCACTGAGGTGCTGGAGCGTGATCAGAGAAGGGCAATAGAGTTGGGGAAGAGTTTGGAGCACAAGTGTGAGGAGTGGCTGAGGGAGATGGGATTGTTCGGTTTGGAGAAAAGGAGGCTCAAGGGGACCTACAGGAAATGATCCTGTTCTGCAGACAGTCTCTGTGATCCTAAATTTCATAGATTTGCCATCTGTAAAATACCCAGCTTCTCTCCATCTCTTTATAGGAAGGACCAGAATGGAAATTTGGGCCATGGTCCTAGGAAACCAGATGGGCCCCCAGTAAGCACCAGGTACCTGGAACAAGTCACTTTCTCTATGTTCTCCTCCATCTGCTAACTAGCAGGTATGGCATTAACCATTGTTGGCAAAGTATAACACGTTGATGAAAAACATCACAAAAAGTGTTAACAGCTTCCTTATGTAAAAGCAGGAAACAGAATATAATGAAAGTTGAATGAGGAATCTATCTCTCTTAGTGCTTGTCCATCACAGGTTAGTTTTAAAGTCAGATGCACCCTGTATCTTGTCTTATCTACCCTCCATAAAAAAAATATAAAATTAAATGAAAAATTATAGAAGATCACTCAACTGTGAAAATACAGGCATAATGAAGAGCAAACCTATTATTTTTACAGTATTTAATATCAAAAATTCTCTAAGAACAATGCATATTTGAAAATTATGACACCTTTAGTCATGGGAATCTTTGAGAAACATGAAACCTCTAATGAAAACTTCAATGATATGAAGGGAAGAGAATGGGGAAAAATTGCACAGATCCAAAAAAGATTACTGATTTTTGCTAAATAGTCACTAAAGTTTCAAAAGAAGAGTCTAAAATATTGAGCCAATTGTCTTTCTATTTGGTATCATTTCTCTCCCCAGCAGTTTTCAGAACTGTCCTTTTGGGCAAGGAGGTTCACTGCAAATACAAACAATTACAAACATAAATACTGCTAAATACCAGCTTACCGAGTCAGTCTCAAGGCACAAGTATCTCTTAACAGCTGATTCATACAGAACCTTCTTTGGTCATCCGCACACTGTGGAAAAGAGGTGTATAGTGAGATATATAATTCTGGTAAGAAGAATGTGCACTGGAGAGATTTGCACTGTATTTTCCAAAGTCAGCATGTTCTTAAGCATGTTCAGAATGTTTTGATCTGTTTATTTGCTATCTTATCATACCTATCTTGTACTAGGTGCTATTATACGTGTACCAGCGGGAGCAAGATTGTTCAGGAAAGGAAGCTAGCTGGACTTTGTAGAAGAGCTGTGGATTAGCTTCAGTGGGGAAATAGGATGTGCAGGGCAAGTAGAAATAGTGGCCAATTCCAGTGCCCCATCTACCTGGAGACATAAAAAAGGCAGACAACATTGCCTACAGCATGCATCAGTTCTGCTTGGATTTCACACAGTGGTGGGCCAAGGGAGAGATGACTCGCAGAGGTAGAGGTGAGCTGCAAGGGGAAATTTCACCCTGAGGAGCTGAGAGGCTTTCCTTTGTGAGGGAACTGATACTTCTTCCATCAGCTTTTGTTGTGCCAGAAAGCAAGAAGGGATTTTATTAAGTAGGTCAGTAGAAGTGAAGGCCCTAGGAAAACACTGGACCCATACTTGAGGAAGATGGTCCCTTGGCACACAGGCATGCAGAAAAAGCAGAGGCATTCAATGCTTTTTTTGTCTCAGTCTTTAATATTGGTGATAGTCCTCCTCTGAGCTGTAGGAACATGACTGTGACAACAGTGACTTTCCCTTTGTGGACAAAAAAAAATTGTTAGGGGCCAGCTGCATCACTTGAATACTCAAGTCCATGAGGCCTTGGTGGGATTAATCACAGGTTATTAAAGGAGCTAGCAGACTTTATGGCAGGACCCCCGCAGTCACATATCAAAGGTCTTGGCAATGTGGGGAGCTCCCCACTGGCTAGAAGCTAATGAACATTGTTCCAATTTACAATAAGGGCACAGCAAAATGAAATCGAGTTGAGCAGAAAGGAGGAGAAAAGAATACAGTTTATTTGGTAGGGACCTGGAATGATCATCTAGTCCAACTGATGGATTATGACATCACCAATTACTTATCCACTTGGATGATGGATCTACCTAGTGATGGATTGTGACATCATGGATGACACAGAATTCCTAGCTACTTCAATTTGGGCATCTCACTCAGTGAGCTCATGCCCCAAACTCAAGCTGAGTTTTGGAGTGGCAGGCAAGACCTTTGGTGCCGGTGCTCTCTGCAGCTCTCGATGTCATTGGAAGAATTTTCCTGGCCCTGGCACATTCAGGCAGCAGGGGCACCCAGGAAGGGCACTCACAGCAGTAGAGGTGGGCTGGGAGGCTTTCCTTCTCAAATGACATGGGGATTTGCTCTACTCCCCCCCATCCAGCCTTTCTCCCTTTGCTTGTGTGACACTGGCTGCTGCAGTGCTGGGGAGATGGAGCACCTTGAACATCCCAAGCAAGTGCAAGTGCCTCTCCTGCCAGACAAGCTCCAGCACTTTGCATGTTTCTCTTGACAGGACATGGCATCAGGTGCCAAAGAAGATATGGGGGAGAGCAGCTGTGCTGAAAGAGATGGCAGCCTGAGCCAGCTGCTCCAGGCAGGGCTACTGGAGGCAGCAGAAGACTCCCAGTGCCCCATCTGCCTGGGACACATGAAAAGGCCAGCCTATGTGACCTACTGCATGCACAAATTCTGCTTTCGGTGCATCCGGCAGTGGGCCGGGGGGAGAGACAACTGCCCCGTGTGCAGGCAGCCTATGGAGAAGCTGCTCTACTGCGTGCAAGGCCACTACAAGGAGCGGGAGGTCGGCTTGTCCGCCCGCCTGCAGAGGATGGTCATGCAGGGGGCCTTCCAGCCACTGCCCGCAGCCACACTACAGCCAGCACAGCCGGCCCATGACCAACAGCCCGTGGCTGGCAGAAGGGCGCTCCTGGGGACTGAGAGTTCCCTGAGGCAGGAAGGTGCTCCAGGGCCTTCCAACGCCCCTTCCCAGTGGGCTCCCCCATCCAGCACCTCAGATGAGACACCCCCACTGAGGGCAGGCGAGCGCCTGGCTGACCCTGCTGCTCCCCTGGACCCAAACAGTGGCACTGAGTAGCTGCAGCCCCTCAGCACCCCCCTCTACTGCACCCAATAAACAGCACCGTTCTTTCCAGCACATGTGTGTGGTGTGACCAGAGAATGTTTCCAAATGCACAAGGCCTTGGTGGGATTCATTCCAAAGTACTAAAGGAGCTAGCAGGTCTTATGGCAGGATCCCCTCAGCCCGCTAGCAAAGACTTAGGGAATCTGGGGAGGTCCCTGATGACTGGAAGTTAGTCAGTGTTATTCCAATTTACAAGAAGGGTACAGTGGAACAGAACAAAATTGGATGCAATGGAACAGAATGGAATGCAGAGAAAAGGAGAAGAGGGGGAAGCGTGGAGGAAGGAAGGAGGAGAACGTAGTTCAGTTGGTCAAGATCGACAGTTTTCGAGTCCAACTACCTCACCTCTCCAGGGCTGACCAAGAATTAAAGCCCATTATGAAAGGTATTTTCCAAATGCCTCTTTCTAAGGGGCTGATAGTAATGAAGCATCAACCACCTTTCTGGAAACCTATTTTTGGTGTTTGACCACCTGCTCTGTAGGGAATAGTTTATGCAAGACTGATAGGATCCAAAGAGGATTTGATGGGCTACAGCAACAGATGGGTGGGTGTGAATTATTTAGTATTCAAATACATATGGTTAATTATTAGATGCAAGAGTGCCAAGATACTAATATGTTTTATGACACTAGTTAAACTACTCACTTAGTGGACATTTCTATGATGTAAAATATTCCATATTTCAAAATTTAGAAGGATCATATAGATCACAGCTCAAATTCTCCCCAGTAGAGTGCATATTATTTCACAAAAATAAACAGTAACTGCATATGTATAACTGCCTGGGACAGCTGAAGAATCTCAAAAATCTCAAAGTTTCTGCCTATTTTAGTTTTGAAAAGAACACTTTTTACATATTTTTTAATGAATTATGAGTGAAGGAATTTTTTTTCCAAGAGCCTGACTCTAAGTCTGTGACTTTCCAAAGCATTCTACAGCCAAAGCCACATGTTTTAGATGTATGCAACAACACTGTGAGCTCAGTGTAGACTATGTCAGATCCTTACATTCGGTGTGACTGTAGCAGGTTTCAGTAGAGCTGAAGAGATCTATAGAACTGGGTCCAAAGTGAAATGAACACTGCAGCTTTCAATGCACCATATCTGTCTCCTCTGCTGGGTTTTTCCTGGTCCTGAGAGACTCACTGACACTCCTGCCTGCAAACAGAACCACTCCTTTCTGTACAAGTGCCCTGTCACAAGCATGCCCTGAAGCTGGAGAAAAGCTCTCTGTCTGTGACTTATTCCACCTCAAGAGCTGCTCATGTTCTTTGCTATTATTAACACCATGAAGTAACTTCATGGCCTGAAGCGCTCAGAGCTGTGTGTTACTTTAAAGGGGTGATCAATAATTCACTTGAGGAGATCTTAAAATGTCACCCTTCTGGTTAAATCCTCTTGTAGGTTCCAAAAATTATTTGAGATAATTAATGTTTTCTAATGTCCTGAAAGCTGCTGATTTGTCTTCTAAGCTTGTTAGTTACTTGGCTGAAAGATATTATTGTTTGCTAGTAATCGTGCTGCCTGGTAATTATAACCATTTCCAAAACTTGAAACAAAAAGGATGCTCTGTCTCTGCTCCTGCCCTCCACAGTGCACTACAGTGTGTTAAACCTCGTTTAAACATTTCAAACTGCAACCGAATTGAAGGAGACTTTACACATTAATAGAACAAGAAGCATTTTTCAGTAGCACAATTTCAAGGGATAGTTAAATACAAGAAAAGGCTCCCTTCTATTTGAGGAACTACACAATCCCTGTAGAAAGCCATAAACATTTAAATAATGGAAAAACCTCTACCTTTTTATCATGATGGGCCTCTGACTTCTCTGATCTGTGATTATGCTCAGAATGTTAATGCTTACCCCATTATGTCTGGTAAAATATTAACAGTGATACTGTTTTATTTTTATCAAAATAAAAAAAAAAGCTTTTGAACTATTTGGAAATATCACTTTCTGGTTGCTTTAGTCCAAAAATCCCTTCCTAGGAGCAAGTGAGGCTCTAGTTAGGAACCCATAAGTATTCTCTGCTACTTCTTCACTACAAAGATTAATGCTTTCCTGAGATAATCAGATTGTGGATTTAACTCTGAAATAAATGGATCTCTTAGGCAGAGCACTCCCTGGATACGGTACCTGGATAAAGTACGGATTCTATGCTGTTCCACTGAATATTTCTTCTCAACCCCCACCTATCCACCAGGAATTTAACACTTCTGACCCACTACAACTTGTGGTTTGTGCTTAAAAGTTGCCTCTTAGATAACACATGGGTTGAAATAGAGAGTAGAACAGCTGTGTAGTCAAAACAAACCAAGTAATCATTATTCAGTATTACTGCAACCAGTGTACACTAGACCACCATTCCACAACAGGATTATTGGATTTTCTCCACATTTGTTGTCAGTCTCAAGATTTCAACATGTGCAGAAAAATCTGCAGGATGCAGAATTCCCACTCATGTCAACAGAAGTTCTGCCTAGATGGTATAAACCCAAACTTTGATATATTTCTATAATATATAGATAACCATATGTTCTCTGTAGAAGCTTACATAAGTTCAGTAGAAATTGAGCATCTTGCAAATTCATGTCTTAAAAGATTTTTCTTAAAGAGTGTTACTGCTGATAAATCTCATGTGTCAAAAAAAGAAAAAGTTAAATTAAAGGTCATCCAGTAGGCTGAATGACCTGTGATTCCATGTGAAACCCCTGGGCAAATTTCCTGCTTGTAACTGCTCATCTGAAGACAATTTCCTGCGCTGAAAACCTCTTAATAGAATGCCAGCATCCCACAAAAGAAAGCAAATATTCACCTTTAAAGATGTTTCTCAGCTGAATTTACATAAGAATCATGAACATTTACTTATCGGCCAAAGTTTAAAAGGTGTCTGGTTAAAAAAAAAATAGTTGCTCATTACTTACAAGTATCTACTTATATTGGTTATTAAGCATATAGGTGAAATAATAGTAACTTGTGTGTACAGACAGATTTTTTTAATTATGCAACCTGAATTTAACAGTGTTACGTAAGGTAAGGAAGAGTCAGGAAAGCAGCCTGCAGATGGCCTCGGTGTAGAGTTTTGCTTCCTTAGCACACAGACAAGCTTTGAAACTTCAGAAGAGACTCCTGAACATATCATTAGTTTCCACTTTTAAAGATCTGTAGTAGTAGATGCCAACATAGAAAAGGTAAATAACTTTTCCACCATTACACATATTTACATGTGTCCATAATTACACCCAATCACCAACACTTCACTCTTCACAAGCCCCTCTTTGGCAGCTGATTAAAGTTCTCCATCTCCAAGCACAGGATGTATTGTCACAGATCTAACATCAGAAAGGACTGTGATGACTATCTAATCTCAGGCACATGGTGATTTCTGCCTCAATCTTAACAACTTGCAGTTAAATGGCAAGATACCACAGATACTTTCACCAGAGAAAACTCATTCCAGTGGTCACTGAATGTGTTCTTTTTAGTGCTGTGATATGGGGATAGGGTGAAAAAGGACATACGAGATGGACACTTGCTCAGTCCATTCTGAAGGTATATTTAAAGGTGCACTATTTTCTCTAGACTGAAAGCAAACAGTTGGTAATTCACTGATCTGAATCGTATTTGAAGAAATGACCTGGTGATGAAAAGTTCTGTTTTCTAACTTACTTTCTTTGACAATGCTATGTCAAAGAGAATCAATAGTTTTTTAAAAATAAGTAAGTGAAAAATACTGGCAGTGAAGAATGCTGCTAATTTAAACTGGGATAGCAAATATCAGCACTATCTATATCTATCTATCAACTGGTTAAAATGTTAAATATACATAATCAACTTCATTATAGTTCTTTTTTTAATGCTCCAGGTAAGACATGGTGTTTCACATGGGGACACATAACAAATTAAAAGAAAGCCCTTACCCCTTTTTTGCTAGACATCTGTCATCTGACCCATATATTGACAGACTTAGGCTAACAGCACACCTATGCAAAGCAGGTAATTGGCCCTATCTGTGAGCAGAGATAACACATTGCCAGTGAACATTGCCCAGAGCAAAGCTTCTGCTGTAGTGCAAACTTTGGGCTGGAAGTAAATCAAGGTTGCCCACTAAGAATAAAGTTAACATTCAGTAGCATAGGTCAGTGTCACTCAAGCTCAGTAATCCACTGTAAGGTTGCTTAAACTCAGTCTGAACAGCCATCTCTTTGAATTTAGAGACGATGATAAAATGTTTTCTGCAAGGACATTTCTGCGTGTGTACAAACAAGCACACACACACATATGCGTCATGCATGCACAAACACACCATCAGTGACTCTGGCTTTTACAACCCCACTCTGGTTTTTAGTGATAATGACAAGAATCCAAATCTAATCTATTCAACACAGTAAAGAAGTTTTGCCCTTGTTATATTTCAAAATAGAAAGGCTGGTGAAAAATAAGAATTCTCTGACCACCTGAAAAAAAACAGCATTACATTCTGACAAAACAGATTCTTTTTCTGAAAAAGTAACCTTTGGTCTTTTCCAGTCGCATTCTCTACAGTAACTCACTAGACAAAAACACAGGAGCAAAGCAGAGATGCTCCCCAGTATGTTTCACCTGGAGTTCAGCAATAATATACTCATTGTCAGGAAAGCAAACCATCTCTGGAGGAATTTTATTTCTTCAGGGATGCTGAAAGAAAGAGGATGAAAAAAAGACCACCTACCGTTCTAGCCAAATTTTGCTTCACATGAGTAGTGCTGTGTAGTCGAAGCTGAATGCAGGGGGTTGCCTTGCGAAGACTTTCATGGCTGCCCAAGGTATGATCGCTGCAGTTTGGAGGAAAATAAACAAATGTTGTCTCTGCTTGTCACTTTCTTCTTTTTGCTTTCCTTGTTCCCTCTCCTAAAAGCACCAGCAGACTAAATTCTAAGTGCAAAGAAGACTAAATAATAAAAACCTCGTATCTGGTGGCTACTTCTGTGAAAATTGATGGGGTTTGGTTCTCACATGTTTTCTAGTGAAACACGTAAATGATTGCTTATTTGTGTCATTGACCATTAAGTTCCGTAACAGAACAACAATGACAGAAAGAGAGAATAGCTCAAACAAACTGAACAAACCTCAAGATTATTCATTCATGTTCTTCAAACCCAAATTAGTGCAATTTACAGAAAGTATCCTGGTTATGAATGCATCACTGCAGGATGACTCATGTGTGATACCCAACTTGAAACCCAAATATTAGGTATAAGTTAATATAAATCTATATAACTATTACGTTAATATGAACTGTAAGTTTGAAAATCATATCTACTAAGATGGGTGGACCTTGATTCTTAAAGTTCTCTCCCTGTGCAGCTCACAAAGAGGTGATAAAAGCAGAGTTGGTCTTTCACTTTCTTAAATCATGTGTCAGCTAAGGTCAGACAGAGCTCTACTCACTCAGCTGGAGTGGTTCTTACAAAACACGCTGCTGGTCAAAGCAGTTCTACCACCCTGTGAGAGGGGAATTCCTTATTCTTATTTGCCTCCTCAGAGTAGCTTCTAGTCCATTTACCACTCTTGGCAACTTCTCAGTTATAATTCAGACTTGGTTCATCACTCAAAATTACATGAAAGAAAACCAAATTCACTATTTCCCCCCCACATCATGTTTTAAACACTTTTACATTTGAAAAAATCCTTTGGGATTAATGAGTAGTGAAAAACCCAAAGTCAAATTTTCTCAAAGACAAATTCATCACCAAAACAAGTTAGTATGCATCCTCAGTTACAACTATAGTGTGTATTCAATTGGATTCATGTAGATTTTTTTCAAGCCTCCAGCCAAAAAAGGACAAAAAAGAATATTTCATATTTATACAGTTTTACAGCATGGTAAGTTGTTTCAGAATTCTATGGTCCATGAAGAAAAGGTGATTCTTTTCTGCTTTGTCATGGACCATGGAAAACTCAGACTTTAGGTATAAACTGTACTTATACCTAAAAACACTTTTGATGGAATTTCTGAATAAAAATGGATGGATTTAGTTAAAAAAGGCTCACCCTATGAATAAATCATGGATTATGGGAGACTCATATCTCACACTGAGCAGCACAGGTCCCCACCATAAATGAATGGTTAAACTACATAAATATGCTGCAGGTAATTGCCATTCAGCACAATTACAGGGAATTAATATATCTTGTAAATGCCCTGTGCTCACACTACACTGTAGTTAAGTAAATTACATACTCTCCATTAGAGGCTACAAAAGGTGTAAGTGCAGATATAGAAATTTTATTTTTTTAAAACATATACATTAAGTATGATGGAGGTCAAATTCATTTCCACTTGACAAAACAAATACCTGAAGCAAGTTGCTCCTCTGGTAGCACTTCCATACATTTGCAAAATTTTTTGATTTCAAGAATATAATGTGCAGGTGTAAGAGTGAGAGGTTAACACGAACCCAGTTAAATACCTGCACTAGTGAAAAGCATAACCCTTTTAATACCTAAACCCTTCTCAAATCCCTCCACAAGCAAAAGTCCAAGGGACCAATTCCCAGCTCCTGTTACTGTACCAATGCATCCATTCTCTTCTGTTGCCCCTCAGCACACCTCTGTGTGGTGCCTTTCCATGGCTTTCTTGAAACTTCTTCCTCCCTTCATTTCACCTAATCAAGTCTCCTTGTGACTCTACTGATGAACTCCCCACGACTGGGTTGAGCCAGTAAGGAAACTGTGTCTGAGTGGGGTGCGTAGGGAGTCAAGGGGGGACCCATCCCATCACTGGAGCCTCTCGCTGTGAAGGGGCTTCAGTCCCAGCAGTGAAAGTCTCCAGTGATGGGACTGTGACTACCAGAGTGGCTCCTGCACGGTCAGAATGGAAAGTTTCCTGAACACTTTAGAACTGCCTCACACCTGTTTTTAACCTTATACCCTGCCATTATTTCTCTTCTTTCCATTCTGCCTCACCTCCAGCCTTTGGACAGGCATAGTAAGAAGAATAATACAAAGACAAAATATTACAATATTGTACCTGTGAGTCCTGAATGACTTTTTCCTCCAGTACAGGTTCTTATTGCAATGCCAACATCACACCAAGCCAGTGACAGGAACTGGTACAACTATACCAATACAGAGGAGCATTCTGCTAATGTATAGCTATACCCTCCTCTGCAGGTACAGTTTTGTACCACAGATGTATAAAAACTGCCTTTTGCAAGTATAATTTTTCCATGTCATCATGACTCCAGGCAAAACAAGCTAGGCCAAGAGAAGTTGAACTATGTGATTATAACTACATTTACAGCAGTGGTTTGTGTTAGCTCTGCTGTGTCACGCAGATCCTACACATCATCGGATCCTTTACTGACATACTGAAATGCAGCAGGCAGGAGGACTGGCCATACAGTTCACTTCAAGAATGGTTTTTATGTGCACAAATACAAAGAGAAAAGTTTTGACAGATATTGTTAAACAAGAGACTAGACAAAATGGATTAATGCCTCAGCAAAATAATGCGTAAACCTGCTCTAGATGAAAAGTGAACTATAAGAAATAGAAGTGTAGCTTCGCCACAGATTGACAGATCTTAGCTGTACCCCAGGCAGATTTGCTACTATACCTGTACTAGTAAAACTCAGGTAATAGATCCCCTGTGGAAGATAAAAAGTAACGGGTTTACAGCACTCTGAGCTCTGTAAAGGAAACAAAAGTGCTACAACACGATTAACTCAATTTTTCCCCCATTCTCCTCTGAGATTACATGGAGAATATGGCTTTGTGAGAATGCCAAGACAAATGACAAAGTGAAAGGCAGTCTTTGTCTTTAGGAGACAAGGTAATGACTGTCTAAAGAAAAAAGGACCTGCACATGGTCTCACAATATATCAGAAGGAGAAAAAGGGAAAATCCCTATTTCTTGAGATTCCCTCACTACTTGCTTCCCCACAGCAAGGTTCTCTGACATGCTTTAAGCTCCAAATCCTAATACAGTTCAATCAGACTACTTTAAGGGACTCAGCTGAGCAGCATCTCTGAATGAGAAACTTAATCTGTACTGGCAAGAGAAAATTAAGTTTCTTTTTCACAAAGAGCATGTTCATCCAAAGGTACTTGCTTCTTATGATTCCAATCTGCATGATTATGTCTCTGCCCTGTGCATAATTAATAGATTAAACTTTGAGTCAAAACCAATTCTTATTTAGGTTTCAATTCACACAGAATAGAATTAGTAAGGCAAAAAAAATGTCATCAATAAGGTCACAGGCAAGCATGTAAGATGAAATTATTAGCATTTACACTTCTCAGTTCCATACCCCTACTCACTGTGTTGCCTGAACTGCAAAGTGGTAAGATAACTGTGCAAATTACACTATGGTAGAGCGTGGATGGAACTTTCAATACTCTGATCTCTTGGGGAAAAAAAAAAAAAGGATTTTTCGAAATAAGGCTTAAAAATATCCTTTTACTACACTCTTTTGCTGGATCTGCACTACTGCAACCTATTGCTAGCAGACAGATCAATAAAAAAAATAAAGAAATTTTAAAAAATTTAAAAATTTCATCAATTTTTATATATACTCACTTGTTTTATCTGGCTTTAGAAAAATGCCCTGAGTTTGTGGCCTGTTTTTCTAAAGGCAAAAAAGTCCAAATGGACAATTGATTCATTGCTGACACATGAGAAGGGTTGGTTTTGGCTTGCTGCTGGTATTAAGAGTCAGGAGTTATTTGACACATGGTGCTCAAGCCCAATTTAATTTACTTTTATACAACATCTTTCATGAAGGGTATCATAAAATCATTTTTAGGGGTATCCATTTTAAATTTAAGGAAAGATAGTAAACTGTGAGAGCAAGATTTAAAGGTGGATGTAGAAAGTTTGGATCATAGGATGATAAAGAATTTTTAGAAACAGCAGATGGCCCTCCAAGACATATGAGATGCTCATGAACAGGACAAGTGTAATGGAGTGGAGAGTACACTCACAGCAGGGAAACCCAGAGAAGAAGGGTCTTGGGATACATAAGAAAATCAGAAGCTTCTGTGAATAGCAATAAAAGTTGATGACAGAAACAATGGGGTTTAGTCCTCTCTTCTTTCAAGGAATCTGCATCTTTCAGACAGGATTCTGCCTCCAGATGCACTTACACTGAACATCTGAAAAAGGAACTACAGCAAGTCAACTGAGGAACTAAAGTACACTTTACAATGGCAGAAGGGGCACGGACAAGGTACAAAACTTCTACAGGCACTGTAAGAAATACTTGAAAGTGTAGGAAGAAGAAGAAGAAAGCCTACAGGTTACAGCAAGGCCAGGGTTTCCAATCAATACACAAAGTGCACTTAAAGACAGGAAACCAAATGAGATTCCAAATCAGAATTTCACAGATGGTTCTATTAATTACACATTGACCTGCAACCTACATCCAACCTGATATTTGGATATTTGAAATCTCATATTCAACTTGTGAGTCAGATGGGATGTGAGATCAAGGATCTCGCTGTAGAAAGGGAACAATGGATGATGAAATCTTTTGGTGCTGAGTGTAATGATCATTAGCACACAAGTATTCTCTTCCCCCATCATTCAAAACTAAATGGATTCCAGAAATCATCAGGTCTTTCAGGTGCTTCTGCAGGAGGCAGGATGAAGTGCTCATTAATGCAGTCCATATAACAGTACATGAAAGCTTTTGACAGAACTTCACAAAGCTGTCTGCTTGACTAAACCACTCTGGTCCAAGAACAATTCATCACGTCACCATTTTGGCTTCATTTTGGTGTTTTTTTTCTGGATTGCAGTAAAGCAGGAGCAGCAGAATATTTATTCTCTTTGCTGTCTCATAACTTGGGGAAATTCTACAGGAATTCATCCCCAAACCATTTCAAAATACTCTTTTGGGGAAGAACTCTGGACGAGAACATCAAATCCCTGTGTTAGCAACACTGGGAGGAAACCAATTTGCACTTAAAGATAGCCCACACACAAAAAAAATTTCACCCTGAGGCAACTCTGCAGGCCATGTTAAGCTACCCAAGGGATCACCGTGGTCTGGGGTTTCAAACTTCAGATACTCTGATGAAGAGGCAGAAGAAAGGGAGCTGAGCTTCACGTTATACCACAGACTTACAAGCTACAGAAGCCAGAAGTGCAGCTCAGTGCTTTCTGCATGACGGTGATGGAGCAAAGCAAAAAAAGTTGAGAATGTTACTGACCTTGTTTCACTGCTAATGAGACGTGCAGAGATTCTGCAAGTGCAGGAATTTTAACAGTCCACTATTGCTGTGTTCTTTCCGACAGTGAAAACAAAACTCTTTAGTATATATTGTATACTGCATTGAAACATGTTGAGCTGACCATCAATAAAGGCTCATTATTTCCATTTTTTAGCAATTAGAGAATGGGCTTAGAAGTGTTGAAGTTTCCATCTTTAGCTTCCAAACATAATTCACCATAAACATCTGAACATTTGACCTGTAAGCCTGTGTTACAGTAGAAATGTTCAAGCTGGATACAGAACAAAGCTAATTTACACAGTGTGACACTTGCTCTCACAACTATGTTACTTTCATTAATCAAACTGACTTGCTCTAGGCTAGTTCAGGTAATTTTTACACTCCACTATAAATACGACCACTTCTAAAATTTTCCCTTTCAATTAAAGACATACACTATTTTAACTAACACTTCTTACATCTCTAATAGATGAGCTGTGATTCCTGCAGTGCCATCTCAACATCACCAGAGTACTGCCAGCTTCTCCCCTTCTGCTGCAAGTCACCATCCCCACGGCACAGCTGACACTTTAGCTGCTTCAACACAGTGTCTGCTCCCTTTTGCTGACAGCTGAATTTAAGCTGCCAGAGGGCAAGAAAGAACTATCAGAGTCCAGTAGTGCTTTCTACCACCACCAAAGCTTACTTGAATTAACGTGAATCAGGGCATTTATTTCCTTACTTGTAGACTACATACATTCAGAAAGACCTGCATGCATATATAATATGTTTTTCTTTGCCTTGCAGTTAGCATCAAAGTGCTGACTTCATTTGCTTTACTACCACGGCCACTGAACATGAAGAAAAACCACCTGCTATGCAGCTGCATAATATTGTTTCTCCTCTCTTTGGCTATTTCCTCCTTTGAGGATATACTTATAACATCCCTAGGAGACAGTGGAAGCAGCAGCACCCTTGTATTATGTATGAGAAAGGCCAGAAGGACAACTGAGTGAAAGAAATTATTAAAGGCTGCACAAAGCTTGTGGAAAGGAGCCAGGATGTGAATCCTTGCACTAGAGCACACCATCATCTCTGTAGAACACACCTACCGTGTGTTTCAGGAGCTTCAGAAACTATATATGAAGAGTTTGGAACATAAGACTCTAACTCTCCCTATGGTTCTGTTTACATGGCCCATGGTTTAATGAGATACTTACTTTTGTAAGAATTCATCAGACCCATAAACACTTAGAAGGTATTTCTCCTGGGCTGGGTATCGATTTGTGCAACGGAGGATCTCTACAATTAAGTCATGAGAGATACAGCCTGCTGTAAATAAAGATAGCAAGAAAAAATTATTAGCAGCTTGCCAGAGAATTCCAGGCTAGACACTTGAGCAAAGAAAAGTAGGTATTTATTTTTGCAACTCCTAACAACTGCTGCAGACTAGCTCCATCAAGAGGAATTAAATCAGGACACACTTGATTTTATTATTTGTTTAATTTTTCTTCAAATATCTTACATGTCACAGAATCTATGTCCATTTAGAGGAAACTAGGCATTTGTTAGGTAGCTGGGAAGAAGAAGAGATGAGTAACATTCCCAAGAAGAAAGGAAGAGACAAATGGTGATTTAATCTTCTTTTTCATTTTCCTTATGAATATCTTGGTACATTTCCAATGTGCAAACATGGCCTGATGCAAAAGTTGACTCTGTAGCTGCTCATGACACAGGATGGCTTCAGAATTTTACTTGGTATTATTTCTGCCATGCACATATTTTAGTCATAACAAAGTGGCAAATTAATACTCAAATGCATTTTATATATATATGTAATAGATTATATCAATATCATTTAATATATATAACCACATAATATAGAAATATATATAATCCCTATAAATTAAGAAGTTCTATGTCAGTCTGTACAATCTGCTGTTCAGAAATACTCCAGCAATTTGAGAATTTTTTTCAGAGCTACTTCAGCTTTTTAAGCCATTTTTCACCACTTGCCAATACACTTTCTCTCTGTCCATTTTAGAAGAACTGATTAAAACCAAAATGAATAGTTGTATATTCTGGATAATGTCTCATAAGCTTTTTCTTTACAGGCCTGCAGATCACTGTGCACTTACACTGATCCTGCAAATCTGATATATCTTCCTCTAGCAGAAAATAGATCTGACTCTTCAGTGAAAAGTTTTCAGTAAATGTACAGAAATGGTTTAACAATGAAAAATAAAGCCTGGACTTCCTCCACAATTCTGTGACAATCCCATTGTCTTTTCTGTTAACAGCTACAGACAAAGTAGAGTTTCCTTTCTCTTTTTTATTTGTGGTATTTCTTTATTGCTTCATAAATAGAGGCTGTAAGAGCCCTTTCTAGAAGCCTGAAGTGAACTTTTGGATATATAAATGGAAACTACATACCAATCGCCAGAAACTAAACATGTAGCTCAGCTTTGTGTGTTGACTAATTTACACTGGTCCAGGTTCAGACAACTGGTTCAAACCGAGCCTAACCAACCAGTTTCATCAGGATTAACAATGTTCTGAATTACCCAATCATCCCCAGAAGCCAATGAATAGAAAAGAATAGAATAGAAAATAACAGAAAAGAAATCAGGTTCAGAGCTGTCAAGCTATTATTTTAGAACAAACCAGGAAATATAAAACTGTTTTTGTAGGGAAGTTTAAGGGAATGTGATACTGAAAAAAAACTTCAGAGAATACTTGACATTTTTAGGAGAGGAGACTGTGACAGAAACAAAGCTGAAATAAAACGGAGTTGTTTAGCATACCTAGCTTGCTTTTGGGTTTGGTCATCCCCAGGGGAAAAAAATGCATCAATGGATTCAAAAGCTCCTTCCAAAAATTTTCATTTTCTTTGCAAAATTGTTTTTCTTTTGCTCTGAAAGCCTCTTCAATTACACATTTTCTACCAGTTTTACTAGTTTTAAACATTTATCCCTCTGACAACTCCTCATACTTGGTTTGACATGCAAACCGCAGTGCCCATTTCCTAAATTTATACACTCCAGAAAACAAAGAATGGCACTGAATCTTGAATTAAAATTGTAACATGCATTTTTCTCAGGTCACTCCTTGGAAAAAATCTGAAACTTCCTAGTATCATTTGCACTCTGCAGACCCATTCTCCTTCCCTTTCTCTGCCAAAGGTTTTTGCACAATTGAAAAATTCTTTAGATTAGATGGGGCAAAAAAGCATACTCCCTCCCCCCAGTTTAACCTTATTGCTTACTTAGACTGTGAGCAAGTTTAGGACAGAACTATTTCTTACATCCTCTCCAGTTTTAGCTGTGCCTTCTAAAGAGATTTTGTAAATAAAGTTAAGCAGACTGAAAAAAAATTAAAAATCGAACCATCTGTAATGTTACATGATAAAACATTTGCCCATAGTTAAAACTTCTGCATTACAGGGAACTTCAATGTAGATCCCTTGCCTTGCTGACAGAAGTGCTGGAATTACCACCTTCTGATCCAGCTGTCCCAAGATCTCTCATGGCATCCACAAAACATTGGTTTGAGATGATACAATCTACTACTTCTCCATGGCTTTCCAATAACTATGTAGATGTTCTCAAATCAAGCAAGCAAACTTGTATGAACAAATTTGAAGTTTTGGCTACCTTATTTATGAAGGGTTTTTTTTTAATATGTGTGACAGACATTCTGTAGAGCTTTGGATTTGTGGTTTTCAACCTGCCAAACACACTCATACTCAGCTTGTCACAGGCAAATAATTCCTTGACAACTGAAGAAATTATTTAGGAGGGGAAAAAAAAAAGAAAAATACTATCATTTAATGAAGAAGCACAGGAAGAGAGATAGAAGAATTTATTTCACTTTTGCATATGTTGCAGAAGTAAAAATTCTCCAATTCATCACACATACAGGATGCACAGGAGCAGTAGCAGCTTCCCAAAGTCACCACTGACAGAATAATCTAGGCTGGGAACAACCTCAGTAGGTCCATCTATTCCAGGCTGCACCTCTTCAAAAGGGGGTTAACACTGAATTCAGACCAGCTTGGTCAGAGTTTTGTCTTGTAAGACCTTAAAGAACCTCCAAATCTGGAGACTGCACAATTTCCAATTGTGTTCCAATTAGTAATCATTAGTAATTGTTCCAATTAGTAATTATTCTTCTTTACTCTTTTCACCTAGTTGGAATTTCTCCATTCATTTTATGACTGTTGTACTTTACCAGACCTGTGCATAACCTTGAACATAAAGGAGTTTCAGCACTGTGGATTTTAAGTCTTACATTCAGAAATAGAGTCAAGGCTGTGAGAAGTTCCACAACTACATAAGGACTACCCCTACATTTTAAATTAGGCACAAGATTAAATTCCTTCTGGACTAAAGTCTGAATGATGGGAATGCCAGAATTGATCCCAATTGTGATTCGAAAAAGCAGAGATCTACATATTAGCAGAGAGTGACATTTAACATGAGCTCAAATTTACATCAAATATCCTGAACATGCTTGACAAAGCTTGGACTCAAGACTCCCATAAGGCTTGCTCTCCAGGTATCTTTCTAGACAATAAATGCATTTTGTTATCATCTCCATGGAACTGAGTTGTGGAAGGATATGGACACCTCAATCACTTACCTTGTTGTGTAAGAAGCAGAGGACATGGTGAAAAATCTGTCCAAACACTGATTCTGAATTTTGTTCCACCAAGGATATGGTCTGGGAACCTTGTTGTGACACTCCAGATTTTCCCAGTATTTGTCTTCAAGTCAGAAGCAGGATAAGCATTTCTGATTCTGTAAAGACAACGTGAAGAAACTATGTCTAAACAGGTGTGCATTTTTGATCTCTTAAGAACAAAAAAAATAATTCTACAAGATACCTATAAGAATAGCACAGAGTTGTTACAATAAAATTCTGTGAAAAGAAATGGTAGCAACTCAAACTGTGTTTGCCTACATTAGAAAGATAACTACATATCAGCACACACAACTAAATCTTTTATTTTTAGAAAAAACATCAGTAAAATCTTCATGAACCTGAGCTTGACCTCAGTGAAACCAAAAGGAGTTTAAACAGAGACTTCAGTGTACACTGAGCACTGTAGGAATAATGGTGCTCAAATATGTACTTAAATAACGAAGTTTTAACATAAAACCAACCAAGAGCACGTGCAGAGACAGCTGTGACTGGGACAGCTGCTCAAAATGAATACAGGAACATGCTTCTTATGCAAAACCTTAAGCAGTCTCTATTTTCACAACTCTCAAATCCAATCTGAAATCCTCACTACCAAAACCCTGGGTATTTATGTAAATGTCCATAGAGTGCCGTAATTGTTACAGACATTGAGTCCCACTGATATACCATTACCTATAAAATATATTGCCCCTTCTCCTCTCAATTACCATAGACTTGCAGAAACTAATTCCTTCTGACGTACCATTTCCTAATGAACAGTGGTCACAGGTGTTATGTCTGTCATCTGAGACTCAATTTGCTTTATAAGCAAATACACTTTGTAGCTGCAGGTAAGGGTACATATTGTACCAGCTAAAGCTTTACATTTCACTAATTGGCCTGAATATTTAGTAGCTAAATTCAAACATCCTTTATTAAGCATATTGCATTCTCTTTTGTTTGTTAGTTCAAGAAGCACTTTGTAGCTTCTGAGTTGGTAGCCCTTTATACCGTCTCTGATTACAAAGTATTTTGAACCCTAGTTCTCTCACCTAGAGGCCTTCATTACTATGTTACCTCCTGCCTCAGAACTGCTGCCCAAGTCTCTTAAACAACCATATGAACTACTCATGTGTGCCATGTATTCTACAATATGAGAAGGAAAATAAAATCTAGGCTTCCAAAATTAATAATCCAGTGAAGCAGCCCATTTCTTATAATGAAAAATCAGGGGGCACGATGCTTCAGTGGGGTAGGAGGAAATGAGGCTTGACAAGAATACCTCCAGTACAAGGTAGATTTATACTCATCATTAAAAACCATCACACTACAGAGGCTGTTTGCATGACCTATATAGCTGATGTCAGTCTATTTTCTTTGTGTGCAAGGTACACTGAAAGCTTTCCCCTAGCACCAAATTCATTCTTGTAAGCTGTTTCTGTAAGGAGGCCAAGGACTGAGTAAGACTGGAAACTTCACTACCCTTTCTCCAGCATCAAATTAAGGAGCTATGTACACACACAGGGTATGACTCACCTCCTCAACTTACTGGCACTTCAAAACTAAGCAAACCTCATCTCCTTCCCTACCCTGCTTACACTTGAGGATAATGTGAGGACACAAATTTGCTCTTCACAATTTTCAGTTAAAAATGCATTCAGCTTCAGAAAGTGTTGCTCATTTATGACCATCTACTATTTTCATGTAATTAAAAGGCTTCTGGCCAGAGCAGTAAGGCAAAAGACATCCATTAGAAAACTTGGAAAGTTTAGATCTTCCAAAGCATAACTGAAGTACAATACAAGTATAGCACAAAGAAAGTCTTGTGCTGCTTGTTTTCTGTGCTGCAACAACTCAATGTATGTGGAATGAACTAATATTTACAGGGATTTTCTATTTCACAGCATTTCATAACACAATGCATTTTGCTGTGGTGCAGAGCACATCCCTGAAGACAGTGGGAGGTAGAGGAACTCTGCATTTTGCAGCATTGAACCCTGAGACTATTGGCTTGGCATCTTCTGGTATTAAACTCACTTTAGGACATATTCTGAAGCCCCCCATGGATGAATGCTCACTACAGCTACGTTCATAATTGTAGAAGTAACCTGATAAAGTGATTTTGAAGATGATTTACAGTTACGTACAAGCAAACATTTCAATTATAGACTTCTACCTGTACAAGTATTACCTAGAGAAAGACATGATGGGTTCCTATTTGAGCTACATGCTGGAGCTGCAAGTATGCATGACACAGAGTTTGAATTATACATCTTACCTCTGACATATGAAACTGCCAGCAACTGAGATTCATTGGGGACTTGGAAGGATGCTCATTTGGCAAGACTGAGTATAAAAGTTATTTGAAAATTTATGACATTTTTTGATCTTTTGGTTGCAGTGACATTTTGTCCTAAAAGTGTTTTTCTATTTACTTGACAGAAGAAAAGCAAAGGTTGTTCTTATTTTCTTTTAAAGGGTATTTGCTCATGATGCATGCAAAACCAGTTCCTGTAAACCAGCAATGGCTTGTTTCTATTTATCTTTTTAGCCCTGTAAATAAACTCATTTATTCAAAAATCAATAGAAAGCTTTTCCTATAATTAGAATGTTTAGACATTAAAAAAGTCTGAAAATCTAAGAAAAAAGCTGTCATGTGGACTGTGCCTTCATGCACCACATGGTAGAAAAATTGGGTTGGCGTTCAGCCTGATGAATTGTGGAATAGTAGAAAGCTGAAACCAATGTGACTGAGTATGTTTTGAAGCTGACCATCCACCCCATAGAAATATATAACATATCCAATGTTAATTTCAGTGCAACATCAAACTAGGTCTTTTGGTTGGACTTTTTTTTCCTTTCTTTTAAGAGAAGCAGGCTTAGCTGACCTTGAATAAAATCAGTTCATTAAAGTCTAATAAAAAAAAAAGGCAGCACTCTATTTTCCAACTAGTCTTCGGAGGGGGAAAGCGTGCATTTGTGCTAACAATTTGGCTGTGATCAGTGAGCACCTACAAAGGAAAATTAATCTGCACAGATGGTCTAAAAACCTGTATTTCTCAGTGTGCTTGGATTTCAACACAGTTTCTTTTTCTGTAGTAGATTAAGAAAGTAAAACAAGTTCTATGCCATTAAGCCAGGCTATTAACTGTAACAGTAAACAATAATTAAAGGAGGTTTTGTCAATTGCTAAGTCTCGCTTTTCATCATGACAGTAGGTAGGAATTCTGTTCTCAGTCAGTTCCTCCAATTCTTTTGCCTGCTCTGAATCACAAAGGCACTAATACTGTCTAGGAAAATGACAGAAAAAGGATCTTAAGTTTTACACACCATAACCCATCAACACTGAAGAGTTAAACGTACTTATCAGTGATAAAGGGGACAGTTAAGAGTGAAAATATTTTCTGAATTAACATTGCTTTGTGTATTTTAATCTTTAAACCAAAAGTAGAAGACCTTCCTTATTTAAATAGATACTGGAATTATGGCACTATTCAGGAATGCAGGGCGTGGTGGGTTCAGTTTGGGTGGATGCCAGGTGCCCACCGAGCTGCAGGGGCAGTGGGAGAAAATAAGATGGGAAAAACCCCTACCGGGTCAAGATAAAGGCAGTTAATTAAAAGCAAAAGCAAAGGCTGCACATAGAAGCAAAGGAAAACAAAATATTTATCCTCTGCTTCCCATCAGCAAGCAATGCTCAGCTGCTTTCCAGGAAGGAGGGCTTCAGACAAATGTCAGAGTGAATGCTGTTGTCATCACTCCTCCTCTTCCTTTCATTGCTGAGCAGACATTTTATGTTAAGGTGTATCCCTTGGGTCAGTTTGTGTCAGCTCTCCTGGCTATGCCCCCTCCCAAGAACTTGCCCATTTCCAGCCTGTTGGTGAAGGGGGAATGTTCCAAAAACATTCTTAATGCTGTGGGAACTCTGCTCAGCAGTAGCCAAAACACTGGTGTGTTATCCATACCTTTCTAGTGCCAAGGTACAGCCCAGCATTATGTGGACTGCTGTGGGGAAAATTAGCTCCCTTTCAGTCAGATCCTACACACAGGGATAACCAAACCAATTAAAATAAGTGAAATTATATAGTTAGCTGAATAAAGTTTTTTCTTCACTTACTTCTCCACTGCGTTGCAAAAACCAACTGTGTTTTCATTACTTCCTTGATTTGCTTCAACCAGCTGGATAGACCAACTTTCAGCCTAAAAATACCAAAAAGACACCAGAAGAAGCAGAGCTCAGTTATACAGATATCAGAGGGAGGATCATGAGGCTAACCTTGCATTTGGTTCCATGAGAGCTACCTTTCATACCTTATCATTCTTCCCCTGACTTGATGGAGTTTCAAACGAACACAAATGACCCCATTTTGACTGCACTCTAAATGCTTTCAGAGGAAAAGCACAAAGTCACAAAGCATCAGCTACCCTGGCTAACTGTTTTTCCCCTCCATGCAGAACATAAGGTATTATAACACTTTGAAAATTCACCCAGTGTCAGAGCACAAATAACTTGAAATGCAGAAGATACAGGTTGAGCGTGCGAAAGGGAGAGAGGGCAAACTGAAGCTTATCCTGCAGTACATTTTAATCCTTATTTTGTCTCCTTCTGGCCTGGCAGGAAGCTCAGGATCCCCTCAAACTCCAGGAACCCATCAGGGAACTCCCTAAGACAGATAACAGGAAGCTGGTGTGTTCTGTTGAACATGAAAAATCCCCAGATAATTTCTGTGAACTTGGAGAGCAGAGGTCTGAGCCAATATTTTGGGTCAGAGCACCCCTTTGTCTGTTTTCTATATACCCTTCACTCAGAACGTTACCTCCAGGAAAGAACTTAATACTATAATATCTGCAAACCCACTCTACTGTTGTAGGTAGAGACATACACCAGGCTTAACTGTGTAAGAGCTTTTAAAGCCCTTCAGGAAGAAAAGCAACAATAACATGTCACAGAGGAGGAAACTGAGACATGGCAAAAGATCTACTTTATAAGTTTAGTCATCATTTAAATAAACTTCTGCAAATTTATAATAACAAAACCTGAAATTTAATATTTTTTTGACTAGAAAACGAAGTGCAATATGCATGTAAAGATGCAGGCTGGGAATATTACAAGATCACTTATACACATTATTTTTCAACAGGACTTGAGCCTCCACTGATTGCAAAGATCTGAAAGTGAGCAATGAATTAGGCAGAATTGTGTATGACAACAATAGGGATGAAGTAACAGAATGCATCCCTTGATGGCTGGAATCTTTTTCAATCCATAGATTTCTCACATTGTGCTAATCGAGTCATCTGAACATCCTTCCCAAATATGAAAGCTAATTGTGTATTTTTCCCTTCCCTTTGGGGAGCACCCAAAACAAAATCATAAAGTTTGGTCTGATGATTGGACTTGGGTGAAGATGTGAGTCTTGTTATTTAACTCTGAAAATACTAGCTTCTAAAATTAGGTTCTAAATATCATAGATGGAACAGCTAAATATATTAGATACTTTTTTTAGGCTGCATTTCAGTTTTCTTTCTAATATAGAAAAAATAGCATCTCCATTCACTGGGATATTATGAAGACAGTTTGCCTTATTATTTTTTAACATGTGACCTGGTGATGACAAGGCCAGAGAAAATGAATGTTTCCTTTATTACAGTGGACAGATTTTGATTAGCTCACATTAAATAAAGCCCAGGGCCACACAATTGCATCCAATAGTTAAGGATCAGAATGACAGTATGATTTCAGTAATGCGAATATTTTATCTTGCCTAACTATGACCTATCTCAATCCTACTCTCCATGTTTTGGTATTCTTTCCATTTCACTCTTCATTCTTGGTTCTCATCTCCCACTACTTGGATACATCATTTACTCATCCCGGACCTCACAAATCCAATCTGTGCTCATTGTTTCATTTGCTGTGGTGTTTCACTTTTCCAGCCACTCTGATGGTCTTACTTGGCATCAGCTCTGTCACCCTGGAGCACTTTTCCAATGCTCCCAGCCCAGTAGCAATAAGTTATTACTTTACAGGTATTTGTTTATTTGTTTTTACTTTCCCCTCTCAACTTGCTTTCACTTTTATTTTCCCTTTTCATCTCGAGGTTCAGCTGCTATCCCCTTGCCTTGGCTCTCTTTCTAACCTGACATGGCTGGTTCCCCCTAAAGGAATTCCTGGGACCACACTGATTTTTATGCTCCAAATCAATTCTCTCCTCTCTCCCATTTCTTCCTCTCCTCACTAAACAGCTCAAATACTTCCCTGACTTAATCAAATCCTCCCACACATTTGATTGTAGTTGCCCTTGACTCACTCCTCTCTTCTCTTCCCTCCCCTATAATTCTCTCCTCCTCCGTCACAGAAGCGCTTGTGCCTATTTCTTACATGCTTGCTTCCTGTAGCACCTCTTCTTCCCATACCACAATTTAATCTCCCTCTGTTCATTTGGATCCCACTATTTTCTACTTTTCTCATGAGAGGGCTTGTTCTTTTCATCATGATGTCAGCATGCTTTAGTTTTCCTATCGTAAGTAAAAAGCAATAACAGCCTTTTGTCTCTCCACCTGTTCATCCCCTCCTCTTTTGTATTCATCACTGAAATTCCAAAATGCGATGCACAGGATTAGTCTTAAGAGTTCCTGTCCTTACATATATTTCCCCCTGCTGCCTCCCCATCTGTCTGGGCCTACAAATGTTTATTTGTATAATTCTCCCTATTCACAGACATAGAAACAAGTCAATCAAGTGTCTCTTCCCCTTTGCTTTAAGATACTGTGACGACTGGGAGTTAAAAGCAGAAGGTGAACCTAAACTGTCTTTTAATATTCATAGTGCAGAGGTATCCTGTAGGCTATTTCAGGATTCCTATAATGATTCAGAATGCTAACAAGGACCGGAGGAAAGGGAGGATTTATCATTTTCTTCTTCCTTCTCTGTCAGGATTTTGAAAGAAAGAAAATGAGGACAGATATAACATCAGAGAGAGTCATGGGAGTCCCATAAGACATGGCTGTTAAAAATGGCAAAATCACAAATAGAGCTATGAACACCTCATGGAAGAGGAAAAAAGATAAAGGATTTGCCTCAAAAAGACAGCTATAAGAGTGTGTGTCATAGTACTGAGCTTTCACAGTTATAGTAGACGTGTCTATTTTTAGAAAATAATTATATATGCACATGTAAGTGCAGGCAGAACATGGTGAAGGCAGGATATGGTATGTTTCATCCCTCAGAATCAGAATATGTCAGCCAAACTAGACAGAGAGACAATAATCTGGATCAACAAAAAAAATCAAACAAAAAACCCAACAAACAGATTCAGCATCATGTATTGTTATTTTCAATCTCAGGTTTCATATCAGACCATAAAGATTCGTCATCTTATCTTGTTCAAACATATCTTACCCTACATTTCTGTACTTATCCTTCTGTGGTAGTTTTATGGTTCAGTGAGCCAAAAAATGAGCCTACTGGAGCATTCTAGACCATAATCTAGATGCTCTTCTAGTATAAAATGCTTTTGCTTCCCCCGAGGCATAAATGTTTTATTTCTCATAAGGTCTTTAAATTCGCTTCTAATCCATGTTGCAACAGTGTGAGTCAATACACGAAGTACAAGGACACAAACAAGAACAAAAAACTTTAAATACTGTTAATATTAGAAAATTTCAGTACCTCTCTGTCATGTCCAGAGTCACAGGGCCGGGTACATCCTATGTTGCATCTTCTAGAAGTGTTGGTTAAACAAGCTTCTCCATTTCCACTTTGATCTCTCACTCCTTGTCCAAATGGAGAGTTGCCTAAGAAAACAGGACATCGAGCGTCTACATTGCCAAAACCCATCGGAAAACCCAGACTTGTGTTGCCTTTTCCCACATCCGAACCAAACACATTTGTGACTGAATTTACACTACTCTCCCCATAGAGTTCTCTCTCTTGATTGTAGGGGTAGGGATCCACCAGAGAGAAGCTTCTGTAATCAGGCAGCAAAGAAGATCTGAAGCCAACCGTGGGTGACACCGGGCCTTGCTGCCAGTGAGAGACTGGATTTCCAGGGTGAAGTTCTCCATAAGCAACTGGAGGCTGACCATAAAAGTGCTGGTCATGCACGTTCAGATCAAAGATGCCTGATGGGAAGAAAATTTCTTCATGATGTGAATGTGATGAACCATAAAAAAAAAATTCATTCCTGACTTCATCAGCTATTTGATCAAATCCTAGAGGGATCTCTCCATCAGAAGCAGAATGGTACACTGGGTAAGATGCTTGGTCCCCAGGCTGTCCTTTATGGAATTCATTGTGTAGGAAAGGGCCCCTCCCAAAGTATGCCATGGCTGATTCTTCTCTTCAGTTTTATTAATCTTCAGGAAAGTCTCATAATAGTTGCAAGGTCAAGACAGCAATGTTCAGAACTGGAGCTACATACCACTGAAACAAAGCACAAAATAAAAGTTAAACCCCAAAATATCTAATATAATGAAAGCAGTACACTGCTTTGGTCTGTTTTACTTTAAAGCTTTCTCCACAAGGTGGAAATACTTTCTTAATGTGGAGCTTGAATATTCTTTTGCCTGATCCTTATCTCCAGACATACTTTTATTATTACTATTGTTGTTGCTATTATTAAAAAATAATAACAAATAATAACAAATTACTTCTATTATTATTCTCCTTGATTCCTAAATAATAGCAACACGATGCCTAAAACAATTGATCTAAGTATTAAGATACTAATTCTGACAAATATTAAAGAAAATCACCATGTTTTTCCATCATTTTTACACTCAGATAGCTCACAATGCAGGAATATAAAACAAGCAGTTAGGAAAGCTTGGTCATCAGTTTCATTCCCATCTTCCTCTTTACTGTTCCTCAAATTTCTTTGTAATCTAACATTTTATCTCAGTGTAATCAGGTGAAGAAAGTTAAATCACAGAACACAGAAGACATGGACCTCCAATTAATATTCTAAACACTACAGCCCAAAAGCTTAGATAGGGCATACAGAAAGGGGAATAAATGATAAATAAATCAATTTCAGTCCTTTCTGTTACTTTGTTTTCCAAAACAGATTTATTCTCCAAGCCTGAGGCCATATCTTCTTTAGTAAATTAGCAGGCAAGGGCACAAGCTTCTGCAGCAACTCCCATCACTCATGCTGTTAGGAGCAAACTTCCTGACCTAATTTTGGCATGAGCCAAGTACTGCTCTCATTCAGATGGGCAATGTGTGTTGGGAACTGCTGTCAGTGGGCATGAGGGGTTGTTTTTGTTTTTTTTTTTTTTTTTAGGAAGAGAGTTTAATTCTACAACCACAATCTATTCTGGGCCACTGGCCCTCAAGGCCTTGGCCTGTTTCATTTAGTGATACAGATGTAGCCTAAAAGACACAAATGACACGGAACAGCAATACTACATAGAGCACACTGTTGTGCTGGAGTACTTTATCACATAAATGAAATAGAAACATCTGATTTAATAATTCAATAAAAAAAAATGTATTCCCCAGCAGGAAAAGAAAAAGCTATTGAGATAAAAAGTATGCTCAGAAATTGCTAAAGCTTAGCTCCACAAATAGCTTTTCCATTATGTCTCCAAGATACTGTATTAGTTTAGATAATAGCACCTTGCAATGAAAATCTATGTTACGACAGAACATACACACGTAATTTTATTTATTTTTGTTTCATTTTAAGTCAAACTCTAGATGACACAAGCTTTTGTCAGCCACAGCGGGGAATGAGAAGTGAAATGAAAACTTTAATAGGCTGAAATGAAATCTCCAACTTAGAGGCTGAACTACTCTTTCAAGTACTCAACTTAGCAATTCCATGTGTTGCAGGCTTTGGTTTGCTTTAACAATGTTAAAAAACTCCCCCTCAAAACATTTACGAAATTACATTAAGCCAGGTAACTAAAATGGCACATACCACTCTGATTTGTGATCTAAACTTCAGTTACAGTCTTTGCATCTTCCTCTCATAGCGAATCCTAAAGTTCGCTATTTTTAGGTAAAGATACCATTCTTTTTCAGATAAAAATTAATAAGCATAGCAAGAGGAATTTTTTTGTATGAAATTATCCTCACTCACAACTTGATCTGTTTCTCATTTCTACACCAGGTAAATAACAGAAGAAAAGCAAGAAAGGAAAGAATATAGCCATAAAATCAAGAAGTATAAGGTCTTTGATTCTTCTTTTTAACCCATCTCAAAAATTGAAATATTCAACAAAAATACAAAATAAAATATTATCTCTCTCCAGCCCAATCTTCCTTAAAAAATCTTGGCTACTTGGAAGAGTATAATTGAGGCATAGAAAATACAATATCTTTTACACCCTTTCAACTCTTTCTATAATGTTTTATTTACATTTCCAATGAATTCTGTTTATGATGATGCATAAACACTTAGCAGTCAACCTTGCTCATTTGCCACTAAGGCTTTATCTACACCTCTGCAACAGACAGAAATTCACACACACACAGAGCCCACCTCCATCTACCTGTATGTCAGTGCTTATCCCCTGCACTCTCCATACTGTTGAGGAGAATTGCTGCCTTCCCTGTGGCCTTTAACAGCACCCAGTTTAGCTACAGTGCGAAAGGCTGGTCCATGTATTCTGCCCTGCTGGGCTGGGAGGTCCCTGTGAGCAAAGGGAAGACTGCACAACTCCCCCAGCCTGGATCAGGGCAGGGGAAGGGTCTGGCAGGGACCAGACACTCGTACAGCAGTGCCTGTAGCATCAGGTCTCTTTCATACAGGCTTTTGTTTCAAACTAACCATTTAAACTGGAAACTCAACCTGCCACAGTGTAAATTCCAGTGGTTTCAGTCTTTCTTGCTAGTATGGTTAGAACAACCAGATTCTGTATTTGGGCCAACTCCTGATCCTTTTCCAAGCAATGTACAAAATTCAGGAAATTATTTGGCTGTTTGCCAGTCACTATTACACCATTTGAAACATGCAAAGTGCATTGATATAGCTGAATTTTCAAAAATACTTAATGTGGAAAAATCGATATACATTTAAAACAAAACAAAAAAAAACAAAAATGAAAACAAAAATAAAACAACCCTAATTGTTCGGAGTAATTTTCTTTGCCCTGTGGTTTCTGAATTCACATTTTGGAATGTTGTTTTTTTCTTCCTGCAGCCATGAACCCTCCTTTTCCTTTTAATTGACAGCTGTGTTTTCACATAATCACGTGGCTCTGGGATCAGGGGCTTTAGGGGAGAATCCCAACAAGTATTCTAAAATATTTGCTACAAATCAAAAGACTTGAGAGCATCACAAAATGCTCACAACATGTAACTTCCACCCAAGCACACGACAACATTTCCCAGAGCTCAGCATGCACGTGCATTCCAGTGTAAAGGCTTGGCGCACTGCGGGCTCACACTTCTCCCTTTTACCAGAGCCCAGGATATGACTGGTCCATTTGGTAAGTGATAAGAGTATCTGTTGCAACTTCTTACCTGAAACACATAATTTGTTAGAAGAATATTCAGAGTCCTGTATTTTCCTGTTCACAGACACATTTAGATGACCTGTGTGCTTTCAGTATCAAGGGGGCGTAACTTTTTCCGTCAGAAACTTTCCTTCCTGTTTAACCGGTTTGCCACAGTGAGGATTCTTTCCCAAGTCTTCCTTCAGGGAAAATTCAAACAGCAGTAACAATAAAATGGTAACACCTTATCTGTTCCCTTTCTCAACTTGGGAACACAACCATTTCTATTTTTTTTTTCTCTTTTAACATGGTGGTAAGTTACTTCACTTGCAGTACAAGTTGCAACCATGCTTAAAATAACAACTTCACTAAGACAAAGTCCTGCCTCCTGGGAAGACTTCAGCACAAGAACAGGATTTAAGAACTCTACTCCATCTTCACACAGCTTCCACCTATCTGTGCTGGTGGCACGTGCTCTGAAAGGAGCTCCCACCTCCACACACAGGATGGACACACCTTTGGGTGGCAGAGAGGCCCTCTGGCTTTGGCTCCTCAGTATGCAGAGCTGGGATAGTCTAATGGGGGAAGAACCTCCCTTATGCTGGGATACTTCTCAGGGACCAGTGAGGACTTGGCCCTCCACAAAGGGCCTGCTGGAGAGCTGGAGTAAACACAGCACTGGTCATGTACATCTCCCTAGACCTCAAGGAGCCCAGGAGCCTCCAAAAAAGGGAGCAGCAGAGCCTGCTCCAACCACAACACAGAGTTCCCTCAGGGACCATCTGCCTTCACACTTCATACCATTCCTTAAAAAGGTATAAATTGCTCCCCTACAGTGGCTATTCAGAATTCAAACAAAATCCCACCCTTAGTGTCTACTCCAAGGTTGTAAAAGGCAAGAAAATACCATCAAAAACAGAGAGGGACTAAGTATCAACAAAACAGTATTTCAGCTATAAAAAGCCATGCAGAGAGACTGAACAGATTAGGACAAAGCATTTAAAGTTAATAATTAATACAAGATATCATATCTGATAAAGTCAAGTAATAATTTGATAAAGCATTACAGGAAAAACTCTGCCCTTCAAAGTATAAAAGCAGTCAATGATGTCATTGTGATATAAAAGCAGTTAGACAAGGGCAAAACTTATTTCAGTTGGTAAACGGTGATGCATTTTTGTCATATATTCTCCAAACCTTAAAACGTCAACTTGCTCCACAACCTATTTGGTGGCATTTGTGCTGTATTCTAGTCTTTTCCAGTGCCTACTGTGAAGGGATCCTGAGCGAGAGGAACACCCCAGCTTTAGGAGCTGCCATTTCAGAGTTTATGGCAGTGTGATGCTGCTTCACCTCCCAGTGATTGGACACAGTGAAAGGAGGAGGATCGGGAAAACAGGAAATATCCATGGCAAGAGCTCGCATTCCCAAATACAGAAGGCATAAGGGTGACACAAACCGAGCTGGGCCCCGTCCCCCTCCCTCCACATGCTGATTTCCAGGAGAAGGCTATGACAGGTTTTTTTTGGGAAACTGAACATTTTCAGAATTTTATTAGGCTTTTAAGGCGGCCTCTATTTGTCTGTTTTCTGCTTTCCATTAAAGGAGACAGGAGCAGGCAGGGAATTGCTGAGTCACTTTCTACCCTAATTCTTCCTAGAGCTGCCAAGAATTGTCTCCTCCTCTTTTGCAGCCGTGTGGGACAAAATCTCTGGAGACAAAGAAAACTGGATACTCCCTGGGATGTTTGCTCTCCCTCTGTTAGATACTCTCACTGCTCCACCCACCGGCAGGAGAGCTCATCTCACTCACTCTTCATTACTCAGGGATCGTGGATTTGGTCTAGCTAGGAGTGTGTTTGTACGAGCCAGGTGTCACAAAAAGCTGCAGGTAAAGAGCTGGCAAAATAACCCCTCTACACACCCCAAGATGAAATAACAGCATCTCCGTCAGGCTTTTGCTCTCAGTGCTGCTTCACCCGCAGTTTGGAGCTCTCCCAAACAACTCCCTTGCATTTGAAGCCTTGAGGTTTCGAGTAATGAGGGACTTGCAAAAGGAATGCAGTAGAGTTTTAGCAATCCGTGGGGCTGGAAAACTGGTTAAACAGAGAGCCAGTGAGGAAACTGCTCCATTTCATAACAGATCCATCCTTCTGTGTCGCTATTCACCAGTGCCACCTACTGTCACTTCCCCAAAACTGTGAGGCAGGGGACAGATATCACTGTGCCGAGCACAGTGGCAATTAAGCTTTATGTCTGGCTACAGGCAATGTCATTGTATCTATCACATCACAGACAGATATGGCCCCTGTCAGAAGGCTGCTCTTTATGGGCAAGACTCATGATTGAAGAGGGCGTGATAATACTTCTAGATCAGTGCTCAGAAATACTGCTGCACCAACATGATGACGAGTTATCAGCAAAGCTACACATATATAACAGCTTTTTCCCATGTGCTGGTGAAAATAAATGCCAAGGTTCTGATGTGTTTAAGCAGCAGACAAACAAGAATTCTGTTTTTAAAAAAAAATAAAATAAAAAAGAGGTCTTGCATTTTACTGTTGTACTGTAGGCCCCTATTTCTTTCTCACTTACAAGATTCATCAAGAAGGGGTTGTGCCTTCTTACCACTTTAGTAAAACCCAGCAGAGTAGATGCTGTTGAGCAAAGAAAATAAAAGTTGCATCAAACAATACAGTGGTTGAGTAATTGCAAATGATTCATCAGTAAAGGAGACAAGTAGAGGGCAGAAAGGACTTTTCAGTTCTGAACATACTCCTCCACCCTCTATTTACTCACACAGAACAAGTCCAGGAAGGGATAGAGAGAGAAGAATGGAAGGGAAGCAAACTTTCACTTTTCCAAGAAAACCAAATTGAGAAAGAATTATTTTACATAGAAAACATTTTCTCAGGCTCTGCTGACACCTATACCTAATATACAAAGTTACACCCTCCTGAGGTTTGAAATATGCTGTTGTGAAAGATCAGCCTCCACAGTCTGCACACACTGACTGCAAAGCTAGCCATGACTAAATGTAGACTACAGAATTTAATCTCTCCTTTTATTTGAACATCTTTTGTACTTTGAGCCTCTGAAAGGAACAGTGCACTTCAGCAGAGTTGTTTCTGGCAGAAATAATTACTCCAGCTTTAGAAGAATAAAATCAATGAAAAGGTTGGGTGCTGAAAAAGAGAACAGTCTTAATGCAACCGTCTTAAACAGTTAAAAATAAGATGAGCAGGCAGATTATTTTATGTGTATAAATAGTATAAATATGGGTACACACAGTCACATATGTAGACTTACATACATTTATCTAAACATACATGCATATGCATACAAAAAATGAATGTGTAAATTTACATGTATACATAGACCTCTCTGTAAAAGCCTACAATAGGGGTATACATATAAATGCCTATTAAATGCTAAGTGACCCACAAAAAGAGCCTAAATGATTCAGAAAAGAACTCAGGCTTCAGGTTTCAGCTGAGTCAAACATCCCAAAGCTGAAGAGTACTTAAAGCCAAAGCACTTGTTCATAAGGCATTAAAAATTTTACTTTATTCTGTTTTCTTACCTTTCTCTTACTTTCTCTGATTTTTCCACTGTTTTCTTATGCTATTCTTTTCGTCTCCCCAGTCCACTGTGACTGCTCACTGGCTTTATGTGAAATTCAGCTTTGTCATTCTAATGTATTCAATGGGGTTTGTTGACCTTCTAGAAACTGTTCTTTATCATAGACTGTTCAAATACAAAAACACAGTCTTGTGATACTAGCACATTGTTAAGATAAGCTCCCTAGCCACTACAGCAGGCTTTGACCTATGGAAAATTTAGTGAGCTGGCTCATCATCCTTCCTAAGACTTCCTTCCATTGCAGCTTGTGGTGCATGGGTCTCTACAGGGTTCTTATAGCAGAAGGAGGGCAAAGAAGACCCCTAAGTACAGAGCTTGACCACTTAGGCTGGCAGATCTGGGTCAGGGCAACACTGCCACACCAGCCTGGCCATGCTGTCTCAGGGAGCTGTTAGTGTTACTATGATCACCTTCAAGAGCACCTAGCTTAAAAGTGGCTTTGAATTCAGCTCCAAAGTGACCCACACGGGAGGGAAGGGAAAATGGTAATAAAAACTCACTTGCTGTCCTTGCTGGGTTTTGCTGTGAGTGGACCTTTGGTTCACAGAACATGTCAGCTCAGTGGCCTGTTCAGTGTTTAGATGAACCAGCAAGACTAAGTCCTTTTCTCTTATGGATGCCACAGGTACCTTCAGGTAAAAAAGTGAAATTTTAACAACTTATAGTAGGTTTGTACTATAAACCAATATATATGATCCTATAAGCTAGTATGTACTGTAAACCTAATATAACATTTGGATCAGCTCTACATCCTTTATCAAAGAAAACAAATAATTGCTTCAGCACAAAAATACAGGTTGAGGAAAGGGATTCTGCCCCCCTGCTCTGCTCTGGTGAGACCCCACCTGAAGCATCCAGCTCTGGAGTCCTCAGCACAGGAAGGACATGGATCTGTTGGAGCAAGTCAGAGAAGGCCACCAAGTTGATTAGAGGGATGGAGCACCTCTCCTATAAATAAAGGCTTGGGAGTATTGGGATTGTTCAGCCTGGAGAAGAGAAGGCTTTGAGGTGACTTAACTGTGGCCTTCCAGTACCTGAAGGAAGCATAAAAGAAAGATGGAGAGAGACTATTTACAAGGGCATGGAGTGACAGAACAAGAGGGAATGGCTTCAAACTGAGAGTAGGTTTAGATTAGATATTGTGAAGAAATTCTTTACTGTGAGTGTGGTGAGGCACTGGAACAGGTTGCCCTGGAAAGCTGTGGCTGCCCCATCCCTGGAAGCGTTCACAGTCGGGTTGGATGGAGCTCTGAGCAACCTGTTCTAGTGGAGGGTGTCCTTGCCCATGGCAGGGGGGTTGGAACTGGATTATCATTAAGGTCCCTGACAACCCAAACCATTCTGTGTTTCTAAGGTACAGGCCTCTAAACCCAATGAATAACTTACACATTATCAGCCTTATCTCAATTTGCCTTTTCTCAAGGATGTTTTGCTTACATTTGCAACACTGCATATACTGAAGTATTACAACATCTTAAGTAAAGCAGGATTTCCGAATTTTCCCTGCACCTCTTGCACACATGGGCAGCTTCTTACATCCTTCTTCCAACTTTAATTTTACTGTCATAATTGCTCACAGTATGACAAACTCTGGCTTTAAAAAGAAAAAAAACCAAAAACAAACCACCATATGGCTTTTATTAAAAAAAATAGTTTGTGGGTGCATATATAACTTTTAAACCAACTGAACAGCATTCCTTATATGCAATTCAGGATATAAAGCATCTGCTTAGATAGCTAATTTGGCTGCATACTTAGGTTGCCTATGCATGCCAGCAAAGCATTCATTACTGTTTTCATTAAAACTTTACCTGCAGCATGAAAGCCAACAATAATTTACTGAAGTTTTCACATAAATAATGCAAGGGATGGCTTACCTGCAATAAAACATATTTCTGCAAACTCCTATGTGGAAATTAAGCTCACAGCAGCCCTCCACCACAATTGGACCAGCTCATGAATGAGTGGCTGCCAAGGAGTTACTTGCAGTGCTGAGAATACAGCTCCATCTATCACCCCGAAGTACCTTCCCCATCAAAGGTACCCACACACATTATTCTTAAAGAGCAGCTGCTCTCTGCTGTGTCAGGTCCTGCACCAGCCTGCTCCTGGTTTTGCTAATGATTCTTTTGTAGTTACGAACCAGGGGAGCAACAGCACTGACTGTACCTCTAGAATGAAACAGGTGATGTGCATTCACTGGGGCTGGACAAGACACTGCCACTGCACCACTCCTGTAGCAATAAACATTCACCCTACTCTGTACCAAAGATGTTGATCCCATTGCCGCAGCCGTGACCTAGGTTTGTGTTTTGCCCTGCAGTACCTTTGGGCAGCCCAGTCAACTCCTATTGCTTCTACTTCTCTGCCCTCCTTACCTTGCTCTGTCTTCCCCTCAAGTGCAGGAATAAGCTGATGCAGAGAAGGGAGTCAGGAGCACAGTGCTTCACATCAGGGCTGAGCTGCTACACGGGTACAGTCGGTGGGGAACTGGAAGGCCCAGGTGGGAAAGGAAGGTGAAAATCCTACTGAAGCAGGGATACCATGGGAAAGAGAAAGGACAAGCAGTTAGTATCCATTCAAGATGGCCTCTACAGGTCCCCAGTTCACAATGACATTAGATCCTCTGGCAAACACTGGGTCAGGAAAGGAAGAGAGAAAAGCAATGCAGAGCTCTCTTTTCATTGCCATCCATTCAACAGCCCTTATTCAAAAAGCTCCACAGTGTCTGCATAGACAGTAATCTCCTGGTACTTTTGGGTGGGGGTAGCTACTAGAAAAGACACAGGTAATACCATCCATCACCATGACCTACAAGATGGCCAAAATGACCGTGCACTAATGACATGAACACAGAGAGGGAGAGACACTTTTCACCACAGTTGCTGGGGCAAGTGAAAACAGAGAGATCTGGGGTTAGGTATATTCCCTACACCGAATGGTGATGTCTTGTCACCCCTGCCCTACCAACCTGTGCCTAAATCACTTCACTCACCTTTGTGGGTCATGCAAAGCAAGAAACATCAGTTTAGAAGTTTTAGACTGAGGGTGGTGACCCCATTATGAAGAAATACATCACAAGCAGCAAAGCCATCTCTCCTCTTCCCCAAGTAAGCGCTGTACTTACAAGATTCATCTGATCCCAAGCATGGGAACACCACACTGCTCCTTCCAGTTGTGGCAGTGTCAGTGTGGGAGCTGTCCTTTGATCCTTGGCAAAGCTCTAAGCCCAGGCACCTGACTGCAAACCTGCAGCATTCAGGTCAGACGTGAGCCTGAGGTATGCCTACCAGCAAAGAAATACTGAACTCACCACCATTTCAGCTTTCATTAAGGACTGGTTGGTTTTCTGAGGAGGAGGGCACAGGACTTGCAGAATGGAAAACAACCAGTTTGATCCCATAGGCTGAAAATCTTAAAAAAAAAACAAAGAAGGAAATTTAAATACCTCTGACATTCAGGTGCTGAGGTGTCATCTCAGAAGGCTGTACAACAGGCCTCCAGGATGTGGTATAAAATAAGATATCATGTTGTTCCACAGCAACATGCCCTTCACACGAGGCCTAGTGTCACAGAACATTACAATCAATGGCCACAAAAAAAAAAAAGACTCTACTAGAATTTGAGATGCTACAAATGATTTATCTTGATATTAAAATAAACCTCATCCACAAAACTACTTGAGCATCTGCACTTCCTTGTGACTGCCTCCATTAACTTTGCCCTGTCCACATTAGAGCACCAAGTCCAGGAAAAACCCAGATATCCTAGACTGAGGCTGGAGACCACTCGCGATACATTGTTCATGTCTTCTGCAGAATCGGAATATCTATCTCATTCTTCACTTGGTTCATCTGCTTTTATATCCTTGATTCAAATGGAGTTATGCAAACTTTGTGTTTGCTATCAGGCTATGAAGAAGTCTATTGTAACTAGGATATGCTTTTCTTAGATGTAAATGCACATGCAAAATAGAAAGGGCTTTGATATTGAGATTTTTTTCCCCCGGAGGTTCAAGTATTTTATCATTTTAATAATATTCCATTTTCTTGTTGCACTCATTTTTCTAACATCTTTTGTATTAGCTCCAAGTATTCTAATTCCTTTAAAATTCCTCTGGAGGGCACTATTACCATAACTATACAATTAGCTACAGCTGGATGTAATAGAGATAAACACTCAATAGCTTTGTTGACAGGAGGCAGAGCATCTTTTAAGCAAGACAGCTTCTTTACTGCTGCCTGGGTTTTTACTCTGCTTTAGATGATATGGGAATTCATAGTTACAAAGAGGAAGATAATTTAGAAATTCTAATTGGTAGAAGTTTGTCTTGCAAAAAGGTGGTGTGGGTTTAGTTTTTGTTTGTGGGTGTTTTTGTTATTGTTTTTAGTTTTTTTCCTGTTGTCATCTTTGTTAGCAAGTACTAGAATTTGGTATATCATTCAAAGGCTTTACAAAAGTGATATTCCCAAGGCACAGGATGATTGGTGATATTTTGGATAGGGAAGACACAGAGGCACTGATTACCTTACAGACCTTTCCTGCTCTGTGGACAGTCCTGTAACCTTGAGGCTGGACAGGCTGCTGTGAGACCTTTACACTCCAGCCTTTCCATTCACACCAGCTGCTCTGTTCCACCGTGCAGAGCAAGGTCATCTGTTCCTCCAGGATTTAGAAAAGTCTGTGCAACACAAAGCAAAGGAAGGATAATATTTTGGAGCTTGGAAAGATTATGACACACCAGGGTTTCTTAGAAGCTGCGTGCCTTTTTCAGAACGGAGAAGGAAATCAGAAGTGAGCCTTGCAGTTCATAGGAAAACTTTTTTTGAAACGGAAATAAACTCATGAAAGCTTGGAAAGGTCACCTTTAAAGCAAACGCGTCTATCTGATCCCGTCGCCCTCTTGTGATCATGTAGGATACTGCGAGATCACTTTATCTGAGCGCTCGGAAGTTTTGTAAGGCAAACCAGCGGTGAACTGCAATCACCAGAGTTCAAGCTAGAAGTTATCTGGGGGGGGGAAGATTGTGTGGTTTTTTTCCCCCCTCTGCATTTTCTGATAAGCTTAATTACGTACAGAAATAATGTTTCCTTTACTTTGATTTGACCACTTCCTCTTGTTTGGTTGTTTTTGTTTTGTTTTTTCTTTTGCACAGGTAGTTGTTTCAATCTATTTTCAAATTAGAATAGAAATTATTGGAGCAGGTCAAATACTTATGTGAGAGTTATGAGAATATCAGTATAATGTATCATATAGAAGAAAATGATACTGATATAATGTGGTTTTAATTAGGTCATTAAGAAAACAAGAAGAAAAGGTATATTTTTTGTTATGGCAGGAATTCTATATAACAATCTACTGTTAGGGAGAAAGAAGCAGCACACACAATTAGAATAAAAATATTAAAATAAAAATAGACGATTTGAATTAAATTGCTGTGAACTTAATTTTGGATGTGCATTCATATTTTCAATTAGTAAAAATTATCTTTACTCCTTTTCATGGATTCATTCCCCACTTCAACCCAAATTCTCATTTACTAATTATCATCTAGTTTCAGTTCCTATACCTGTGTTTTATTTGAGGATCTTCCTTTCTGGTATCTGCACTGCCACACCAAACCCTGAACAGTCACGGTTTCTCCTCCTAATCACTACCCTTCAATAGCAATTGAAGAATTTTGTTTTAAATTAAAACTTTTTGTTAAAAACACAAAAATGAATGACATGAACTTTTCAAATAGATGTAAGAGAGAGGAGAGGAAAAAAAAAAAAAAGACAGGTCAGATTTTGGGTAGACCAACCTTGACATTGTCCTTTTAAAGCACTCCCCAGGCAGCTTTAACTTTTGCAACCAGCACTCAAGCAGCCTCTCACCCTAGGGCCCAGTCAGCTTGGCAGGATGACAGAGGTCAGCATTTCACATGAATGAACAATTTCTCCAATATATAAGGCAAGCATTCAGCTCACTCTCCACCTGTCCTTTAAAGTTTAAACTGAGATCATCATAGGTACTGAGCACAATGCAACAAAAATCCCTCTTCCTATTAACCCTTTGAACCCTTGTGATAGAAGTGATATCCTTAGAGTTTTAAAGAGAGAGACTGCAGCAAGGGCTTCTCCTTCTGCCCCCCATATCAGCTTTTTTCTCCCCCCATGTAGTTCCCCTTGCAAACAAACCCCCATTACCTCTCTAACTCAAAAACAACAGCAAAATCTTGCTGTTCTTGCAAAGCGTGAGTGCACATGGTGGGGCCAAGTAGATGCAGTACTTGGACCAGATCTGCTTTCTGGATAATACATTTCTTTCTGCTTTGAATGGGACTGGCGTTTACATGCAAAGCACTTTTGTGTGAGAGAGAAGCACCATACAGTGATGTGGTTCAGGAAAGCTGCAATTATACTGAGGCCAAATAAAACTAAGGTAAAACAAAGTGTTTTCTGCGAGTTCTAATCAAGGCACTAGGTAATACACATGCATTGTCACAAACTCAAAGAGGCTTAGGGCAAAGTGGTCACAAATCTACAAACTATAATCAGACAACTCTTCAGTGCTAAAAGCTGAGAAGCAGATGCCTTGCCTGCTATTAGTTGAACGGTCCAAACAGGTATGGAAGCTCAGTTATGCATCCAAATTCACTGGACAATTCTCAGAATGCACCTCTGTGACTCTGGTTCTAGTTCACTGTTGAAGTAAACTGGAAAGGAGAAAGAAAATGGAAGTCTGGATAAGAAAATCTGCATTAGCATTGCAGAGCTGTTACGTAACCAATCAACCTCTGCACTCCCAGAATTCAAAATTTAGACCATATTGCTCTGGGTTAGGCTGGCTCTGCTTTAAACTGGTGTGTAATTTTTTTTATGCAAAAAAACCTATTTAGAAACAAGTTTCTGAGCAGCTAATAAGCATAAAACAACTATTTAGCAAAATTTTATTAAAACAGATTAAGAAGACTAAGAAAATAGTGGAAGAGAATTTTAGAATTTCCTAACTACTTTACAGCATTCAGGTTGGCCATGAGACAACTTTGTGGTCCCTGGAGCCACATGCTGATGTGTACCATTCCAAATTCCTGCACATAGGAAGAGCATATAGGGGGCTATCAACAGAGTAGAAACAATTATGACTGCGAAACAAACCCCAGCCTCCTAAGTTCCAAATTTTTGTAAGAGCCGTTATGGTCACTGCTTTTGTACCCCCCCCAAAAAAGCTTTAAGCAGATAAAATTATGAAAGAGCCATGAGATTTGAATGTATTACAAAAAAGGGTTAAGAAATTCTGAGTTTCTGACAACCCAAGTTGTCCCAACCCTAGTGCCCTTTAGATCAGGTAATTAAAACGTTCAGATGTGCAGGATTAAGCACAACCATGTGCTTTCATTGCACAGAGCACCACTTTGCCCTTTCCCCTCAGAAGACAGTAACTGAGCAGACTACAACCAAGCACTGGATATGCACCTATATACACATGTATACCAAAGGATGACACATGGTGCCTCTTTTAGATAACAAGAGAGGAGCTTAAGCCATCCTGATAAGCCTACAGAGGTACCAGACAGTGAAGAAAACTGTCTTGCATTGCATTTTTTTGATTCCAGCATTTTTGTGGTCTTTTCCCAGTGCTCTTTTCTTCACATGTGAAACGATAAGCTCCAATGAACTGCTGAGCTTCAGCCACTATCCTTCTCAGTTCCATATTTTTTAACCCTTTTGTTGCACCACCACTCGGACAGGGCAAGAAATACCCTCTTGCAGCTGGACACAGCTTGTTGAAAGACAACTGGAATACTCAAAACAACGATCCCTTATAGAAACACTCTTTGATTTGGATTGTTCTGTTCTCTGAGTGGCCTTTTTTGTTTCTTTGTTTCTTCTAGAAAGTTTGCAGAAAGAACAGTGGGGTTTCAGGATCCCCTTGCTCTTTTATTTGCCAAAAGGCAAAAGTTTATGATCCATCTACATCTCTGAAGGCTCAACTGCAGCTAGAACTCCCTGGAGCCTGGCCCGAAGGGGATGTTGCTTCAGTGAATTCAATTTTCCAGGGTATTAAGAACTATGAAAGTAAAATAGATAACAGGTATTGAGGGTGGAATTCTATCTCCACTGGAGGTTAATGGAGCTTTTTGCCACCATCCTCAGGTAGGCCAGGATTTCACCCCTGCTTCAGGGAGTAGATCAGAAAACTGTTATACAAGATTTAAACATTCATTCTGTAAGGCTGAGTTTGGCTGTAAAATGCAAATAACAATACTGCCTTTGCCTGTAAAACTCTTCAAAAGATATGGAAGGAAAGCATCACATAAGTGTGGTATTACAGATACCCCACTACAAGAATGAAAGAAATAGTGATTATTTCTAAAAATATTGCTATTTTAAAGATATTAAATCTTTGAAGGGGTTAGCCCTAAAGCTACATTCTTTATTCAAATCTATTATGGAGAGGAAAAATGAGCCTTCTGAACAACTTATGGATTTTCACATACTTTTCAATGTGGAAGGCAGCTGAAAAACACAACACAGTCCTACTCCTTCACGGTGCCATCTTGTCACATCCTAAATATGTGTTTTCCTCAGCAGAGGCACAGGACCCCAGCAGAACAAAACCAGTTTTCTACAATGTAGTGGGGGCAGCCTCATCACAGAGACCTTGCACAGTGGAACAGAAAGGCCACTGGGGCTGGAGACTGAAGATGTCTGCAGTCTTCCTTTGCTCTGCCATGGCCAGGAGTCCTGGGAGATTTGTTGTAGATCTATTTACAACACTGGTCTTCCTGCTGGCTTATCCCCCTCTCTTTTTGCAAATGGGAACTTAATAAACCTTTTTGGTTCTAAAAACCTCTGAAAATTTGCTTCTAGATCTATCTTAGATACTTGACCTTGTATCTAAGGGGATACTGTGTTTCTTGCCTTTGTTTCAGAATGTGTTTTACTAGAGTCCTAGATATTGGTGCTTTCAGACCTCACTGGAGATTTTAGTGTGCTAATGTAACACAAACAAAATAATATTTAGAACTGATGTAGCCTGAGGTCAATCACAAATTTAATGGAAGCACATTTGGTCATTTAGCACAGACTTAACTTCTAAAACTCCTTTTGACAACTGTAGAAACACTTATCAGTGCAATTCAGTCCCAGATCCTCTGTCATCCTCAGAGAGGATAATGAGGAGGAATGTAGAAGAAATTTGTCTTTAATTCCAACTCACATATAATTTCATTGGTCTGAATATTCTACCTTGATCTCAGTGCTATGAAAACATATTAAGATTTAGGCTGTCTTAATACTGCCAGATGTAAGGAAGAAAGGAAATTAAGAAATAAAAAAGGCAATAAAGAAAACAGGCAAAGCTGTATGGCAATGGATCAAAAAATCAGAACCAAAGAATAACAAATAAGGATGGGAGCAAAAGAGAAAGTCATCAAAGAGGGCAGTAGAGGATGGAAAAAGAAATAAGCAGAGGAAGGAAGGCATTATCTAAAGCAGTAGTGCAGTGGAGGCAAAAACACTGAAACAGAGCAGAGACATATCACAGAAATTGAAAACAAAGTTGAAGAGAACAAACTCATAAAATTATTAAATTGGGATACAAAAGAGAATAAGGTAAGTAAATGAGAAGCAGAGAAAAAGAAAGAGACATCACCACACCCCTGGGAATACGTTCAATGACAGTCAGGAGGTGACTTGGGACCTACATTTATTTGTGTAAGAGGAATTAAGGAGGAAAAAAAAACCCAAATGTCTCCAACCCCACATACTAATACAGGCCCCGAGTCATGGCATTACAAGCTGCCTTTCAATGCTTTTAGGCTTTCTCTGGGTTAGCTGGATTTCTTTCTGCTGTGTTTTCACTCCAGCATTTCTGCTAATCTCACTTTATCTCCCCAGCTGTCTCCTACATCTTCCTTTCCTTTACACTTTTTTTCCTTTGCTATTTTTCACCCTCATTTAAAAGGACAACTGTAATGAGTGCTTGTTTCTAACCAACAATTACTGACTGAAAGATAACAGAGTACCACAAACCCCACAAAACAACTCTAAAGAAGAAGAAACAAGAAGCAAAAAAAAAATCAGTGCAATTCAGTATTTTGTCTCTTATACTACCAAGTCTGGGTAAATACCCTCACCCACACATTAATTATTGCAAGCTTTTCATGGGTAAAAATCCTACACTTTAAGTGTGTAAATGAACAGCCCTGGTAACTCCAACAAAAACAGATTTTGCAGGCTTAGCCTGTCAGGTAGTTTTTTAATAACTTTTTCAGTATCAATGCCCCAGCTGGACTCTTTCAGACCCTCAGATGACAATTAATCAGGAAACAGCTTTCAGGTCTGCAAAACTGGGTTCCATTTCAGTATAAAAAAACTTAGATAGAATATAAAAGTCTTAGAGCCATGACTGCAATGCTTTTGAGTGGATTTGATTCTATTGTTCTACTATCATTTAATCTGAATTCCAGCATTTTATAATGAAAAATAAATTAAAGGAAGTTCAGCAAGCTGCTTTGGCAAAGCAAGCCCTTAGCAAGAACTCTTCCTACTCCGTTCTTTGCTCTGAAGAAAGGAAAGCAAAGCAGATTTGGAACGCTAATGAAGCACTCCAAGAATTAATGGTATGGCATGTGAATGTGATAAATGCTACTCTTGAGAGCTCCTTGTTAGCAGCCATCCTTCCAAAAACAGGGACAAGACCATGACACAATTTGGGATTATGTGCTAAGCAATGCTATACCAATTGGTGCACTGCACTAATGTACCTTTAACTCTCACACTATATTTAGTCTATAACAGAGTAGATTTAAGGGGTAGGAGGGTAAATAATTAGGACTTTCTTTCCTCCTTGCATAAAACTCTTCATTGGGGTGGCTCATGCTGGGACTTTGCACAACATGGGTGATGATCCCTGTTTCAGTGACATCTGTTACGCACTAGTACAGCTGCAACTGATGTCTTCCCATGTGAGAGCAGCTTCATAAATAGGATGAAGTCTGTTTCACTCACTAGGCACACTCCTAGTAAAAAACCAACAACAAAACATGAAAACAACAAACCCAAACAAAGGAAAACCCCAAACAAACAAAAAACCCAAAACAAACACCCAATAAAACAAAAGCACCCCAGGTGATGATGACCCTAAGCCAGAGCGTAAACCAGCAACACAGCCTTTTATTCTAGAGGACTTTAAAAAAAGAAAACAAGGAAACAAAAACATGTAGAAATATACTTGTGCACATTTTCACAAGAATCAAGCATTTTCCAAAAAGGAAACCAGAAAAGGATTCCAGTCCTGATCCCTGAACTGAGGGTTAAACAGCAGAAAACTCAGGCAAGTGAAAAATTACAAGCATGATCCATAAAATATTCTGACAGCCGGACAAAAAGTGAGCCTCACTACTCAAAGGCCAAGAAGAAAGTCCAGCTGTGCAACTTGAGCTTTTCAAATTGCCTGGCAGGGATGATTCAGTAACCAGCTTTTTCCCACAAAGCAAATGGATATGTAGCATCCACTCGTTTCTGCTTGTGCTGCTGAAGTTCTCCAGTTGACTCACATGTGGCCTCTGAGCTAACACTTCCTAAACTGCAGGCTTCAGAAATATTAGTTTTCTACTTATAACACACCAGGGAACCATCACAGCAATGGACAAAGGGAACTGCTAAGCGTGAAGATCAATCATCACTAAAAGCTTCACTTAGAGCAGAGGAGAGGGCTTTAAAAATCAGGAATTACAGATTTTAAATTCAAGCAAACAAGATTATCCATAGGACTTTAGCTACCACACCTTTATAGTCTGTGGTTTCTGCCTAAAATTAAAAGGATATTTTCTCATCTGTAAATTGAAGCTACTGTTATCAGCAGAAACAATTGCCATCTGGGCAGCTGAGCATCAGACAAGGTACTCCCTTCTCTGCCAGGTTCAGCACATCTTGAGCTAGTTTCTGCTGCTATATCCACATTTCAAAATTACCACTTTCCCAGTCTTGATAAGCACTAAAACTACATGCAAAGTGAAAGCTATTGTGTGAGCACAATTCTTTTGTGGACAGAAGTCTTACTAATCTCTATCAACAACTGTGTTTACATATATTTCATCTGCATGTAGGTTAGATCTGGCATAGGTTTTTAAACTCCTGGTAAAAAGAACCCCTTTGGAATCCACTGTCATCTTAGTAGTAGTGGTTTAAGCTTTTATAAAAGTTATCATAAGAGACATAAGAGGAAGCAAAGTGGCCACAGCCCAGTTCTGTAGCATGAAACAGACACCATAAACAGGCTCGCTGTAGTAGAAGTAATTGTCAGTGCTTAATAAACAAGGAGAGTACAGGTTCAGCAAACCACACCAGGACACACCATCCCTGCAGCGAGCACTAAGGTCAACAGCTTTGACACTTTCCTAAAAGTATGCATATTCCTTAGCTGCTTGCTGAATAGGGATGAGCTGGTCCCCAAACCAGCAATCCATTACTGTGACAAAGTGGCTCTTAGTATGCCCAGCAACATGTGAGACAGCAGCAAGTGTTGAGCTGCAGCCAAATTCTGTCTAAGCAAGATAAAATCAGATCTAGGAGGCTAATAAGATAAGGATCAGTGCTCTGTGTACATCTATTCATTCATCAGAGCACCGATTTAAGTACAGAAAAAATAAAGGGTATAAGGAAAAAGCAAAGCAGGAGAAAATCCTCCTTGGATGTTATTTATGTTTCAGAAATTTCGTGAGAACACTGAGCAGTTACTGTTATTGTCAATAACATTTTTCTGAAGGTGTTGACTAGCATAAGGAAGACACTGTGTTAAAGCCAAGCTATTAACTTCCTTTCACTCAAGTCCCATTCTACAAGAGTGCTTTCACAATAGCTGCAAGAGGCAAGTTTATAATTGTAAATAAGACATTCTCTGTCACATATTGTACATATCCCTGTTTTTTTACTGCAAATCCCTTAAGGCAGAGACTATTATTAATGCTAAATATATTAAAATTCAAATCGAATAGCAGAAAGGAAAATAAGCAACAAGTTAATTAAACTTGCAGCCAACAGTGCAAAACGTTGCAAATACCCCTAAGGAAAATTCAAAGTACAGAAGAACCAAATGAAATTGATCAAATGGGCAAAGAAAAAGTTTTCAACTTGAAAATAATACTCTATCTTCAACCTATAAGCATGAAATCATGCACATACCAGGGAAAAAAGCCATAACTATTTGCAAGGGACTCAGCCTGTTTTTACCTCTGGCTGGAAAACTGAACTCCTGAAAAGAATGCTGCCAGAGATTCTCAGTCCTTTGCCTAAGGTGACTGAAATCCTCACTGAATATAAGCTAGCACAGCTCTCTGCCCTTTTCATCTCAGTTAGCCCTGACCCTCCTGTTTGTTGCCAGCTGACTCACAACCAGGTGTGGATGTACCCTAGGGGAAAAAAATGCCACCACGTGAATGAATACAAGGACACTCCCACATTCGGGGCAGGGGGGGACTAAGAGCCCTTTACACATGTAGAAATAACCTACAAAATCACATTTGTGACAGAAATACAGGCTGACAGATGTTTACAAGTGGCAGTTTCCACTAAAACACAAAACATAGGTTATTCTTACAGTAGTATCTTATTAAATCGTCTGTGAAGAATAAGTCAGTATTACCAGGGGAACAGTCACGATAAATGAAAAAGTCTGACCTATGGGTCTGACTGAAAACACACCTTTAGACCCAGCTTTCGTAACTGGAATTTCTAAATGAAATTTGACCATATCTGTGTGTCAGTTAAGTTTTGTACATGCTGCAGGCAGGTTTTGAAAATCTGTTACTATCATCAGGATCCTCACATTTCCAGCATCCATTCAGGAAATCAGTGTACAACTCATGTTACTGCTGACACTATTAAAGCAAGAGACAAGCACAGTGGTGATGGTGGCATGAACATTCTCCTGCAAACAGTCAGCATGAAAGCTTTGAAGCTCAGTTAACAGGAATCTTCACAGTTGTGGGGCCTTCCTAATTAGTTTTGCCTAATTCATTATATTATTAGTGGTAGTGATAATTATGGGTAGTGGTTATTGGGGTAGTGGCAATTAGGGGTAGTGGTTTTTCGGGTGAGTGAATTTTAGGGTTAGGGCTAGGATTAGGTTTATGACTAGTGTTAGGGGTAAGTGGAATGTGTGGTTGTGTTCGTTAGTGGCAGTGGCTCTTAGCTGTAGTGGCAATTATGGGTATTCGTTATTGGTGTAGTGGTAATTAGGAGTATAGGTTTTTCAGGTAAGTGGTTTTTAGGGTTAGGGCTAGTGTTAGGGGTAAGGGGAATATGTGGTTGTGTTCATTATTGGTAGTGGTTATTAGCAGTAGTAGTAATTAGTGGTAGTTGTTATTTGGGTAGTGATAATGAGGGGTAGTGGTTTTTCGGGTTAGTGGTTTTTAGGGTTAGAGTTAGGGGTAAGGGGAATATGTGGTTGTGTTCATTATGCGTAGTGATTATTAGTGATAGTGGCAATTAGGGGTACAGGTTTTTTGGGTTAGAGGATTTTAGGGTTAGGTTTAGATTTATGGTTAATCTTTGGGGTAAGAGTAATATCTGGTTGTGTCCAATAGAAGCAGTGGTTATTAGCTGTTGTGGTAATTAGTGGTAACTGTTATTGGGATAGTGGTATTTAGGGGTAGAGGTTTTTCAGGTTAGTGCTTTTTAGGGCCAGGGCTAGGGTTAGGATTTGGTTTATAGTTAGTGTTAGCGGTAAGAGGCTTCTCCGTGGACACCTCCTTGTCACGGGGGAGAAGCTTGCGTGCCCTTATGAGGTTGCAAGCTGTGCTGGAAGTGGTACATGCCTCTGGCAGGGTCTCCTATGCTAGTCAGGTCCCAACTGAAGTGTCAGACAAAGTGTGTCCATGGGCAGGATGGGCTCACTAGCTCCCCAGCAGCCATCCTAGGAAAAGGACAACTCTAACTTCAAACCCGGGCAGATGGAGCTCGCTTAGCCCTGTTAGGCCATCCATCTAGGAGAAGGACACTCTGACCAAACCTGCATCCTGAGGACTTTGCTGCCACCGTCCAAGCTCCCTTGGCCCCGGCAGACAAACCTCAGGAATAAAGGGCGCAGCCAGATCTGCGCACACTGCGCCTCACCTCAACATCCATTGCTCAGGCTCTAGAGATCTTCCCACACTCACAAAGCCCTGTAGGGACAGGTGAGGGATGACACGGCAGGTGAGAAGGTGCACTGGAAGGCGCAGCCCCAACCCTGCATGCAGGTAGTTCAGGACATCAGTCACTTGAGACTGACCCAGAGATGACAGTCTGGTTCGGCAGCATCCTGAATGACCAAGCAGCCTTTTCCAAGGAGAGCACTGCTTGCTCCACACAGCCAGGGGCCTAGAAAAGGTGGCCTAACCAAAGCTCATCTCCACCCTTCACCCGGTCGGCTTGCCACAGCCAATGGGCATCTTCCTTGTGGTAAAACAAAAACAAAACCAAAAATACAAAGGCTTACACCTGCCTCCAAAGGTGTGTCCAAATTAACAGCTGCATGTTGGAACATCAGAACCATGCTCGACTCCACGGATGGTGGATGTCCTGAGCATCACTCTGCTCTAATTGCCCACGAACTGTCACGACTCAACATCGACTTTGCTGCACTCAGTGAAGTTCGTCTCCATGAGGTAGGCAGCCTTAAAGAACAGGGTGCCAGCTACACACTCTATTGGTCCGGCAAACCCAAAACTGAAAGTCACCTTTCAGGAGTTGGTTCCATGATTAGAAACTCCATTGCCTCCAAACTTGAAAATTTGCCAACAGGTCATTCCGATCGCATTATCTCCTTACGCCTCCCACTACACAACAAGCAACATATTGTTCTCTTCACCATATATGCCCCAACTCTCCAAGCTGATCCTTCTGAGAAAGACAAATTCTACGTCAACCTGCGCCGCCTTAACCAAAAGGTTCCTGAAGATGACAAGATCATAATCCTTGGTGACTTCAGCGCCAGGGTAGGTAAGAACTATGAAGCCTGGAAAGGTGTACTAGGAAAGCATGGTGTTGGAAATTGCGATGACAACGGACTCCTGCTGCTACGGTTTTGTGCAAAGCAGCACCTCACCATCACCAACACTATCTTTCAGCTGAAAGACAGCCTGAAGACGAGCTGGATGCATCCTCGATCCAAGCATTTGCACTTCACTGACTATGTCTTAGCGCAACAGAGAAATGTTCGTGATGTTTGCCACACCTGACTGATGCCTAGTGCAAAATGTCAAACAGACCACCGCCTTGTGCGTTGCAAACTTAACCTCCACTTTAAGCCCAAACCTAAGAGGGATGGCATTCCAAGGAGGAGGCTCAATGTTAACAATCTTCAATCAGCCACAGTGAGAGACAGCTTCCAGGTAAACCTTCAAACTAGACTTGAAGATTATCCCATAGATCCCTCTCCTGAAGCGCTTTGGCAGCATATTAAAAATAGCATCCTGCAGTCCTCTGAAGAATCCTTAGGGTTCTCCTCCAAGAAAAACAAAGACTGGTTTGATGAAAACAATCAAGAAATCCAGGAATTGCTGTCAAAGAAGAGAACTGCTCACCAAGCACACCTTGCTCAGCCATCTTGCCATGTAAGAAAAGCAGCCTTTCGCCTTGCATGCAGTAAGCTCCAACAGAAACTTCAAGACATCCAGAACAAGTGGTGAATCAACCTAGCAGAAAAGACCCAACTATGCGCAGACTTGGGTGACCACAGAGGATTCTATGAGGCTCTGAAAGCAGGGTACAGACCCACACACCAGGTTCTAAGCCCCCTACTCAGTGCAGATGGCCAAATGCTTCTCACAGATAAAACCTCCATCCTGAATCGATGGTCTGAATATGTTCAGACTCTCTTCAGTGCCAACTGTGTAGCCCAAGACTCTGCAATTCAACACATTACACAACAACCCGTGAAAAAATCAATTGGATCTAGCCCCTACTATGGAAGAGACTCTTCAGGCCATACAGCAGGTATAAACTGGCAAGGCAGCTGGGGTTGATGGAATCCCACCCGAAATTTGGAAGCATGGAGGTCAAGCACTCCATGCTAAGTTTCACAAGCTCATTGTGTGTTGCTGGGAACAAGGCGAACTACCATCGGATTTCCGTGATGCAGTCATCATCACCCTGTACAAGAAGAAACGAAAAAAATCAGACTGCTCAAATTACCGAGGTATCACTTTGCTCTCCATTGCTGGTAAAATCCTTGCAAGAATTCTTTTGAACAGATTAGTTCTGCTACTACAGAAGAACTTCTACCTGAAAGCCAATGGGGTTTCAGAGCCAACAGGAGTACCACAGACATGGTATTTGTCCTCAGGCAACTGCAAGAGAAGTGTAGGGAAAAGAACAAAGGACTCTATGTAACTTTCGTTGACCTCACCAAAGCTTTTGACGCTGTGAGCAGAAAAGGCTTGTGGCAGATCTTGGAATGATCAGGATGTTCCCCCAAGTTCCTCAAAATGGTCATCCTGCTACACGAGGATCAGCACAGCCAAGTCAGATAAGGCGATGCACTCTGAGCCCTTTCCAATTACCAATGGGGTGACACAAGGTTGCGTTCTTGCACCAACCCTGTTCACAATCTTCTTCAGCATGATGCTCCAAAGGGCCATGGCAGACCTCAATGAAGAAAATGGCATCTACATCCAATATCATACCAATGGAAGCCTATTCAACCTGAGGCGACTGAAGACCCACACTAAGACCAAGAACCACCTTATCCATGAGCTACTTTTTGATGATGATGCCACCCTGGTTGCTCACACAGAAGCAGCTCTGCAGTGCTTAACACCGTGCTTTGCAGAGGCTACTGAGCTTTTGGGGCTGGAAGTCAGTTGGAAGAAGACAGAAGTTCTCTACCAACCTGCACCTCAAGAAGTTTTCCATCATCCCCACATCACCATAGGTGAATCAGAGCTTAAGTCAGTCCAGCAGTTCAGCTATCTGGGAAATATCATTTCCTCAGATGGTAAGATTGACAAAGAGATAGACAACAGGTTAGCAAAGGCATACAGAGCTTTTGGCATAATCCATAAAAGAGTCAAGACAAGAGTTCCATTAAAGACTTCACCACTGTTAAATACATTTCTGTTAACAATGGAAAAGTTTTTGAGGAGCACAGTAAAACTCTATGTCTCATCAATAGCAGCTAAAAGACAAAGTTCAAGCAACTCCTGTATCATGTCGCTAGTTTAATTTTTATCCAGTTCTTCATTTGCACACCAAGCAACCTCAAGTTCTTAACTTTAATTTTCTATCACTTCTTTTTTCCCCATGAAGGCCCAGAGTATCCTTTACTGATGCGACACCTAAATGCTTAGCCCCTTCAGCCTTCCCATTTAGACCATTGTAATTCCAATTCAGAGCTTCCAATTCCTTTCCAAAAGTTGATATTTGATCCTCCAACTTTGGAGCAAGACAACCTGTTCCTGATATTTCACATTAATCTCACCTCCTAATTCTCTAATCATCTGAAATGCCACATGAGATGGAACCTCAGGATGAATTCACTGCTAACATTCCTGCCTGCTTGTGAATCATCACAACTTAGAGACTAAAAAACTGTAATTGAAAAATGCTTCTCTGCAATTTCTTTCCTTAAAACATTTCACCTGGTCAACAAATCAGGCTCAGGGGATTTCTGTCTTCTCAACATCATCTTACATGCCAGAAATAAAATATTATTGAATCAAAAAGTTCCCATAAAGTGTATTTTAAGAAAAAGAAGAAAAAAGTATAGAAATTCTTAGGAAAACAAGCTCATGTTTTTCAAGCTATTAGAGTTTAATTCTTCGTATTATAGCATTCTACAATGGCACCATGTATCTCACCTGAGATTCAGACCTGTTTCTGACACATGTTACATGAAAACACAGTGAAAAAACAATCCCTCTCTGAAGAGTTTAAAATCTATACAAAACCAATACAGTAGAAAGCACTCAAAGTAAATGCACTTTTATACAGTATTCCTGCTCTTAGACCTGCTTATTTCTGCAATAGAGTTGAGGTCATTTCTGATGTAGCTCAAGACCACCATCACCCCTTTTACCTGCAGTGACACATCAGGATGGAAACCAGCATCGCAGATGACAACCAGTTCAGGAAGGTTAGAACAAAGACCTCACCAGCTGTATAAAAAATACCCCATTTTCCTTCTTCTCCATGGATTCTGCTACCTTTGCTCAGGACAAACAAGGCTGATCTTCACCAGTGCAAGGGTGATTTGTATGGGACTGCTAACACAATACACTACTGAGCAGTGAGTTGTGTAAAGGCAGAAGAATCTGTCCAGCCTGTGTTGTCACACAGCTGTTGTTCTGAGCCTCATCTTTCTCTGTTGTCCTCAGCCTTGATATTTATACAAACTTTTGATAAAATACCAGCACTGAGACATGAGTGATTTGTCATCTTTATGCCCTGTAAATGCAGCATAAAAATCAGTTAGACTGATTGAGATTACACTGTTGAGGCAAAACAAAATAGGGATCAAATCCAAACTGACAGCTACATCAATTTTATTAGTTTGAGGAGAAAAAATTTACAAAAAAACCCTAATCCAAAAACCAATAAAGCACTTTGCCAAATATTATGTTATCTGAGACTCGTCATATTAAAAAAAGTTCTATTAAATCTCCCACTTTCAAGTTCAACATCAAAAACACTCAGTTTAAATGATATTTCTGTCATTTTTTTCTTAACCTTCATGAAAAATTTACTATACCATGCTTAGAATTACTTGAATAATACATATCTTGTTTTAAATTCAAGTTATTATATGCACTTGTAAAATGCTATTTGATTTGATTTTTTCCTCCCACACCTTAAGCAAAATATGTGACAATTTTGTTTTCTCATGGGTAGCATGTATCTGAGCTAACCCATTCCTATGGGATTCTCAATTGCCAGCTAATCCAAAGCTATTTCTTTTAGAATTGCATCCAATGAAGTTAATGGACTCAAGGGGATTTTTTTTTAAAAAAAAATCCAGTGTTGGGAGGGAGGGAGGTGTTTTTTGCTGTGGGTGTTTGGGAGTTTTTGGCACAAAAAGATCCATAATGTATTCTCTCTTTTCTAGTGCTCAGACAAAAAATGAAACTGCAAGACCAGAGCAGCATGCCTAGCCACCTCCACTGCCATAAAGGTTTTGTTCTTGCAAGATGATCCATGGTAATAAATCTCTGCTCTTTTTTAGAGTCTCTTCGCTCCCATTATGATTATATGCAAGTCCAATGATATTTACCATATATTTTCCAGAGGTGTAAAATTGATTGTAAAATTAAAAAAAAAATATAATTTCCTAATTACATATGCTTTGCTACTACTTTGTTTCCTCCCATCACCTCACTCTTGTTTTATCCTATAGACTCATTCTTAGAATACAGTTCGCCTGATTTTTGTCAAATTCCTGGAAATAATTTTACATCTCATTTTTCCAAACCAAAGCCTTCAATTGATTCTGGTTTTGATATGCCTGACTCGGTGGGGTTTTGGGAACTAATGGGCTTTTCATTCTCATATCGTAGAATGGACATCAGTGATTGCGCTAGTTCTAAACAGTCAAGTAGATTTCATTCTTTTGATGTCCAAAATATCACAAGGTCAAAATGATCTGGAAGAAAGGAAGAAGAATTCTCTCATCTCTACTTGAAGCAGTTCTGTTCAATTCCTTAACTCTTAATGAACCCCACAGAAAAATGTGAGCATACAAAAGTGTTCTGACTGATTAAAAACAGGATATCCCAAGAGCAGCTAATTTAATATTAGATCAAATGAACTGCAGTTGAAATTACCATGTTTTTGTTGACTATTTTAACATATTCAGGGAAGACTCAGGGATCTTTACATATTTCTAAGTCTCTTTGTAGTATCATTCTTCACACGTTATACCAGTCAGTGTGGAATACATGGATTTGAAGGGCTGAGGGGGTGGGAGAAGTTGTGGAGTGGATTACTGATGTACCCCAGAGAAGTTTATTAAAGTGATAAAAGAAAAATCCTATCATAATTCATTTTCTGGTTTGTTTTTTTCCACCACAGCTAAACTGTGCAAGCTTCTAAGAGTAAAGCTTGCCAGAGGACTTGCTGCTTTCATAGGAATTAGTATCTCAGCTTAAAATACAATCAAATTGTCAGAGAAGCCAGAGAGCTCTTCCCTCTCCTCATTCCCTATGTGATCTCTGATAAAAGAAAAACTTGTCCAAACTTCCAGGAATACTTTCCAGAAAATTTCTTGTCAATGAAGAAATCATTACAAGGAAATGCAACTCTGCTTTTTGGCTTAGCTCTGTTTTATCTTTTTGAGCAGTAGTGATGCTTTCTCTTGTTAGTTGGGCACACAGGCTTTTTACAGCAAGATGGGAGAGATGGGGAACTACCTTGGTAAAAAAACCTGACCATCAGCAGTGCTTGGGTGTACTTCAATGGTACAAGTGGGCTGCAAGCTGAGCCACTCCTGTTCACCTCAACAACCTCATTTTGAGCATCTCATCAAGTGCCTATGGCTTTGCACATAGAATCATGGAAGAATTTGGGTTGGAAGGGACCTTAAAGATGATCTAGTTCCAACCCTCCTGCCATGGACATTAGCTAGAAATGTGTGGTTTCAATTTAATTCTTGCTGGAACCCAACCATTTCACAGCAGCCCATCCTCATTTCTGCTACATTTCTTTCTAAATTGGTAAACAAAACTGCTGGGTTTTTTTTACTGAGAAAACCCTATCCTATATCCATAAACTGTAGTTCCAGGAGAACAGAAATAGCAAGGAACAGAGAGCACAGCTATTGTTTCACTGAGTGCCATCCCAACATCCCAGTATCATCCAAGACTAACACAGTAAATAAGTGTTCATGACTGAATACAGTGCCAGCTGTAGTTGAAGGTAATGGAAATGTTTAATTTTTTTTTTTTTAATTCCACGTGTGTTTTAAGCGACTAAAGACTTTTTATTCTAGAACTCTGAAAGATGTCCTAAAATTCTATGATGCAGTTCAAGGAAAAAGCAGCTGTTCCAGTAAAAGTGAGATATGGAGGACAGCCATAAAGCTGTTGACAAACTAGTTCTCATTTTTATCTCACCAGAAAAGACAGACATACCCAAGACGGCTTTCCAAAAACTACACAGGTTTATCCATTACCAGAACAAGGAATGTTGGCAGCCAACCAGATCAGAGATGGTCAGTCACTTTTGGTCAGACCCGAGGGTTCAGTAAACTGGAAATGCTGGTACGAAGAGGCAGTGGAAAGGAGCATTTCCTTTTTCGGTCTCACTGTCATGAGTCAACACCCAGAAGAACTGCTGAGAACAACAGTGCACCAAGGCACCTGGCAGACACGAGTCAGTCTTTGCACAGTGTTAGAAGAGAGGACAACTACACCTGAAGAGCAAGTGTGATATATTCCACTAATCTTAAAAATAACAGAGCAAGAAAGTAAGGATCATGGACAATGATGGCAATATCTTTGCAAATGCAGCTGAAACAAAAAATTCCATAAGCTGGTATCAGGCCTACACCAGATATAGCTCATTTTTGTGAGCACAGTGTGAATAATCATTGAGGTTACATGACAGACGTACAGTGCTGGAGACCAGAGTTGCATACTGAAGTACAGAAAGAATTTAGAAAAATAAATATTAAAAAAAAAATAAGTGTCATTATAAACTGTTATGACTCCAGAACTATGAAGCATTAACAAGTAAACTGTTCTAGGCAGACTTGCGAATTATAACAGAATTTAGAGCTTATTGTAGATGGTTAAGGGGCAAATGCTCAAACTAAAAATACACAATAGTTACCATGACAGAAGAGTCAGCCTAAGAAGACATCTTCCTTTGAGTGCTGATGCACTTTAATCCCACATTGTCAGGGTGTGGAGGTGCAACTGCAAACACACACTAAACACAGACTTACCTTGCTGTACAGATAGGGGAGGGACGGCCAAGAATCATAAATAATACTGAAACAATCATGGCCAAGTTTTGTTTGCTCTGCTTGTAACGTGGAGTAACACCTTCCACTTTTTGTATCTTCTTCACAACTCACTGAAATTAGAGGAAGGATTACCACTATTTCACTTTGTTTGGTGTTCAGCATTATGAGACTCTCAAACCATTAACATTGCCTCAGATGGAAAGTATTTATATTTACATAAAAATATCACTTGCAGAGAAGATTTTTCAGCTCAATATTATTATATATCCTTTTATTTTTTTGAGCAATCAGTTATGTGCCTGCTTATGATTAGCCCAAGGAAGTGGTTTCCCAAGGGGAAAACAGACAAACAATTCTCAAAACTATTTTTGGGACTATTCAATGTACACAATATGGAGCAATTTGTCCTACTGTTGAAAGCAGATCAGACACTTCCAGACTTTCCCAACTGTGCAGTAAGGCACATGCTGTTCTGAAAAGGGTATGCAGACTCCCTCAATAACATCCTCAACAAGCTAAGAATTCACATTATATCTTTGACATGACATTGTTCTAGTCATAAGGCAAAACAAACAGATGTAAGTCCACCAACTTACCTCTCAAGTACTGTCACTATCTTGACTCCAAGTACTGAAGCAGGATTTCACCACACATAGCTGTGTATACTCGGACTTGTATTCAAACTCAAGATGTATCACCTGATACTGCCTAACCTCAGTGTCATCTGAAACATCTCACCTTTGGCATACTCCTCCAGAATCTGTTGGTTTTGAAACAGCACTATCCAGGACAATACATTTTTAGTGCTGCTGCTGCCTCATGGCCATTTGTGAGGGAAGAGCAGCAAATACCTCCAGGGTCTAACACACCACTCCTGTTTATAAATGCCAAATAATGTTTAGGTTTTTTGGTTTTTTTTAACAGCTGCCTAGCATTGGTCAGTACAATTTGGAATCTACAACAGCCAGATTAAGCTTCCGAATACTACAGCACAACCAAAAATGCTCCACGAACCCAGTTCTCACTCCTGTTCTCCCTTTATTTCCAAAGCATGCCACTTAGCACTAGTTGTTACCTCTTCACCCAGATAATTTCTCATAATGTTTTCTACAAAGTATATGGAACATCATAGTCTCACTTATTCTCCCATTTAGATCAGCAAGCTGCCACTCTCATTCAGACTTTTAGAAAGCTGATCTTACAAGTTTCACTTATTCCATTTTTCTGGCTTCATATAAAACTCTTCACAAGCACCCCACATGTTTTCCTGAATGGTTAAAATCTGCTCACCCTCCAAATAGCAATGTCATGTGAACCACAGTCTAGTTCTCTGTTCAGAATGACACCCACGACAGAAGGGGACCTTTTTTAACCTCCTCTTCTGACCCCAAGGGACAGAGCTAGGAACCATGGCACATCTCTGAAAGAACTGCTTTCTCTCATGGTTTCTTCCATTCCCATGGGAAGGAATGAAGCAAGGATTTTGGATCCATTATTACTTTCACTCAAAGATAACAGAGGAAAGAATCCAATACCGTAAGCATTGAAGTGAAGGTGGGTTAAGAATAAAGGCAAATATTGCATGAAGAACCAAGACAGTAAGAGTCAGTCAAATAAAACATGAAAAGCCTGGGGCACATGGGACAATGACCAACTGATTTCTGGATGGCACAGCCCAGATGGATCAAACCAACAATTTAGTAAGACACACAAAGTATAGAGTATAAAAACAAAGGGTTATTCTCAATTCCTCCCATCGGTATCCAATATGTTCCATTCAACACCTTGCTGTTAGCAATGAGCCTACCAGGCTTAGTAGGCTTAGGCTTCAGTCATCAGCCAGACTTGAGAACTGTAAACTCCCTGCATCCAGCATGTTAATATGTTTAAACAGCAAAAGGTGAAATCTTGAAATACAGGAAATCAGGAACATCACTTCTAGAAAAAGAAGAGATCAAGCACACAACGAGACAATGCAATTGGAAATAATTCAGCACATTTTCATGAAGTTTATGGAAAGCAAGGAATTAGTTGATTCAACTACCATATTTTCCATATCTTAGAGAATATCTTGCAGGTAAACCACTTTATTCTGAAAAAGCTGAATTAAGCTAAGAAAAAAATAATTTGTTTAAACAATGGATTATAGTGTTGTACAGCCATTGGGATAAAAACATGTTTATAATTTCCAAACCAGGCAGGTGACTGGGATACGTATAGATTTACAGAGAATAAATATGATCTCATTCCCCAAGAGGTGCAGGTATAGACCTGGTGAATTATTAGAACAACTGTAGAAATTTGAGTTTGCAATGGTATTTGAGCCAGATGGTATTGGCAGATATCTCACAGAAAATCTTTTGCAAGCTAGGAAGGCTCTGAATTCAGAACAAATGTCATTCACTTACACAGGGAAATGAAGAGCATCGATCAGCCAAAATACTCATCAACCCACAAAGAATATACAGCTCAAGACATATATGATACCATGATCTTCAATGAATGATGGGGAGATCACAAAAATTCCTTAAGTAACAGCAGCAATGCTCCAATAAAAATCAAATTGGACAGCAATGATGGCAAGCACAGACATCAATGTGGCCAGGATTTTGATAGATTAAGACTAGGCTCTGGCTGGATAAAACTTTTGAGAGATAATGTTTAAGGTTGATGGCAGTAACAGGGACAGACAGTAGAAACAATGAATGTGAATATTACTTTTAGCCAGTTACTACAGACACTGGTACCCCTACTTAGATATGATGGTCCTACTGATAAAAGTTATCAAAAGCAGACCAGGAAGATAAAAAAGGAAGACATTGCCAGAGATCTGACACAATTCACCAGGCCAGGGAAGCACCACGTCCACAACCAGCGATCAGAGAACTGCACAGAGCTATTCAATTATCATGGCTTAACAGCAGCAGGGAAAGCCCGTGCAGATAGAGATGAATCAAGAGTTTCTCACACTATATTCTGACTGAACATCTGACCAAAGAAGTGGTGGAGAAATTACACTCCTAAATACAGAAAGAACACAAGAGAGAGGAAAAATCATCTATCCATTTTAAACCAGTGAGGCTTTGTGTTCCTCTGTTTGGTTAAACCAAATTACTCTTAATGACACAGTACTGGGGTGGGTGACTCAGCCTCTAGCAGCTTGCTTTTTCAGTACACCATCATTACAACACTTTTTCAAATTTTCCAAAACCCTACCCGTATCGAGGCTGAACCTTCTTTTTTTCCTCCTTCTGCCACAAGGGAAGCATGATGAATTTAAATCCCTACAGTAGGGGCAAAGGCACACCACTGTTCTCTGCAGAGCAAGACTTAACTTATAGCAAGTGTAAATAACCTTGCAGACTCTCCCCAAGAAAACTCTATTTTGTGGAAATAAATACACGTATTAACACATTTAAAAAAAATTAGAAGTATCAAAATTATAGCATTCAGTATCAAACAAAGCAAAAAAAAACTCCAAAAACCCACAAAATAAAACAACTGTTACCATGAAAACATACAAATATTTTGTCTTTAAGGGGACTTTATCTATCACTTTAGGATTTTATGGCATTCAAGAGTTATAACATAATTCAGTTGTAAAGATGTAACTCATTTAGGCTTCTCAACGGGAGATTGAGCATGTTTACCTGTTTGGAACAGCAGGGCACATAGGCCACAACTGAAGTGTGATTTGGGATTCTTTCAGACAAAAAGGCAGGGGTTAAACTCTGTCCTCATATGCAAGCTGCCTGAGACAATAATGGATTCTAACAGGATGCCCACTGTGAAACATGTATTCTCCAGTGCAACTGCATGAAGGCAAAAGAGTTACATCAGGGATTAATTTGGCATTTACTCTTCTGGTTTTTTCTGTGCTTGTAGCTATTACTGTTCTTTTGGCACAAACCCAGATTACCCATTAGTATGTGGATTGCCACTACTCTGCCAAGCTTCTAAAACATAAACAAAAAATAAAAGCCTCTTTGCTAAGATGACAATAAACATTTAAAGCCCAATAATATCTCTGTGTAACTTTGGTAACAGTAAAAATATGGACCCAGCTTTCATGTCCAATCATGGGAAATGGGCTAAAATCATTAAGGCATTAGAGACGTTGCATAATTAAAATTGTCATTTTATATTTGCTGCAATAAAATAGCTATTTTACATAGGGTAATTACCATCAGTGATTGGTGTTACTGCATATGCTGATTAAAATGTTTATTTCTGTGAAGAGATTACTTGAAAAGTGGCACAAGAAAGCTAGGGATAAAGAATAGGACTTTAACAGCATTGTACATCATGGGACACCAAAAGGAAGCCTTAACCTATTCTTAATTTTATTTCCTGAGAAGTGTCTTAATCTAAACTGTGGCTGCCTTCCTATTGCTCTGATTTAATTAGACTGAAGAACTATTATGTGTTTCCATTTTATCTCCCCCTTTACAGTAGAACCACACAAATCTTATAGTTGTCTTTATGTGGATCATACAAATCTATTTGAGGGAATGAAGAATATTACAACTTTAAAAAATAGTTAATTTTCAACTCTGATCTTTCAAAAGCCAGGAGAATGTCAGGCATGTGCGAAGGAGGAAAGGGGTAATGTGCAAGTTATTTTAGGAACATGAGGTTACTCACTTTTCATAAATAAAACCACCCCTCATAGCAGAAAAAGACTAAAATGATTTGTGATGCACTGGTGGCCTTAATAGACTGGGATATGAATAATACATGAATATTTGGGGGGGGGGAGGCAGAATCCCTGTGACTTTAAACAGGATGAACAGCTTATTTGCTAATGACTGGACAGGATTAACCTCCCTCTCTCCCCCACCCAAACCCAAAACCACTTCAATGATACCAGAGTTTCACCCTGCATAAAAACTTCTGTATTACTTACACTTCTTGTTTTAATGCTTATTACCAGAACAACCTCTCTCAGCTTTTCTAGTTTCCCCTTCTTGGACAGGTTTTCTAAACCCCATCTCATTTCATCATCTTTGTAGTTCTTTACCCCAGCTTGGGTTTCTTACTTTCCTGGAGGATGAGTCATCAGAACTGTAGGCAGTATTACAGGCATCTTCTGCAACACAGCTCATGTAATGGCAACAACTTCCCTGTCCCTGTGGAAATAAATGGCTTGATTTCTCTTTCAGTTTGTATTCTCCCATTCCACAAACACATCACAGCAATGATGGCTTAGAAGTACTCTACGAGTGCCCACTCCACCCATGTTTTTCAGCTCAGCTTTCTACAAAAGTAGCAGTCTGTAGGTTAAACCAGAGATGGATGCTTTAATCCTTAAAAAAAATTACCTTGCAGTTTTCGTACTGTTGAACCTCAATTTCCTTTTATTTTTTCCAGATCATTAAATTTCTACACTCAAATATTCTGCATCTCAACTTTCATTCCCTCTCTCCCTTTTTCTCTACTGTCTTTGAGCCCAACACTCATCATCCCTGCAGACTGTGACACACCTTACTTATTTTGCCATTTTGACTCTTTATCTTATCTCAACCTACAACCTTTTTTCTTTAGTCTCTTTTTTGTGTATGTAGCTTTAAAAACTTTACCTATTTGCCTTGACTTCTTTCACAAGGTCTAAGTCAGCCTGACTTTCATCCAGTCTTATCTGTACACAGCCTGAGCTCCAGCATGCAGCTTCCTGTGACACTCATTGCTTCTTTCAATCTCCAAAGGTTTTTGCCTCTTGGAGCTTATTTTTGTCACACTGGATTTGCAACTCTTCTAATATCTGTTTCCCCCTGCTTAGTATTCTGCTTTCTGATATCTTTTGTATCTCTGATGAAGGGAAACGTGAAACTCTTACATATTCCAGTCTCTGAGCTTTTCAGTTCAGGTGACTTCTCTAACCAGTTCTTTTTATGTTCTCCCGAGTTTCCTCTTTTGAAGCAACAACTGATGTAACAAATGACCTGATAGTAAGCCCAAAGAAAGCTCTTCCTTCCTTTCTTATGGGCACTATATCCACTTTATTTTTTACTAACCAATATAAACCAGAGAGACTCCTCTCAACCTGAAAGTGTCTACAGTTGTTCTTATATTTATTTTTTGGCACTTGTGCAAATACAACATCTCTACTTTACAAAGCAATGTCTTGGAAAGACCAAATGATTTACCTTTAGATCATTCAGGATATCTTTCTTTAAAGAAGAGCAGGGAAGCTTTTGGGTTTTTTGTGCCAAAATTATCTGAATCCAACCTGTTCTTCTCTGCATTCTGACATAAGCCTCTTACAGACTTCATCAACAAGCAGTCACTTGTTTCACAACTTATCTTTCCAACTCACCTCAATTTAATTCCACTAGCTAGAAAAGATGTTGAGGATTGAAGGAAGACCAGGAATAGGAAAGGGAAATCATGGGCACTCCCGACTGCAAAGATAATTATTTACCCATGTGGATCATCACCTGGTTACACTTTAACTACTCTGTTAAGGATACATAAACAGGCAAATTTCAAAGAACAGGGAGAAAAAGTTCCTGGGACAATCCTACTTAGTGTACTGTATTTAGCTTAAATAGCTGTTCTGACACTCCCTTTTACAGGAGTGTAGAAGCAAACAATGTGGGTGAGACAATCTGCCCCAAAAACTCCACACACAGTGCCACCTTATACCTCCCACGATAAAATAATGCCATTATAGCACAGCTCCAGCTCAGCTGCATCTCAGAAGTGGGCTGAAGACCTCTGAGGAAACAATTTCAGTGCAACACAGCAATGTCAAGGTATGTCTGGATGGTTTGAGAACCAGAAATATATCTGAGCCATGGCATCAATGTGATTTAAAAGTTAATAACTTTCTGTTTCCAGAAATAAAGCAAAGTTGTTATTTAATGGCTGAAATACTGCCATTTTCTCCAAATGCCAGTAATAATTTAAATTCATGACTTCTGTATTATTCATGTGGTCCAATTTAATATGAACAGTATTTCTGGTGCTCAGTGTTTATGAAGTGTGCCTCTTTAGGGTATACCTTACTTTATGTCAAACAGATGCTAGAAATAACTACCTGGTGTTCTGCTGCTGTAAACAGGGGATTAAAAATAGGGCTCATAATTTTGTAACCTGAACAGGGAAAAACATAAGGATCTTGTCTTGACAAGATGCTGGGCATGGTAATAACATCTTCCCCCCCCCCCCCCTTCTTCTTTCTCT